>VXBH01002009.1:209571-340238 GCA_013400035.1 Rynchops niger | reverse complement strand
GTGGGGGGTGCAGGTGTGAGCACACAGGACGGTGCACAGGAGCGCGTGCGTGTGAGTGTGTGTGTGCGCGTCTGTGGGAGTGTGTGTGTGTGAGGGATGCTCACACAGGATGATGTCTGTTTATCGGGGAGCACGTGTGGCGGAGGGCTGCAGGAGGCAGGGGGGTGCGTGCGTGGAGCAATGCCCGGCAAGACGAAGGTGGGTCTATCAGCCCTGTCCCTGGGGATGCGCTGCTCTGGCCCTGGGGTGCTCGGCTGATGCAGAGCTGCCCCCAAAAAGCCCCTTTCCAGGCCCTGCTCCGTGTGCCTTGTCCTGCTCAGAACAGCAATGGCATTTCATTGCTGCTCCTGGGGACAGTCGCTGGACCTGCTGCGGAGAACATCCTGTGAGGAGCTCCCAGCCCATCCGTCACACGCAGACTCGGCATTTACGAGGGATCTGAAGCAATAAATTCTCCCTGGGACACGCCTGGGAGTCAGTGTCAAGGACAGGCTTAGCAAAACCTCCGCGGGCACTGTGTGCCCCCACGGCGGCTGCCGGATGGTGCTGCAGAGCCCGTGCTTGTTGCCCGCTCCCTCCCGGTGCCCACAGGGCCACCTTGGGCTTGGCCCAAGCTGAGGGTGCTGCCCTTTCCCAGGCTCAATTGTCCCCTCGCCACCCTGCGGCGTGCCAGCCTGCCAGCCCGGCCGGGCAGCGGTGGGGATGGCCGTGGTGACGAACATCTCTCCAGGACAGGCACATCTCCCACAGCCCGGCCCTCTCAGGCAAACAATTATTGGAGAACTAATTTTGTCGTAAAGACAAGCAAGGCGGCATCTGGATTGCTGCGCCCAGCTTCCCAGTGGGCTTCCCCAGTACACGACAGACGTTGGCGTGCTGGACCGACTCCACCGAAGAGCTGCGAAGACAATTAAGCCATTGGATCTTGCCATGAGAGAAGCAGTGCCCTCCATGCTCGGAGATATCCGAAGCCCACCAGGCCGATGACCCTGGGCAGCCTGCTCTAGGTGACCCTGCCCGGGCAGGGGGTTGCACTAGACCATCTCCAGGTGTTCCTTCAACCTCAGCAGTTCTGCCAGTTTGTAATGAGATTGTTGAGCTCTGGAAAGACGGGGCAAATAGCCAAGACCAGAAAACAAAGAGAAATAAGAAGACAGTCCACACCCTTCCTTGGTTTTTTTTGGAAGTGTCTCCAGCTGCAGAGGGTGGACAGCAATGAAGGGTCAAGCTGGGTGGTGGTGGGGGATGGAGAAGAAGAACTAACATCCCAGACCTCCTTTTGTCTGTTCAGCATCGCCAGAGGGTATCAACGGGGAGCGTGGCATGTTCCCAAAGAAAACGACAGTTCAGACCCAATGCCACCTTTCTCCACCTGTTACTGGATCGCGGTAACAAAAAGGATGACAAACGATACACAAATTGTCCAAAATTTGACATTTTTTTTAATGTGAAGGCTGCTGGGATTCTGATTAAACCTGTTTTTAACCTGACATTTTGCTCTGTGAGAAAACTCTTCTTGGCTGTGCCCAACGCTGTGTGTTGCTCAGCAGAGCACAGACGGCCTGACAACAACTTGGCTGCTAAAACCTCTAAAAATAAANCGGTCTCAGCGGTGGTGGACGGCAACAAACATCGCAGGGTGGACTCAAACACTTTTTCTTGGTCGGGGCTGCCCGGAGAGGAGTTTTTGGGGGCCCCGTCTGGAAGCCGTTTGCCCAGGTGGGGCTGCTGGAGCTCACCCCTCTGCTCCGCGGGGCGGTGGATGGTTTCCTGTTGTTTTGTGCTAGACTGGTTTAAACTGGGAGCTCCATCAGGCGGCATCTCTCCGCTTTGCAGCACGGCGGCTCCCTGGGGCTTGCGGCACCAGGGCTGCCCGGGGCTGAGCTGGCAGCCGGAGCCCAGGCTGTCGCTGCTCGTTGCTTAAAAGCCGGGAGGCTCAAGAGTGGGGCTGGAGGAAGAATTGAATTTTTAATTTAGTGCACGAACCATAATTAAAAAATAATAATGGACCCTTTTAATCCGAATATGTGCATATCTGTATCTATATTTAACAGGGCTTTACGCAAAGCCACGCACTTCCATCACCTGAAATCATAGAATCATGGAATGGTTTGGGTTGGAAGGGACCTTAAAGATCACCTCATTCCAACCCCCTGTCCCTGGGCAGGGACACCTCCCCCCAGCCCAGGTGGCTCCAAGCCCCGTCCAACCTGGCCTTGAACCCCTCCAGGGATGGGGCAGCCACAGCTTCTCTGGGCAACCTGCGCCAGGGGCTCACCGCCCTCAGAGTGAAAAATTCCTTCCTCTTACCTCATCTAAATCTCCCCTCTTTCAGTGAAAAACCATCCCCCCTCGTCCCGTGGCTCCCCTCCCTGCTCCAGAGTCCCTCCCCACCTTTCCTGGAGCCCCTTGAGGGACTGGAAGGGGCTGGAAGGTCTCCCCGGAGCCTTCTCTTCTCCAGGCTGACCCCCCCCAGCTCTCTCAGCCTGTCCTCCCAGCAGAGGGGCTCCAGCCCTCCCAGCATCTCCGGGGCCTCCTCCGGCCCCGCTTCGACACCTCCTTGTCCTCCTTGTGTCAAGGACTCCAGCGCTGGATGCAGGACTCCAGGTGGGCTCTCCCCAGAGCAGCATAGAGGGGCAGCATCCCCCACCTTGCCCCGCTGGCCGTGCCCAGTTAAGAGGAATTGCTTCGGTTTGCGTACGTTTTGAAGGGGCTGGAGGAGGCTGTCCGCCCTCCCGAGGGGGTTCGGTGCCGGGAGAGACGGGAGGTGCGCAGGGCTGAGCGGGGGACAGCCGAGCCGGTCACAGCCCTCCCGGGACCCTCCACTGCACTTTCCCGCTTGCTGCGTCTCTCCGAAGATCCAGTGCTGGGTGCCCCCAGCCCCGGTCTCCCCGCCGGCGGGTGTCCCACCCCAGCCCTTGCCGGCAGCTCCATCAGCCGTCTTCCAGGAGGGTTTGCCATCACCCCACTGCTGCTGCCCACCCGGGCCCTGTCCCCCTTCCCCAGGGAAACTTGTCACTGCTGAGAGTCTGCCGGGGCACCGGGGCTCCCCGGTGGCTTTGGGGACCCACCCAGGTGTCACCCCCCGCGTTTGACGTGCTGCAGGAGAGGAAAGGCACCCAGCCCGCCCCGGGAGCGACCCTGGCCGAGGGCGGCCGGCTCTGCTTTGAGCTCCAGGTCGCCCTCAGTTTTACCCATCTCCCAGGTTTTCACTCAGATTGTATTTCCCTGCCTGGCTTATGAGAAGGCCACGCAGGACAGCACCAGAGGCTTCGCCTAAGATGTATCACATCCACTGCCGCCTCCGCCTCCACGAGACCAATTACCCTGGCAAAGAGGGAAATTAGATCGCCCTGACACGATTCATTCTCAATAAAGCTCTGTTGGCTGGCTTTTATTCTTCATTTTTATCGTGTTATTGTCCTCTAGGTGTTTAGAAATGGATCATTCAATAATTTGCTCCAAAATTTTTCCAGGAACTGAAGCCAGGCTGGATGATCTCTAACTCCCCAACTTCTTCATCTCCTTTTTTTTTGTTTTACAGATAGACTTCCGCGCCTCTCTCTGAGGTCTCTCAAGCCTTTAAAATTTGTCACAAACTACTGCTAATCATTCAGAGACTGCTTAAAAACTCCAGGGTAATTTTTCTTGACGCCTGACGACTTGTATACATTGAGCTTATCTCGGCACCCTGTAGCGGCTTCCGTCCTGACGCTGACCTCAGCTCCGATCCCCTTGCTGATGGCAATTGCCCTGGGTGCTGGTTACAGCCTTATACTGTGAAAACCGTGGTGAGGAAGGCGTTGTTTACCTCTCTATATAAACTCTTTGCTTCTTCTCCCCACCACAAGACACGAGTGCCGACTCTTCTCTCTCCGTTACAATTTCCATGTATTTCTGGACCTTCTTTTGTTGCTTTTTATGCTCCTCGCTGGCTGTAACTCACTTGGCTCCTTAGCCTTTCTCGTTCTACCCCTTTACACTCATCCTTATACCCTCATTCCTCTTTTTATAGGATTCCTTTTTGATTTTCAGGACACTAAAGTGCTCCTGATGCAGCAATATTGGTCTTTTACTGTTGTCCTGTGGTTCCCCTGCATCAGGATGTTTAGCTGCTGTGCACCTAATATACTCTCTTTTAGTAACTTCCCATGGTCCTGTATTTCTTTTTTTCCTTCGGATGCCCTCCCGAGGGACTCTTGCTGGTGGTAAAGCATCCCCACGAGCTCCTTAAGTTTGTGTTTGTGCATCCAGCTGTCTTCTTTTTTTTGGATGCTTTCTTTCTTTTACTGTCAAAAGCAACGGACCATGCTGTTTGTGATTGCTGTCCCCCACATGATGCCCAACTGGTCCTCCCATATTGGTCAAGAAGCAAGACGGGATGAGCTGCTCCTACTCTACCTCCCCAGTCCCGGCACTTTGGAAAAGAAAAAATGGCCACGCAACTTTCCAAATGTTGTCCGGGTAGGACACGTGTTTTGTGATGGAATGTCAAAATGAGATGGTTTAGACATAAAAAGTTGCTGTTTATTCAGCCAACTGCTTGCTGAATGAGGCCTTAACTCGAGAATAATTGCAGATAAAATGAAGCTATATTTTTGATGAATAAATTGTTCTTCTTTCAAATGTGCTCAATTTGAGGTTTAGTGCTATGATAAATCTTCACTAACTTCTGTTCCTGAGAGAAGCAGCAGACAGGGAGGGAACGTGCCCAGCCCCGGTGCGGGACAGATGGTCCAGGCAGCGATGCTGCAGGAACGGAGCCTCCTCCCCTCTGGTGGGACCTGTCGGGTCTGAGCACGGGCACCTTCCCCGGGGTCTGCTCAGCCCCAAAGTGTGATGGGAGGGGGACGCAGGAAATGTGAGAGAGGTGGGTGGGTTGAAGACCGGTTTTCACCTAGAGGAAATGTGCCCAAAGAGAAGAACAGCTGAAACCAGTCCATCCCTCCAACCCTCCCTCCGTCTGTCCTTCACCCATTCATCCAGCCATGCATCTGCTACCTTTAACAATGTGATGTGGGAAAGGGACTATATATTCTGCAAAATCCCCTTGGTGCCCAAAGCCAGACAGGTCTGAAGGTGCTGTGGTAGCCTGGCCAAGGCTGGGTGCAGCCCCATGCTAGCAGCCAGGAAAAGGTCAACACTGGTGAGTGGAGGCTGGGATGGAGGACAAGGACAAGGACAAGGACTCACCCAGGGGCTGGGAGATGGAAGGAGCCAGGAACGGTGAGGAGTCAGAGGCACCAGAAGACAATTTCCTATCCCAAAATGTGAAACCGTGTTCTGCATCAACAGAAAACAAAGACTGCAGTCAACAATACTCAATCAACTCATGAGGAAACACGATGGGAGTAGCCCACTCGAGAGAAACAACAGCCACCAACCAGTCCTGCCACATCCCTGGGGCAGTAAGGACTGTCCTGATGGGAAGGTCCTCCCAGCACCTCCTTTTTCACCCCACATCCTTGTTGATGCTGCCCATCATCTGGGATCGGGGCTGGGAACAATGGCCAGTCCCCATGGGGTTCATGTCAGCCTAGAGTGACGGGGTGACCCTCTGCCCTGCTGGGAGACGTGGTGATGCCCATCAATCCGTGCTGTCCTGCCCCTCACATCTCTCCCCAGGTCTGAAAGGAGCGTCCCCTTTGCCTGGCACAGTCTGGGCAAGGTGGGACCCGGGGCCACAGGCATGGCCCTGTTTGGGGACATCTGCTGCTCATGCCACCAGGGAGAACAGCACAGGGCAGGGTCAGTCCTTGACCCGGGGGGCTGTGAGGGCTGCCTTGACCCAGAGGGCTGTGTTGGAATGTCTGCAGCTTGGAGAGCCACAAGTCACAGATGTGACCTCAAAATGGGAAACTCTAAGCTGCTCGGCTTGCGGAGAAGCTTAGCACTTAAAGCTGATTTCAACAGCTTTTGCCTAAAAGTTTTAAGACCCGTCACTAATCAGCAGCTGGTTTATGGCTGTTGTAAAAGATCAGAAAAAAATAAGGACATCTCCCGAAGTTGGGGGGGAGCGCTTCTCAGGTCCTGCATCCATCACTGGCCATGCCGACATTTACGAGCGCAGGGAGCCGTAAATCTGCGTGGGGCCGACACCGGCTTGGGACTCGGCACTGAAGGGGAAATGTTGTGTCTGAATCTGTGTCCTGCCCTGGGAGAAACTTTATTAATGCTTCGCGTGGTGAACCAGACGCATCCAAGCCCCGGGACATTCATCTCTGGATTTCGCAGGCTCTCCTGCCGGCTCCTGCCACAGCCCTGCGCTCCTGCCGGGTGATTTTCTGCTCCTGAACCTTCTTTGTGCAGGAGAGACGGGCGTTTTGCTGAGAGTGGGGACAGGCAGCGGCACATTTTGCTGTAATTTCAGTTACCCTCTTGCCTCCCCTGTTTTGTGGAGCTGCCCTGGTGCAAACTGCATCCCTCCTGGGACTGGGAAGGGAATGGAGGAATTGGGTCCAGCCTCGTCCCCTGTGCAGAACCGCTTGTCCCCTAGATGAAGCTGCTCTGCCTCAGAGCCTGGGATGCTCTGGACCATGGGGAAAAACCCCTTTGCGAGATGGCTGTGGTTTGAGGGATCTCTCTGAGAGGTCACTCTACCAGTGCTTCTGCAGACAGTGTCCCGGCACTGCTGCCAAAGGGACCCACTGGGGAGGGCTCCCAGCTCTGCACTTCAGGCTTGCGGTAAAATCCATCCCGAGGGGAGGGTGCTACAGCAGCAGAGCAGTGTCCCAGCTCCGGTCCTTGGGCACTGCTGGGACCTCCTGGGGCAGCGGGAGCTGAACGGCAGCAGGGGAGCGGAGGAGGCGGGGGGACACGACCCTGCCAGTCCCCGGCGCTGGCTCTGGCAGCCGTCTGTGGGTCTGCTCAGCCCGGTGCGACCCTGAGCTGACCCTGCTGCTGGCAGAAACCACAGCCAGCCATCTCCCCGACGACTGAAAGCCATCCCCGAGCATCCTGTATGTGCATCAGCCTTGCTGCGTGACGGCAATCACCCACCATGACCAAGCCTCCCATCCTCACCAGTGTGGTATCAGGGTCCTTTCCATATCAGCCGAGGAGCAAGAATAAAGACGGGGCAGCTCAGGTGAGGGGAGGCCAAGGGAATGGCTCCGTCCCCATCCTGGTGAGCACAAGCAGGACGAGGTGCCCGTACAAGCTAGCAATTTGTCTCAAGGATGCCTTGGCCACCAAGGAGGCCACGTGCTGGCTTGGCCACCAGCCCTCCATCAGCCCTGCTTCCAAGGCGAGACCTCGCTCCATCGCCTTGTAAAATATTTTCTTTGCAAACCTAAGGAAAGCGTGCGTGTGTGTGCAGGGGGAGAGGCCTGAGACGTCCCCAGCCACCGCGTTCGCTCCACTTACACATAAATTGACATCTTGTAAGAGAGCTGTCCAGAATACTGAGTAATTATAGCTCGCACTGAATCACAGAGGAATGTGGGCACAGCATCTCTCTTACAAATCATCGCAAAGACCCTGCAGATTAAATCCTTCTCCCCCCACCCCCCTAAAGAGGGCTGCATTTGTGCTGTAAACCGTAAAAATAGCAAGAGCTGTTATTAACGAGGAGGCACCGCAACTGCTGACTCCAATGCAAAACGCGTCTCCATATGGTCATTACAGTTGAAGGACAAAAACAATATTTTATGTTTCTCACAGTTATTGTTCATCAAATGTTTATGAAAATGCATAATGACTGTGTATGATGAGCTCGTTGTTCAGTAAAGGGAATGAGATGAGGACCCACGTGATTTTCCAACACAAATAATAAAGACCATTAAATTAATAGCTTAATTATGTGATAAACTTCAAAATATTTTCTAGAATTCATTTTATTTTTATTTAACCTAATAACGTGTTTATCTGCAACCCTTTCTGGGATTTGTGCAACAAACCCACAGCAACGGTGATGCCTCCCCGCGTCTCAGGTTCTATTTTTATTGCCCTTCTGGAAGGTGCCGAGGGCCTGGGTCCCGCTGCCGTTGTGTCCCACGGCAGGCATCGGGGCCGGGGGTGTGTGATGCGCAGACAGGCTCCAAGCCGGGCTCTGAAGCACTTATCTCAGAAACCCTGAATGCATTACGGTGCTGATCCCCCTCTGCCGGGACCCGCGTGGGTTTGTTCTCCCACTCCCACACTCCGAGGTGCCTTCCTGCCAGCTCAGGGCCGCCCGCAGCCTGCGCCACTCATATTCAATATTGCGTTTTTCCAAGCGAGCAATTGCTGGTCATTAACTTCACTTCCTCACGGTGCAACGGTCCAGCTTCATCCGAAGTCCATCACCGTGGGTGGCCGTACTCTGCTCTAATGCGTCGGCGACTGGATTCTCCAGCCGAGGATGGCACCCCCACTTTGGCACGGGTGTTGACAAGTTGGAAGATGATTGGAAAAGAGCTGCAGGAAGGGCAGAGTGACTGGAAAACCTGCTTATCCCCACTTAATATTCCACCTGAAAAAACGTGTTTCATTAAATGACAGTTTGAAACTTAATTGTATTAGTTACCCTGGGAGGTGAGGGGGCAAGTCGCAAGGTCCTGCCTTTGTCTGTAGAAAAGGGGGCTGAGGGGAGACCTTCTCGCTCTCTACAGCTCCCTGAAAGGAGGGGGTAGCCGGGGGGGGGTCGGGCTCTTCTCCCAGGGAACAGGCGATGGGACAAGAGGAAACGGCCTCAAGTTGTGCCAGGGGTGGTTTAGGATGGATATTAGGAAAAATTTGTTCACTGAAAGGGTTATCATCGGACCAGGCTGCCCAGGGCAGTGGTGGAGTCGCCATTCCTGGAGGTATTTAAAATCCGGGCAGATGTGGTGCTGAGGGACGTGGGTCAGTGTTGGGTTTGTCAGTGCTGGGTTGATGGTTGGATTTGGTGATCCTAAAGGTCCCTTCCAACCCAGGCAATTCTATGATTCTGTGATTCTAAGGTGACCTGCCTGCAGTGCAGAACTTGTCACTTTGGGAGAACGGTGCTGGAAAGGGACAGGTATCGGGACGAGCGGGACAGCACGCAGAGAAGAGCCAGTGGTGGGAACAGCCACCGGGATGAGTCAGACCAGAAATAAAAAAAAGAGCATGAACAGCTCAACTAAGGATCTGTCAGATTTGGTGTCGCTGACAATCTTCTCCCGGGGAGCTGTCGGGGAGCCTTGAGTCTCTGCCCCGCTGCATCAGTGCTTCCAGGTCGTCAGGGAGACAGGCTGAGAGATGGTCCGAGCCAAACCCTGTGGGTTTGGGGTGTGCTGGGACTGCTGGGGCCGCAGCCGTTCCTCCACGTCCCCTTCCCTTGCCTGCGTCCGTGTCCTTGTCCCCTTGGAGCCGCATGCCCCCGCGCACCTCCTGCGCACCCCAAATACCAGCGCTCACCCCACGGCCCAAGGAAGCCCTCTGGGAATGGGTCATGTAGCTGTTTTGGGAGCAGATGGTGGTGTCCCCCATCACTGTCCTCTCATGGCTGAGCTCCAGGCTCAGCCTGTGCACGTCGCTTTGGAAAATCAGAGCACTTTCTCTCCAAATCCGTGACGTGACCCAGCAATCGGGGTCTTTTCCATTCCACTCTCTGGCTGCGCTGTAACTGGAAACGTCCCTGCGTGCAGTTAACGTGTCAGGCGAGGAGATTTGAGGCTTGTGCTCCTCAGCAGATCCGCTAAATGGTCTCTGAAACACAGCTACGAGTAATTCGGTAATAACCAATGCCCCATTAACAGCAAGCAAGGCCTTGCAGCAGGCTTCCGAGAGGCATCATGCAATTAGCTGAAACTTCTGTAAACTATAAATATATAATTAGAGTCTGTCTAACGAATTACAGCGGCGGAGGGGGTGTGTGCGTGCACCGTTCCCGGCATAAACGCCTCCCAGGCTGAAAGCAGCACATTCTTGCAGCGCCTCAGCCTTTATTCCCACTTAATATTCCGCTGGCAAAAACGTGTTTTATTAAATGACAATTTGAAACTTAATTGTATTAATTTTCCGTTGATTGCATATCTAATTCTAAACGAACTCGCTGGCACCTCACTTCCCTACCTGCACGTTGAATTCATCTCAACAGTCAACATCCTTGCAAACACAAAAGCTGACGGGGTCACAGGCTTGTCACCTGCGTGTCACCCATTTATGCACATGCTGAATCCTCACCCTTTGCACCCAAAGAAAGGGACCAATGCTCTTGCTCTGCAGTGGCTGGTGCTCTCATGGGTTTCCGTTCAGCCAGTGCTCCTGTCCCCACCTTGGCTCTTGATCCTCTGCTCGTTGAAGCCCTGTTGGAGGAAAGCTCATGATTCATGCCAGGCATTCCAGGCTTGTCACAAACAGCCACCGTCAGTGGGTGTGGGTCTCTGGGACCTGGTGTCCCACCACAGCAACCTGCTGGTGTCCGTGGCCTCATGCCTCCTCCAGGGATGGTGGAGCCTCTAAAGGAGCAGGATTGCTCTTTGCTTGGTTGGAAGGAAGAAATGCCTCTGCCCAGGACCTTCTCTGTGTCCCTGGATTTCTCTTCTGTGCTTCACCACGGTGCTGTAGCTCCATGGCCAGCACTGGTCCTTAGTTAGCTTCCAGGCCCTCCTGCCCTGGTGGTACCCCTGCATGTCCAAGTGCAGAGGTGCACAGTGGCTGGACAGGTGGGTGCATGTGCCCAGGAGCATACAGAAGGGTGGAATGGACTGTGAAGACCCAATGAAGTGACCTCAGCTTGTCTGCTATCAACCACAGCCACTATTGCCCTGCTTGGTGGGTCCTTCTGGCCCCACCTGCCCCTGACTAGGGCTGTCCTTGTCATCAGGAGCCGTGGTGAACTGAAATCCCTGGGGCAGGGATCCAGGACATGGAAGGATCCACAATGCAACTGAAATCCTCTCCTGCCAGCAGAGAAGTTCCTCCGAAGAGCCTTTGAGGTATGGGAGATGCCTTGCAACCCCTGCCCCTCAATACCCTCATGTTTTCTGATGCTGGCTTCAGAAGATATTTCTTCATCCCCAACTGGGATCCCCAGTTTCTTCATCCAAGCGTTATCCCAGATCCTCCTGGCTTTGGCTGAAATGTGACTGGAGAAAGAAGAGGTTTCCAAGAAGCACTGTCTGCAGGTGCTGAGCAAGGACCTTACTGACCCCATGAGAAACACCATGAGCTGTATTCTGCTGTCCTGGACCCTCCCCAGACCCAAATCTGTCTTCTCCTAATGAAAGCAAAGAGCACATGTGTCACTCATGAATACTCGTGCCTTGGTTCCCACTCCCAGGGCAGCTTCTCCACCAACACTAGGACGTGAGAGGATGTTCCTGGATGGGCAGGTCCCAGTTCCCTGGATGGGCAGGGTGATGGCGAGAACCTGCAGGGAAGGTGGGACCTCTCTAGTGGCCAGGGTGGGGGTGGTGATTCTTCCCTTCAAAGGGACGGGGGACACCTTCGGCTCGGGGAGCATGGGATAACAGCCCGTGTGTGAAACAGGCTGCTGGAGCAGGCACGAGGTGCAGCATCGCCCGGTAGGTCTTTGGGGCACAGGGATGTGTGCTCTCAGCTGCACGCTCCAGGAATGGCCACAGGAACTGCACGATGTCCTTGCCCCAGGCACCAGTGTCCCCGCTCCTGCTGCACCCGGGCTCAGTGTCTCTGCTGAACGTGGAGATCGT
The DNA here is from genome assembly GCA_013400035.1 of Rynchops niger. NCBI lineage: Eukaryota > Metazoa > Chordata > Aves > Charadriiformes > Laridae > Rynchops > Rynchops niger. Next base: position 328,620 of record VXBH01002009.1, on the reverse strand, counting down.
CGCTTTTATAGGCACTACAGCAGTCATTGCTTTATTCGAATGGAGGCTTCTTATGGTTTAATATCATTAAATACAGATGCAACTTGTGTTCTCTAAAGCCATAATGCCCCTTCCTGTTACTGCCTTACAATTAACTGGGCTATAAAGCTTTCAAACATATTGCAGACACTAATTCAACTGGATGGTGAAGAAACATGGTTTTATTGGGCAATTACAGTGCTTGGAACATGTTCCAGTCCGCACGATATCTTCCCAATAGTAACAGGCCGTGCCACTAAGAAAGGTTCAAAGGTGGTATCAAAACAACCGTGTCTCCAGGCTGCAAGGGATGGTTTTATTTACATCTTAATAAAAAGCTATCCATGAGTGATGTCAGAGCTCGTGAAAGCAGAGGGCGCAGGGAGCTGCACAGATTGCAGCGGGGCCGGCTCCTTTGCACCTCCGCTCTGCGCCGCCCGCCCAGCCGCCCTCCATCATGCTGATGGTGCCCATCTGATCACCCTGCTGCTCCCACTTTCGTGCCAGACGCCTGGTCGGTGCCCTCTGCACTCAGCCCGCACCTGGTGTTTTGGTCCCTGGGGAGCTGTGCGGAGCATCCCGCCAGCCCCTACTCCTGGCAGACCCCTTGCTGGGCAGGAGGAGGAGCGGGGATGTGGCAGCTCTCTGGGTCTTGGTCTCACGTATGGGATCCTGGTCCTTCAGAAGGGGCTTGTGGCGGTGTGGGCAAGGGAGTGAGGAGAGGTGCTGAGCTGGGTGGTACTGGGATGCCGGGGGAGTAAAGGAGCCTGGGGAAGCTGGGAGGGGCCCTGGGACCATCGCTACGATGGCTACCAGGTAGGAGAGGGTCCTCATCTTCTGTGGTCCCTGCAGGTTGTCCCAGTGACAGATATCTCGGTGCCTTTGCTCCTGGCATGGGAGACACATGAGATGACATGACAGGGCACAAATCAGACCTGTAGGCATGCCTGGACATGCGTCTGGGCAGGAGATGAGAGCAGGCGTGAGGTTCTTCAACTATGCTGAGTGCGAGGCTTTACCTGGAGAACATCCTCCCACCAAAGTGTCTCCACAGATCCCTGCAGGCCCTTTGGAAAGGTGAATCTAAACACTGTAAGCAAACATTCCATGAGGGATAGGACTGGGCAGGCACAGTAGAGATAAAGGCAGGTGACCATGTCCTTACAGCACCCTCAGCCCCTTTGGACCGACTTGCTGTGGGGCTGTGCTGAAGCCACGTTTCCCTGCTGGTGACATTTGTCTGCTGGAGCTGTCAGAGGGTGTCAGGCTGTGAGCTGATGAGGGGTCTGTGACACAGGTGATGGCCCACAGAGAGGGGCTGGGTGCTCTTGCAGCAGTGCCATGGCTGCTGGTTCCAGCTGTGTCTCGTTGCATCCTGAGAAGCATCTGGGAAAAGTGGCTTTTTGGTTCTCTGCAAGGTCCAGCAAGAGACTATCCACTTTCTGGGAAATTTCCTGGCCGGCAGAAGGAATGCAAAGCAAAAGGGACAGACCTGGGTGTGATCATCCACTGTGCTCCCATGGGGACTTTCCTGGAAGAGGCATGACACCGAGATCTCCCTGCACCGTTCAGGGATGGAGCCCTTAGTCTGGGGCAGAAGCAGGCTAAATCCCCCACCCCACTGATTGACCCCATGCGTGACACCACTGCCTTGGCAATGAGCCTGCTGTCAGGCGCAACCGAGGAGAGCCTATTCCTGCCTCGTCTCCAGAGGTGTTTTCCTGTGGTGACCAGCTCCCGTGGAAACACAGATTCACCCCCACAGCGGTGCTGGCTGCGTCTCAAAGCTGGCAGTGAATGCCTTTTGCTGCTGGTGGCCATGGGTGGCACAGGCATCCTTGCTGGGAGGAGCGAGGGGACAACCCTGTTGAAGAATGATTTTCTCCTCCCTTCTCAGCAAAGGGGTTATTTCCTCAGTGTGGAGAAGGGAGATTGACATGCCACCCTCCCGGCAGACTCTGGCCCCAACTCCTAATGCCAGCTCAGTCCCCTCCATGTCCTCTGGTGGGAGCAGAGGCTTTTTGTACCTCTAGAAACATGCTGAGCTCTTGGGGATGTGTGAGACCAGGTCCCAGGCAGCAGCTGGGGGCTGCGGGGGCAATGCTTCCCTCTCCCAGTTTCAAGAACGCTCTGTGCTACAGGACAGCTTGGGTAAGGGATGGGATGGGGTCTGTTCAGATAAAGCTAAGTGAAAAAGTAGCAACTACCTGAATATTCACAGGACACAGGTGTGGTATCCTGGTCTCCATCCTCCCAGGTGCACAGCCATTCCCACCACGGTGCTTTGCTACCCTACACAAAATGGCTCATACGAGGATTGTTCAAGGGAAGGGGTGGAAGAAGTTCTTCTTTGTCACATGTGGTACCTCTGCTGGTGCAGGACCCAGGGAATGATCTCAACCAGGTCTCCCTCACGCACAAGAGATGCTTCAGCCTGTCTGCAGAGCAGAAGACCTAGTGACACAAGATATGGGTGCTCAGAAGGCCCGGAAGGCAAGACGTTCAATGCTGAGGAAGAGAAAAGCAGTTTGTGTGAGTCTTGAGCCTTGAGAGGTATTTCTGGTTGCCCCTGAAGGTCAGCCACAGCAGCCACCACCGCAAGTGGCGTGGCCAAGAGCAGCAGGAGGAGGATGGCTGTTGGGCTGGGTACAGCTTCTGGTGCTGGCATGGCCCTGCCACATGGCTGAGCCCGAACAGCTCCTGCAAGCAGGAAGATACGAGTGGGGCATTCGATTTGGGGATTTCTTAAGAGTTAATAACCACATTTGTAAAAGAAGTTGAAGTCAAATGCTCCCTCTTGACCACACCACCCAGACTGGGAGTAAGAGCGGACTATATTCTTATTCCTTTTTATTCTTTTGCCATTTTGGAAATGGAGAAAATTTGTTAAGTCTTGAAGGAAAATGTTTTAATTTCTGCTATAATAGCAGAACTTTGTATCCCTGTTTATCCTTGATATGACTGCTGCTTTCATGGTATTGCCTTAAGAAATAGTTTCTCATTTGTATGTTTCTCCCTGGGGAGGAAGGTCATATCCTTCACGAATAGGAAAACTAATTAGAGAAGTAATTCAGCAGTTGCCTGATAGGTCAGATATTGGAAATAAATATACAGGTTAGTGCATTATTATGCTGATGGGTTTTGCTCCTTTAGTGAGTCATGAAGAAAACATGTTTTATTAAGAAAAGATTAATTTTATCACCCACTGGTGGAGCAGAGGGTACGTAGCCACAAATCGTGCTCAGCAGCAGCCTGCAGACAGCCTGGGAGCCTCTTGTCCGCAGCTCTCCAGAGTGGCGTCACCTCCGGTCTGCCCTCGTGAAGGACACCACTGCCTGGGGCTCAGGTGCGGTCAGCAAAGCCTGCTTGTAAAAAGACATGGGTGGATGCGGGTGAGCAAGTGGATATTCCTTTTCCCAAAACTTTTGCAGAAGGTGCAGCTGCTGTTACTTGGTGCCTGGGGAGGAAAGAATGAAGCCCCGCTTCACCAGCGATGAGCCTACCTGAGATCTTTTATGATGTCTGCTGTGTTCAGGCACTTCCCAGGCAAGGGAAGCCTGGGAAGCACCGTCGAGCAGCACCTCTGGACATCCTCTCCCATCGCTCTACATCCCGCAGGATGCGCTGGTACCTCATTCCTTGCCCTTTCCCTGAATGTGCCTGTCTGGGAGCGAGCTGAGAAGGCCCGTGAAACTGGCACAGCGTTTGGAGGCTCGTTAGCGGGTTTATGCTGCCTGCGGTCCTTCGACCGAAAGCGCAGCGTTACTGTGGGGGATGTTCATCTCTGCGAGTCCCCAGCACTGCTCTGAGCCCGATGGGCAGGAGCAGGAGCAGCATCTCCTGGGACGGCATCCTCAGGGTGGGAAGGCGTGATGCCCCTCCACCGCATCCTCGGAGCCGGAGCGAGCGTGGTGGGGCCAGCGAAGCGGCAGTCGTGCTTGTAGCTATTTACCGCTTGCGAAGGAGCTACAGCCTAAGAATTGTTCAAGTAACAAATTCATTCAAGAAAGCCGCAATCTGCTTGTGGCTAATTTGAGAACAGAAGGAGAGGAGGACTGGTGCACGTGAGGAATTATTCACGCAGTGATGGGGCGGGGGTGTGCGGGAGGTCCGTGGTGCAGAGGTGTGATGCAGGCATGGCGTGGACTTCACAACCTCAAGTAGGGTGTAGCCTAAACTGGCCCCAAGCCCGGGAGAAAATTCCTCTCCTTGCTCTTGAACCAGAGAGAGACAAGCGAAATGCCTGACTGCCAAAGCTGGGTCGCAGGCCGCGAGGTACCTACCTATGTGCCCATGCATCAGCCTGGAAATTACCGCGCAGCAGGCAATGAGGTTACACCTGGGAGGAGAAGATATGTGCATTAGATGGTACTGAACTGTGAATCTGAGCAACCACCTGAGAGAGCAGGTTGCACAGCACATGAGCGTGCACCAGTATAGGTTAGGGGTGGACCTGCTGGGAAGCAGTTCTGAGGAGAAAGATCTGGGGGTCCTAGTAGACAGTAAATTATCCATGAGCCAGCAATGTGCCCTTGTTGCCAAAAAGGCCAATGGCATCCTGGGCTGCATAGGGAAGAGTGTGTCCAGCAGGTCGAAGGAGGTCATTCTCCCCCTCTGCTCTGCACTGGTGAGGCCACAACTGGAATACTGTGTCCAGTTCTGGGCTCCCCAGTTCAAGAGGGACAGGGAACTGCTGGAGCGAGTCCAGAGAAGGGCAACAAAGATGATGGAGGGGTTGGAGCATCTCCCTTATGAGGAAAGGCTGAAGGAGCTGGGACTCTTCAGCCTGGAGAAGAGAAGGCTGAGGGGAGACCTGATTAATGTTGACAAGTATCTAAAGGGTGGGCTGAAGGAGGATGGAGCCAGGCTCTTTTCGGTGGTTCCCAGTGACAGGACGAGGGGCAATGGGCACAAGTTGGAACACGGGAAGTTCCGTTCAATCACACGGAAGAACTTCTTTACGGTGAGGGTGACAGAGCCCTGGCACAGGCTGCCCAGGGAGGGTGTGGAGTCCCTTCTCCGGAGATTTTCAAGCCCCGCCTGGATGCAGTCCTGAGTGATGTGCTCTGGGCAATCCTGCTTTAGCAGGGGAGTGGGACTAGATGATCTCTAGAGGTCCCTCCCAACTCTAAAGATTCCATGATTCCGTGATTCCGTGATTCCATGTTTCCGTGCCTTGGTCTCAACAGCTTTTGGGGGTGCTGGGTTTGGCTCCGGTGGTATACCTGTGACCTGCCAGGCCACCACGATTACCGACATTGGATTGCCTAAATGCAGCTCCAGAGCTACGTGAGAGATGAGGAGCAGAAGGGAGTGACAAAGGGAGAAAGTACAGGGTGGCAAAAATGGGACTGACAGAGATGCTGACGATGATGGTGGAGCTGGGCTGGAGGCCAGGGAGGAGCAGAAGAAACGCATATAGGAGGCGGAGGGGGCAAGGATCCTGAAGTGTTCAATAAACCTGACCCTGAGAGCCATAACCACAGGCAGACAGACTGATGAAATGGCCATTTTGTCCCATAGGACTGGACGCAGCGATGGTCTGGACCATCCCACCAAGGGGTCACCCCCAGGGCTGGAGACTTCTGGATTGTCACAGTCCAGCCTGGCTGGGAAACCTGCCTTGGAGCTGGGGCTGTGCAGACACAGGTCAGCTGCTTCCCAGGAGCCCCACTGGACTCAGGAACTCCTCAAACTGGACGCCAGCAGGCACAAATGTAACCTTGGGCACAGACCAACTTGGGGAATTAGATATCACCAGCGGCCGCCTGACCACTGCTGCTGGGGGGGAGCTTAGCGCTAGCAGGGAAAAATGAGATTGTTCGGGATCAAGAACAGACATTTTTATCCAGGAGCGACCAGAAAACCAAATCTTTAAGCCAAAGATTACCAAGAGAAAAAAAAATAAATAAAAAAGTGTTGTCCAGGTGAAGCAGTAAAGTGCCATTTCCTCATAAAAGAAGTTTTTTACCCAAGAGCCTCGCTGGTCTCTGCGGATGAGATGGGAATGGAGCAGAAATAGGGTGACTGTTCTCCATCCCCTCTTCTGGAGTGCCCTGAGCCCTTGGCAATGCCCTGCCTGCGGTCAGCCCTGGCAGAGGAGTTCATGGTGACTGTCGGTGCTCCCCAGCTCCAGCCTGCTCTGTGTGACAAGGCTTCGATCATCCCCCCCCCGCAAATGCCACCTCTGCTCCTCAGAAGTCCAAAGGGCATTTCAGTGCCCTGTGCTGCAGCCCGTGGTGCGTTGGATCTGCCTCTCCCCTTTCTTTCTAGAAAGGTAATGCTGGCTGGTGGCAGGTCTCCTCACTGCAGGGCTCGGGGAGGGGAACCTCCATTAACTCTCCCAGTGCCTGTGAGAGGAGCCACTGACCCTGCCGTTTGTTACGGCTTTGTAATTTAATTTGAGTTTATTGACTTGTTTGTCACAGTCCGGGAGCAATCACCGTGGTGCTCGTGATCCAGCCCTTGGGACATGCTGCTGATGGTTACGTGCTCCTCCTGCTTCTCTGGGCCAGCCTGGAGCAAACCCTGGAGGCTCAGCGCCTGTGGGTGGGATGCGACAGACCCAGGGGACTGTCCCCTACATCGCACACAATGCCAGCCTGCGTCTTTGGGAGAGATCAGGCTGGCAGTGCCCGTCCTCCACACGCATGTTAGGAAGGCGGCCTAGCAGGTGATTAATTAATTAGGGGCACTTGTTGGCAGCTTTCTGCAAAACTCTGATGTCTAGAAGCACTTTTGCATCTCAGTGGCCCTTTCTGAGCCATTGAGGGAGCAGCGGTGAGAGTTAGAACAGGGAGCACTTCATTAAATGGGCCTTCCCAGGGCAGGAGCAGTCCGGCTGCCGGGGTGGACGTCTCCCGTCAGAGGGTAGAAATTGCTCGCCTGTGATGGGGACACAGTGAGGAAGGCGGGAGGCATGTGGTCCTGCTGCAGGGCTGACGGGACCTTAGCAGGAGCTGCTGGGCGTTGTGAGCAGAGGCCATCTACCAGGGGGCTCATCTCTGGTGCCACACGGCGCTCTCACTGCCACAGGTTCACGTTCCATCATTTGCTTCCAAGTTTCTACTCTCAAATCCTTCAGCTGGATGGAGCCTTTGGCCCAAAATCCAGTGTGAGCTTGGATCCAGAGGCAGGCTCTGCGTGCTCCATGGCACACAGGACCCCCGCCATGCTGTAGATGCTGTAGATGGTCACCATGCTGACTGCAAGTCACTGCATGTGTCAGAGCATGGACCTGCCAGGCCCCATCAGCTCCAGGGCTGGTGCGTACACCACTAGATGCTGCAGTAGAAGGTCCAGCACCAGGGGTTGCAGGTGTGGGATAATTCTGGTTTCTGAGAGCTAGAGACTGGCTTCCTCCCAAAGAGTCTCTGCCAGAACCACTGCTGTGCTCAGCAGCACATGAATAATCTCGTTATCTGCGTAAATGCACAAGACCTGCTTCACTCTTGCTAAATTCCAAGACCAAAGTGTCTTCTGGTACTGGGGAGGCCCACAGGCGCCTCCTGCAAGAAGGTGTGACTCTCCCCATGGGAGCTGCTGCTTTCCAGTTCCACTGGGTGCCCTTGGGTTATGAGGCAGGGAGAACAGATGCTGCCAATTGCTCTTCTAGATCATTTATCATATCATCATGCCCCTCTTACCTGTTTCTTCTCCGAAGAAGCACCCCCAGGCTGTCCGACCTCTCTTCACAGCTGAGCTGCTCCAGCTGGGCTCCTGCTCTTGTCTCAGCCTGACCTTCTCCATGAGGAGTTCAGTCCTGCCCCTTTCTTCTAGAGGCTCCATTTGCCTGGTTTAAGCCACGACATCATCAGAAACTGAAATTTTCAACCATCCACATTTGCTAGAACACTGTGGAGGGGCATCACGTACGGTTTCCATCATGGCAAGTGCCCTTCCCACAGGACGTCTTTCTGAATGCGGTTGTCTAAAGGCCACACACCTCTTCCACGCCATCAGTGTGCCGTCACAAGAGGTGATACAAGGACCGAGTGCGCCTAAATGTGTTGTGTCATTTCTTTCTGTCCAAGTCAACCTGGAGTCTGCTTCTATGGGTCAACCTCACCCAGGGTTTCAGTGCGACATTCAGAGATGGTCGTGGACGGGGATTCTTCCCAGCAGATGAGGTTGGTGAGCAGGTGAGGTCCGTTGAACAAAAGCCAGAGATGGCCCTGGACAGACTTCCAGGGTGGATGCTGCCAGAGATGCTGCTTTATGGGGAGGTGGGGACCCTCACTGGGAAAGCTGGGTCCATGAAGGGCAGGGAGACTTGTTGCACGCTGGGACTGTTATCTGGAAAAGGCTGCAGCAGAGCTATTTTCCTGAATGCTCGTTGTTTGCTGTGGGAGATAAGGCTGCAGCGAGCGCTCTGACAGCAGTGCTTTCTGCAAATATTTGGTGAGCGCATTTGACTCCCTCTGAACAGAGACCACCAGCGTGCTCTGTCCGCAATGGAGAGTTTGTTTTCCAGGTTGTCAGGGAAATTCTGTTTGTCGTCTCCATCTGGAGCTGTTTTCAATCGCAAGCTCATTTCCTCAGCCCTCATACATTTTGCTCTTGACCCAGCCTGGGACTGACCCAGCAGTGCCAATCGCAAGAGATGGAAAGTTACCTGTACCCTCCTGGCCAGGAGCACAAGAAGGAGCTGGGATGCAGCAATGCCCGATGGACTGTCCTCGTGGTCTGTCTGGGGACAGGGACACCTGCCAGTGTCTGTTTGCTGTGGTGGAGGTCCAAGCTGGTCAAGGAGGAGGGCTATGGGAGCAGGGGAGTGCCCAGGAGCCCAGGGCATGGTAAGGCACGCAGAGCACGGGGGCACCCAGGCTGATGTCCCGTTATGAGACCCCTGAGGTCTACCCTACTCCTTGTTCAAGCTTTGCGTCAAATGACTCTTCTCCAGCATCACCCCAGCTGTGGGAAGAGCTGTTCCCAGAGGCACATCCCATGCTCCCCCTCGCCTGTCTCAGGCTGTTTTCCCTGCCCTCCGGTTAGTCAAACTGGTGTCTCATGTGATGGACCTGCAGGACGTTGAGTGGCTTGCAGAGAGCTGTGCCGGTCCCAGAAGTCCTGCTGCTCTCGAGCTCTCCAGACCATTCTCTCCAGGTATTGCTTTTGACCTGATGGGTCCCTGACCCAGCCTTTTGTCTGCAGCCTGGCTCCAGAGGCAGTTTCTCACTGATGCCACATCCAGTGATGGGAATGTTAAGTTTTGCTGTACTCTGGTGCATGCATTTTATCAATCGAGGTTTCTGGTGGCAGCCAGGTTGCAGCTCTAGAGACACATTCCCACCTGCAGAAGCTCTGAGTAGGTGGCCAGCCCATCTGTAGGGGGAGAGTGTGGGGTGATAAGCCCTCTGCTGTGCTGCAGCTCCTTCCTCAGCTGCCACTGCCCTCAGCAAGCGAAAAAAGAGACTGCACGTCTACTCAGTGGTAGATTTGCCTGAGTGGGTGTCACTGCACAAAACGTCTTGTTTTCTCGGAGAAAAATGTAATTATGAACAACAAGCCTTTTGCCTCTATCCTGTGATGAAAGATCCTTTCTTTAGGGGCTCTCAGGGCTTCCCCAAGGAGCGGGGAAGCTTTGCTGGGCGAGGATCTTTGTAGCAGGTGCTCCAAGCAGGGAAGAAGAAACCAGTGACGGAAAAGTTCAAGCAAGGATCCTTGCGGCTACCTGGTCTCCAGTCTCCAGCACGTCACAGCCGATCACATTTCAATCACTCAGCCCTTGCATGGAGACAAGTCCAGGCTTGTCATTTCCAGCACCCTCAGGGCAGCATCTCGGTCCAGGAGACGTGTAGACCTGAGGAAGGCAGTGTTCCCCATGGGGATCCCAGCGCCTGCCTCCCCTGCCCTCTCACTAGGGCGTTTCTCTGCTAGTTAAAGCGCCTTCGGGCACAAAGCATTTTCTCCACAGGAAGGTGCTTATGTGGGATGATTAAGTCAGCCTGCAGACTTCTTATTTGTCAAGACAGATGTGTTGAGCTCTTTCAAGTCCTGCATTTCCCCATCCATCTCATCACTGATGGAACTCCGGTCTGCACAGGCGGGCTGGATGCAGCAAGCACATCACTTCTGCCGGTGCTGTGCTTAGGGGTGAAATCAGTGCTCTCCCCTCTCCGCCCCCCAGCCCGCCCAAGAGATGCACAGAGGGTCCTGCACGCGCTCACAGTGACCGGCAGGTGGTCTGCAGAGCCCCATGTGCAGACCTGTAGAACCCTTTAACGAAGCGCTTGGCTGTAAACACAACTCTGATGGGGAAGGATCCGGTTTCCTGGGCGATGCCAGTCTCTCTCCAACCCTGGCGAGAGCCCGATGTGATTTATCAATCTCGCCATTCTTTGCGTCAGCCACAAATTTTTTATGAATGGGTTTTTAATATGTATGTTCGAATCATCGATGAAAATATTGACTCCTTTAAGCCTCCTGCTACAAAACATTGTGAGAAACACAGATTTAATGACAGATCCCCATCAGCGACTGCTGTCTGAGCTCTTAACTGAGTCTCAGTCTGTCTCACGTGTTTCTCCCTGACGCAGTCGAGTGCTCATTTTTAATCAGCCATGCAGCACTAAGTCAGGCGCATTCCCCGAGCTGAAGTATATCACATCTATTCAGTTGCTTTTATCAACCACACATGTAATCTCCTCTGTGAATGAAATGAAGGCTGACAAGACCTGTTTTCCATAAAACCATATTGATTGGACTTAATTCTCCAGCTTCCTTTCAACTGACTCTGGCATCGCTTTCCCCTGGCTTTGCCCATGTCTGATGCTCAGACTCACCCAGCTGCCTTCTCCTTTGGGATGGTCTGCTGCAGCTCCCCCAGTGCTCCAGGGTTAACTGGCGATGCTCCTGACCGGCCTTCTCCAGACCTGCCCATTCCGTGCTGCTTAACACCATCCCTGATCTTAAAAATCCTAGTGAGTTTTTCAGCAGCCTCTTGTGATACTGACACACAGGCAGCCCAGAAACATTTATTGCATTTTTGCCCTACCGAGAGTTTGGTCATTTCTATAAAGAAAACCCCCGCACTACTTTTCTTTTGTTCACAGAGCATTTCAATTGCCTTCTCACTGCCATTCATTCCCTAAGCCATGCATTTTTAACTGATGGGTGTAGCTTCTTATATCAATTTTCTGTACTTCATAACTTCTAATTCAAAATCAATGGTTATCTATTTTCCCCTCTACACTCCATTTTGTTATATATTGCTTTTTTTTTATTTCTAATAGCTGCCTCCACTTCATCACTGAAGAGGATGGGCAGCTGGCCAAACATGTCTACTTACTTGATTATGGAATTATGGCTCTTGCCCTCTAAGGAAAAAATCTCTGGTTTTGCTCCCATTTTTCTGTCAATTTTTCGTCCTTCCCACTCCATTCTTCTTGCAGTTCACCTCCCTGCTGGGGATATTCTCCTTCTGTAACACCAGACGGTCCACTTCTGGTTGTGGGTCCTTCTGTCTGCCACAGCACTGGGGAGAAGCGTGGGTCTCTCTGCTTCTCCAGGGTCCCTTCTAGCTCCATGTCCTGTAATTCTACTACTATGGTGATTACAGGAGTCTTTGAGCCACTTTCACTCTGGTAATTACTTTCCCTACCACCTTCCTGCTGGGTACCTCCCAGCCAAGTTAACCACTCTGGAGGTGGATTTCCCATCACTACAGGTCCCACAACCAACCTGTCCCCACCTTGCATGTGTTTTTCCCATCAATAGATGCAGTTTGCTTTTCACAGGACTGACGACATCACAATGTCCAGATAAAAGCCCCTCGGGACTGACGTGGAAGGACTGACCCCCTCCAAAAGGCGGAGGCAGCCTGTGCTGGTGCCGGGGAGAATTGCTGCCCATCTCCAGGAGGCCAGAGCACTTCTGGGCACGCCTCCAGCGAGAGCCCCTGCTCCTCGAGAGCCCGCAACCCTGAAAAGAGAACAGGGCAAATTGAAATTAATAATTTATGAGTGACAGTAACAATTTCCACCATTCGAGGAAGCAAAGAAAATTGTTCCATAAACATTTTTCTTTTCAATTTCCTACCAGTTACTTGAAATTTGATTTCCATCTAGTTTGTTTCATCAAACCTCCCCGAAGTGATTTAAAAAGTGTCGTTGGCAATTACCCAGCTGCAGAAAGAATGAAGGGGCAGTGGGGCAGCTCCATTTCACTGGCCCAAAAGGAACCAGGAGGAGGAAGGTTGGGGTCACTGGCAGAGAAAGAATTGGGCAGCAGCAGAAATCACTTGTCAGAAGTTCGTCTAGCAGCCCTCGGCCACACTCATCTGCCTGGCACAGCCTTCAGTGCGGCGAGGACAACACGGTCCACTTCATGGGGCCAGTGGAAGAGGTTCAGGGACTTTGGGTAGCAGCAGGAGGACATCTGATTGTGTACGAGCCCGGCATGTCATCTCCCCTCCAAGTTGCCAGTGGGTCCAGCATGCAGCTGGGGCTGGAGCCTCAGCGCTCCTGAAGTCCTCTGTTGAAGCTTCCCATTTCTAACCCTGACATGGCTGGGGTTGGTTTCCACCATGTGCTCTGGTTCTGCCTTCGTTGGAACGAGGGGTCCTCTGGGTTTGGCATGTGTTTGTCTGCGGGCACCCATCCTGCAGGGGTGCTGTGGGCAGGTGGGAGCTGGCTTGGCTTGGGTGCACAGCTCACGGGGTTACTTCTGCCACTCTGCGACCCCAACTCGGCTGTCCCACGTATTTTCTAGTTCGGGCTCTGCCTCTGTCCCTCCCTTAGGGATATTCCGCATCTTTTCCAGGTAGCAAACGCCCACCTCTTCTGCAGATCCAGGTCTCTCTGAAGCTAAAGCACAAGCAGCCCTTCCAACCCAGGCAATAGTTTCCATTCCTTTCTTTTGCAGTTACTCTCCCACATGGCTGATCAGGGCTTCAAACGCCACCCTGCACGTCCAAGACTGCCATGGTAATGACTTTGGGGTTAGACTAATTGCTTGCATCTCAACAAAAGCGATTCCTCCTGTCTCCAGTTTCCTCCAAGAGCTGCCATCCTTCAAGAGTCCCCAAGCTGTGCATGTTGGCTGCCGGCAGGGAGCTGCTGGCGGAGCGGGGCTGGCTCTGCCCTGCTCCGTGCCATACCCCAGCGATGGGGATGTTTGTGTGGAGAGCGAAGATGGAGGTTCTTCTGCAGACTGTGGAGGGCACGGACTAGAAAAGGCCGCTGGAGCCCCTTGGCTGGATCTCTGTGTCCACAATGAACATTGCCTCTGGTTTAAAAAACACAGACTGAGAGCAGGAAAATGACCCTCTGGGAACAAGTGATTCAAGGGGCTGGAAGAAGGTAATGAACAAACCTGAATCACTGCTCTGAACGTCCCTGGGCGCGGAGGTCCTGATGCCAGCGGTCTGGGGAAGGCGGGGAGGGTAAGCTGCTCACCCACACCAAAATTTTCCTATCCTCCCGATAATTGCAAAAAACAATTGCTGAATAGGCAGGTGGACATCATCCAAGCCTGGAAGTGTTTACAGTGTCAGCTCTTTGAGCATAATAGGGAATTACATGAATAGGCTGGCTGAGTTTTAAAAGTAATAGCTTTGTTACAAGCAGTTAGGATCAGGCGCTGCTTGTCAGTGCCACGGCTGTCTCATGGTCATGGCAGACAGGGGTTTGCTGTCCTGTGACTCCCTAGTCAAGTAACACAATTATTTCCCTTCTGAAATAAATGACAATAAGTGAATACAGAAATTAAAACCAATTCACGACACCTGTTATGTAGGAGCATACTGATTGCCTACTGCCTTTGCTTAGAGCATGGCAGCACTAATCTCTCCGCGCTGGCGATGAGATGTTCTCTTGATCTTTTGCTTTTGAATAAAGACCCAGGATGGCGACAACCGCTCTGAGTGTGAATTCATTATCTGGCGGGGAAGGGCGCAGGAAGGTGGGAGGAAACCTGTGGCTGCATTCAGGAGAGAAGCAGCATGGGCTCCACGGGCCGTGCAGTGCCCATGCTCTCCCCCAGGGGAGAGCTTAGCAGAGAACCACCATGCATGAAGGGCAGGTGTTCCCCTCCGGAGAAGAGGGTGCACAGTGGGATGTGTAGGACTCATACCAGGGCTTCAAGTGGGACCTGACTTTGCAGGGCTCAGACCCTCCTGGGGTCTGGGAGAGATCCAGTGATGGGGTCAGGGAATCTCGTGTTTCGGATATTATCTGACACCAGTTTTTTTCCCATGACAACCAATGTCCTGCCCCACAGCCCCCATGCAGCAGAACATGCAGCAACACCGGTGTCACATCCCTTCACTGCGAGGGCGAAAAGAGGTTTCTGTGGAGGTCTTATTTTTACTTTTCACCCAGTTGTGTTGCTCTGAAGACTGCTGAGTGCACTCTGGGAGCTAATTAGAAGTTTCTGGCAACGTTTGACTACAATTGGTCAAATTGTGATAGAGATCCAGGTCAGGAGGCATTACTCAGATTTGGAATTGCTGCTTAAATCATAGTTTTTGGAGTAGGTTAATTCATCTTAAGTAGAAAAACCTTTTGGCATTTTCCACTGGGCAGCCCAGGCCAAGGCAGGAGAGCAGCAGTAAATAAGCACTGCTGCTAATGACGCTTTTAGTTAAGGGTTCGAAGCACACCTGCTGGTGACAGCTTTCAGCGTAGAGATCACAGGTGTGAAAAGCTCCTAATACTTTTGCTTTTAATACCTTTTCATTAAACAAACATTAAGTGAAGACACAGAACTCGTTTCCTCTCTCTGCTGCTCGCCGGTGCAGGGGGTGTTTGTGTAGCAGCCCCACAACACCGCCCAACCTGGTGCTGAGCATCGACTCCCATCCTTCTCCTGACTCTTGCTGTGGGGCCAGCGAGCTGGACGGGGTGGGAGAGGGAGGTCACCAGGAACAGCGTGTTGTGTTGGGAAGGCAGAGATTTATTGCGGAGGAGAGATGAGGAACGAGCCAAAGTTTGGGTATCTCGTGGCCGTAGTTGGGTTGGGCGGGTGAAGACCATGGTCTGTGGATTAAGGGACTGGGTGAAATGCTGGGGTCTCCAAGGAATGGGGATGCATGGGTCAAGGTGCTCTGCGCAGGGGGTGAGGCAGAACTCTCCCTTGGTGCTGGTGATGGGGCAGGGGGGTTATGGGAGGGGCAGTCTAGGCTGGGCATCACCCACTATTGGGAACAGGCACCGCAGACTCAGGGCCACATCTGTCCTCCAGCCGCACGCCCAAGGAGACACCACCATGACAGTGTCTCAGCTGTCCATGTCGCCTCCCGTGAGGGCAGACTCAGGCCAGGTCTCCCCAGCAGACCTGAGGAGGGGTGACCACCCCTTCCTTTCATGGCCAGCCCATTCCCCTGGCCCACCGAGGCCAGCGTGTGCATTTCCTCAGCAGTTCTCCCAAGTGTTGAGTCTCATGTCATTGCCCTGTCTGCAGAGCCTTGCGAGCTGTGCCGGGGACGTCCACCACCCCTCGGTGTCGGGGCCGGGATGCTGTCCCTGTGCTGCCTGCTCAGCCCGACAGACTCAGCAGACGTGGTGGGAGGTGGTGTCGAGTCCCAGTTTTTCTGTCTCCACCCTTTAACATAAAAGCTCCCAGGGCAAAGCATCAGCTGTTTTTAGCGCTGCAGCCCCACACCAGAGATGACTGACTACAGAAAAAGATGGTTTGTGGGACTGCAATGACTCCTTGGGCTACAAAGACATTGACTCGAAGCATGAGGAACATCGACAATTTGCTGCGCTTTCCCGGTGTTTGATGGTAGATAACAGCCTTTCTAAGCAGATAATTAACACAAATTCAGTGGCCACATATGGGACTTTCCCTTTGTTCGTTGCAGGGATGTGGATTTGAGCTCAAAGCAGGTTTCCTCCTGGCCGCTATGCCCGGTGCTGACAGAGCTGCTGCCTTTGCCAGTTCTCACTGGGCTGCCTGTTGGGTTGCTGTTCTGCTGTTTCGGAGAAGACAGAGCCCTGAAAAATTCATGTGAAGTTCTAGGAGGAAAAAAAACCAAACTTAATTTGGGTTTTCATGACATGCGAGCCCTCTATTAGGCCTTGTAAACTTTTTCTGACATTACCACTTCATGAAAACTTTGATTTCAGCTGTTGACTAAATCTTTAATCTCCTTCTACCTGCTAGGTCTGTCTCCTTTTCTTACTTAAAAAAACATTTTGGATTTGTCTTGGATGGCATCTTTCAAATGTCAGCAGTTACCAGACTAACACGGAATGCAAAGGCCTTGGCAAACAGTCTTTTAAAGAGCTGGGGCATATAAATTTAAAGGCATGATATAATCTAGGAGGAATCCATCAGCCAGGGGAGCCTCTTGCATGAAGTGTATTGAGAGCTAAGCACAATATGAGTGGAAGGAAAATTGCTTTTTCCCTTTTGAATTTTTATTCACTTACCAGCAATATTTACTAGTAGCAGGCAGAACCTATTTTTCATTTTCCGGGGAGATGGGAGAATTCTGGTGCCACTCATCTTGTCACCAAATTAAATCTGTCGACTTCCTGCCAGGTCGCTGTGATATTAATGATACACTTGTAATCCCTTTCGTTTGGGAGGCCTGTGGATGGAGAAGTGAGACACTTGACCATTGTTCACACATTGTAATAGAAGGAAAAACAGCACTTCTGAAATCCTGGGAAATTGCAGCTCCCTCTTGTCATTTATTCCCTTTATGTTAACAGAACCAGGCTGCAATCAGCTCTCGCAGCTCAGCATGTGGACGCCTCGCCATCTCCGGCTTCGTTTGGTAATTAGTCAGAGGACGAGGAGGCTGGTGCCGTCTGCGGGCGGCCAGGCGCTCAGGCAGCTCTGCGCTCCCGTCTTTTGATGAGCCAGGACCAGCGCGGGGACGGCGGCGGTGGCTGCTCTGCCCTCGCGTCTCTTCTCTCCGGTGGGGTAGATGTCGCCTCCTCCTTACGCTGCTGTGGGGATGAGCAGCCGCCAGCACTAATTGCCTTCCACCGGGACAAACTCCCAGCACTTAATGAAGGAAAACCCCCTGGGGCCTTTTGTCCAGAATAAAAGAGCAAATCCTAGCTGACCTGAGAATACTCAAAGCGAGAGGGACTGGTGTGGGAAGATGTTTTGGGTCGTGGCTGGTATTATCCACCCTCGTGTTGTCAGCCTTGTCCCTCAGACAGCCGTTCCCCTGGGACAGAGCTCAGCCATCTCCTCCCCGGGTGGCATCGCTTCGAGGACAGCTGTGAGCGCAGCGCCCGGGGAGTCCCCCCCGTCCACCCCCTCGTGCTTCCTTCCACGACAAGCTGCACCAGCTCTTCGGCATCCCACGGCAGCCGGTGGGGAGGAAGCGGATGCTGCTCATGGGCCCTGCGACTTGCCCACAGCGGTGCAATCCCCCTGGCCCTGAGGCAGGGACCCGTCTTCCAGGTTTGCCCTTTCAGGGCTGCAAAGGGAGGGCGAAGGTGGAGGATGTGCCACAGCGTTCCCTGCTCCATTTCCCCAAGCGGGGTTTCTCTCCTTGCAAGGTGCCATCGCAGGAGAGAGGTGTCCTGTGCTTTCAGGAGGAGCAGGAGGACCACAGCCTTTGCGCTGCAGTGGTGTCACATCATGTGCTGCTGTGACTTTGGTTAGCGAGGAACCTGCTGTGGCTGGAGAAGGGTCTGGGAGGTGGGATGGCAGCAGGCAACAGGGTACCAGGGGGCCCTGAAATCTTCAGTGCTTATCATGAACCAGCTGGGTGGGTTCATCACCAGGGTTTATCATGAACTCAGGGGCAGGTGTCTTGCCACATCTGAAAGAGAGTCCTGCTCTCTTTCTACAGTGGGGATTCCTCAGTATTTCGGCTAGAAACGTCCTCTCATTCAAAGCTCCCAAAGACACCTGCTGAGTTCCAGCTAGAGCTGGCCAGGAGAGAGCTGGGACATCCTTACAAGGCTTTGGCAGAACCCCTTATTTCTCAGGACAGCTACAGATAAACACAGCTCCAGCAAACCCGAGCCCTTTCAAAGTGCTGCACCTAGCTCACATCTTCTGTGTCCCCTCTCTCCAAAGCTTTAGGCTCTCCAAAACTTGGGTGTAGAAGGGGTGCTTTGGAAATGGAGCCGCTGAGGAAAGGGCCAAACTTCAAGTGATGGATTTGGCTTTGAACTTCCCTCATGAGACAGTCTCTGGGCTCTGGCTGTGGTATCCCAGAGGCTGTTACTAACCACAGAGAGAAGCGTCCTCCGTGCTGACCTGCCTGGACATCTCCCAGGCCTGACTGCCAGGTTCTGTGGCTGTGCCTGGCACCCCGTCACCTCCTGGCTGCGCCTGCGTGGGACGGGAGCAGCCCCTCGGTGAGCTGGCCTTGGAGCTCCCCGAGAGGCTGCCCCAGGCGGCGACTGCGTCTCCAGGGCCGGAGGGAGGGACTCAGGGAGGCTTCCTGGGATTACACTGTGTCTGTGCCCTTCCCGCTCACCGTCCCCTAATTAGCATTCCTTTTGCACACTTAATTAGCACATTCCTGCCTTTAAGTTATGGGCTGCTTTCCTGTATATTTACACCCTCCTAAAACATCAAGGGAGAGGTCTATAACTTACATCTCATGAAAAACATTAATTGTGTGAACTCCTTCTAGGATTTATAATGTTCCGTTTGCTACTCGCGCTGCATGGAGCCTGAGTGGGCAAACGCACACGTACACACGTACCGCTCCGTTCATGCGTGGGACTGTTGCCGTGCACACACGCGCACACACACACACGTGTGCCGTGTCCGTCGCCCCCACGCCAGCGCTACCCAGCCCATCCATGCACACGCGGGGTCTGTGAGAGGCGATTGTCCAAGAGATAGCCCATCTTTAGAGCATCTCCTTGTCAGACCGCAGGCGCTGTTGGGATGGGGAGGCTGTAACGGGGTTCAGCTGCCTGTGAATCTCCCGGCAGAGCTATTAGTGTGTGTGGAGCGCCTGCTTTATAGGGCACGTGGGTCTTATCTCAGCCCAGGCAGGGCGCGCTGCCTCTCGCAGACACTGGTTTTCAGAAGAGGATTCCGCGCTGGGGGGAAGCGCTGGCAAATTTACCAGCCTTCCTGGGAGCCTGGCAGCACCGACCCATCACTGGGGCCGTGGCACAGGCAAAAGGGGGTTTGAACAACCTGGCACCACGATCCTGCTCCCTTGGGACTCACTGAGACTCCGTCAAAAGTGCCAGGCAAGAGGAGGAGCCCAGCGAGGGATCTCACCGCAGAGGTCCCAGCTGTCTCAGGGCCGTGCTCAGAACCAGCTGTGCCTCTCTGCGTACAGTATGGCACTATAGTTCCAATAGCAATCGACATTCCTACCTTTTGTATTTCTCCAATCTGTTTTTAAAGTCCCTGCAGTTTCCCTGGTGTCCTGTGGCCCTGAGTCCCACCAGTTAACAATGTGTTGTACCCAAATCTGTTTTTTTTGAAGTCTGTCATCTCGTCACCCCGTGACAGCCCCTACTCCTTGTTCTAAAACACACCAAGAAACCAACCCCTACTTGTCATTCCCAGTTTTATAGGCTGGTATCACACTCAGACACCCTTTCCAAGCTGGCAGGTCCTGCCCTCTTTAACCTGCTCCAAGCACAGTCTGCACTGGTGCCTTTTTCTCTACTTTTCTCTTTCTGCTTTGAGATGATCTGACCAGAGAGAGGCACAGTGTTCGAAACACTCCGTGGATGTACTGATCTGCAGAATGATGTCTTGTGCTTTCTCCTCCCTTCCTTTACTGTCACTTTTTGGCTGCACCCTGTACCAGGCTCAGGTTCTGCATGCTCCTAGGGAGCACGTGGACTTAAAACACACCCAAAGCTCCGGTCAAAGTCCCCGTGTCTGTCTGTCAGTCTTCGTCCGCGGGAAAGCAAGTGTGAGTTCTGGTCTCTATGTCTGAGTTATGAATATTAGACGCTTTTACTAGCCTTTCATGGAGGATGCAGGCACGCAGCAGAAACCCAAGGTAATGGTGGTGGAGGACTGACGCTGAGACCACACCTGGCTCAGGCACGGGCACGTACTCTGCTGTTGTGACACTGCTCTGTTCTCTGCCCTGGGACATAGCTTGGCTGCTCTGGTCTCCTCAGAGGACCCTGGTAAGGACTGGTGATCAGACTGGTATGACTGGCAGCTGGACTAGGTGTGATCTGCTGATCCAGGCCTCCGCATTTCAGATCTCACCCTTCCCTTCTTCCCTAACATGAGATCAGAAGTCCACGGGTCTAAGAGAGAGTCTAGTTCAGACCCAGCAGGTCTGAAATTGCTCTGCACCTTCCCCCATCAGCAGTCATCATCGCTCAGCCACAGCTTCCACGCGATGCCCCAAGGCTCAGACCACACCTGGGGCAGCTGCAAAGGTCCAGCCGGAGCGGGTCCATGCCACCTTCCCTCTCTTCCCGGGGAGAGAAGCTGAGGCCATGTTTCCTGTGCCCTCGGAGCTACTGTGCTGCCGGGGCAGGGGATCTCCATCCTGCTCTGCCTTCTGGGGACAGGCGTTCTGCTTGCTGGCCGCATGGCACAGCTATTCCTCCAAGCACGAGTCCCTACACCTTTACTCCCCTGCAATAGAGGAGTCTGAGGCATTCCTGTGTCCCAGGCTTCCTGGAGGGGTGGCTGGACGCGAGCTGGGGGCTGCGAGACATTTGTCACACGTTCTCTCCATTTACACGTAGCAAGCTCCAGCTATTGAACTCTAGTTAACAATTAAAGTGCAGACAAGACCTCAGCTAATGAGAAAAAAATGTCACTCTGAAATCGGAGCTGGCCTGGTGCCTTCTGCTAAGCGCTGAGCAGCTGAGACCAAGAGCACTTGTCACGCCAGCACGGATGCCCAGTCCCCCGTGGTGGCGGGGGGGGGATCCCTGCTGCTCTGTGAAGGATGGATTCCTCCACCATGAAAGCATATTGAACCTGGAGGAGAGACCCAGGGCGCTCAGGCTCTGCCATCCTTAGACATCTCTGGGAAGGAGTATCGCCGGCATCTCTGGAGCAGGAGTCCTGGAGCCCTCCTCCGGGCTGGGATCCGTGCTGGCCTGACCCGAGGGCAGGTGTGGGGAGCACAGCGTGTTGTGGGCATCACCTCATGTTCTACTGCAGTCCAAAAGGTGAAGGATACAGGAGGAGGAGTCTGACCTAAAGAAAATGGATCATGGAGATGCCAGGGCACTGGGAGCAAGCGTGGGCTTTTGTGGACCGCTGCACTGCCCCTGGGGACCACTCCTCTCCAGGATGTGTCGGAAGAGGAGCGCTAACCCATGTTGTTCAGAGCTGGTGTCTGTTTTACTGTTATTATACGTAGAAGCCCCACGGCCCTCAGGTGGAATTAGGCACAGTGACAGCCCCCAGTTCTGTAAAGGACATTGTGACGCTCCGGAGTATTCCAGAGGGCCTGACCGGTTGGCACTGGTCAGCTTGTCCGTGATCACTGTAGGGGACATGTGTAAAGTGCCCGAACCTGGGGTTGATGTATGGCTCCAGCAGGGATAAGCAGGCAGGGTGAGGACTTTTTGAGGGGAGGAAGAACTCTCAGTCCCTCCCACTGAGCGGGTCCAGATGGAGTTCGGCGTTTTGCAAGCGCCGTGCCGCACTCGCAGACCGCCCGGTCGTGAAGTGAGGGATGTGCATGCCATCTTCAGTTACTTACTATGTCATCCCAGGAAAAATGCGACAATGCAGGCAGTAATTCTTCACCTTTTACAGGAGGTTTTATATCTACCTGGAATTTATACATTACTGCTTATGACACTCTCTCATGATTGCGTGGTGGTTTTTTTTCAGTAATATGAAAAAATTGCTTGTGTGTGAGAATTCCCCATGGACACCAGCAAACTTTTGCAGTGGGAGAAACCTGGCCGAGGGTTTGCTGCCGAGTTCTGCCTCCCAGGTCTCCCAGCGCCGGCATTTCTGCCACTCTGCTGCGGCACCGCACCACGGCAGCAATATGCAGTCACTCTGCATCTGTTTTCTGTAGACCGAGTGGTTATTTCCCGTGGGTTTGTTTGGTTTTTTTTTGTATGTGTTTGGATACGGAGACCCACGCCACATCCACAGGGCTACTTCTGATCTGTTACGGACCATGGGAGGAAACCAGAAACCCATCAGCCGCCTTAAAGAAGCAGAAAGAGAAATGTTGTGTTTCCACAGGGGTTGCATCCCCAAAGGGGTCCTGCATAGCCAAGGGTGAAGCATCACTTCTTGAGTGCTTGGAGACGGTGTCCCATGGCCCTGGCAGGGCCGCGAGCTGCTGATGAAGGAGGGTGCGCAGCAAACACCAGGGTTGTGACTGGGGGCAGTGGGAAGCAGAGCTCCTGCTGGGCTCTGAGTCGTTATTCCTCAGGGGAATAATGACTGGAGAGGTGCGGATGGAGAGGAGCCACTGGAGCCGATGGAGCAGGGTGCCCAGCCGGGCAGGACCGCAGCAATCCTCTCCTTGGTGCGGTTGTCCAGAGTCCCAAGAGGTGGGACAGACCTCAGATTGCTTGATGTGTCTCTCTCCCAGCTTATGAGAATAAAGATGTGTTGTATTCATCGTCAGTTTGGATGCTCGCTGGTCTTTGGAGACTGGCTCGTTTCATTCAGCGCGGCCCAGAAGGGGATGGCTCAGGCAGAAGTACTTAGCACATGGGGCTGAGTAAGAAGCAGAAAATTCCTGAAGAGGAGAAAAAGTGTGAGCAAAGCTGAGCAGAAGGGAAAACAGATGTAAAAATGTGAACGGAAATCTTAGCTTATGCAAGAACAGTTTGGGTGTTCAGAGTGTTACCCCCAAAGAAAGAAAATCTCAGAAAAACTCTTGTAGTTTGGAAAGAATGGCATTTGTAACGTAGAAAATCAATATGTAGAAAAAGGAAAAATGTTTAGGCATTGTTACCAAATGAGAAGGATCCTAGAGAATAGACATAGGAAGTGACAGGTATGAGTAAAAAACCATGTTTGGGCTTTATTTGCACCGTGCTGCGGTAAGATTTGTGTGCCTGGTTCTTATGAGCTCCTCTGCAAAGCCCAGCCCAGCAGAAGACTCCACTACCCCCAGCAGGGAAGGTGTTGTTGTGGTTGGCTGAGATGGAAGATACTTGGATCATGGGATGTGCAGCTCCAGGTGCGGTCCTGTGCAAGGCAGGGGTTTTGTTCGCACTTCGTATGGTGGATTCCAGCTCTATTTCTACTTTCCCCAGCTTCTTCCTTGTTTCTTGCCAGGTACGGTTCCTTTTCTGTAATGGAATAGTGACAGATTGCTGGAATGTGCACGCTCCATGTAGCCGCTTACAGAAACACACGCACAAGTGATCTCAGACAGGCTTTCCTTACTGAGATCCTTGTAGCAGAAATTGGGCCATTGATTTTCCAGCATCCTATGAGCATTATTTATTTTCACATTTGCCAAATGCATATACTCCTTTGTACAACAGCAATGCACACCACCTTACCATTCGTCAGGTGGCTAAGCGTTCCCAGGCAAGACGCAGAGCCGTTCTGCACCTGCTCATCTGGAAGGGGAAATGAAGAAAGCTACATCCAGCTGAAGAGGAGGGAGGAGGGAATTTAGATAGACAGCATTTAATGATGGCCCCAGAATATGGCCAGTAACCAGAAACAGCAGTTTTGCTCTTGCAGAAAAACCCCATCCTGATTATTTTAATGTCCGTGAGGAATCAGGGCCTCTCTTTTAGCTCTTGTTTGAAAAATAGCAACTGCTATTCAACCAGGCAGCTTGATACGCTGCAGTGCCAAAGTCGAGGAGAGAAACCTCCGTGTCAGTGCCTGCGGTGCTGTGCGACCAGCTCACCTTGCCAGTTTTGATATTGCAGGAGTGTTCTGCTGCTGGCTGCAGATCTTATCAGCGGAGCAGGCACCTCCCGTAACCCCAGCCACGGGGATTCTGGTGCGTCTGCTGCTCATCTGAGAGCTTTTGCTTCCCTATGAGTCTTTCAAGGCATCCCAGAGATTTCAGCCTAGTCACAGTCCACACTTTGTCCTGAGTAAGGGAAGGGGAGATATTTACTGACAAGATTTTTCCGGGGGGATGAGGTGGGCTCTATGTTCCCATGGCCTCCAGAAGCTGGCTGGCCAAGGAGTTCAGGACAGAAGAAATATCTGCAGCCACTTGAGAGTCTGGTCAAAAAAGACCATCCTGCAGGTGAATGTGGGTCTGAGACATCTGCATCCAGCCCCAAGGATGGAAGGTGAAAGCGTCTCACTAGGAGAATTTTTAGCCTCTGTGTCTCTGTGCAGAGCCTCAGCCGTTTCCCCAAAGGACTTTGCCAACACCCATGGGCTGAGTCACTGCTGCCAGTGTCGCCCTCACCCTGGCCGGGGCTCCCCTTGCTCTTTGCTCTGGGACACTGCTGGGTAGGTGACACTGTGGGTCACGTCCACGCTCACAGCCCTCTGTGGTCCTTGCGATGCCTCTCTGCACTCAGGGGCTGGGTGTGCGGTGCTGTGGGTCACCCCCTCCCAGGGCAAAACAGAGCTGCACCAGAGAACGGGGCAAAGCAAAGGAACTTTTAGTTTAGCGGCTGATTTTTGGAAGAGCTTCCTCAGAAAAAGCTGCCCTTGCTGCCCCCAGACAGCCTGGAACCCGGCAGGGACCTCTCCTGGCCCGTGGTCCGGGGAAGACGAGGTCTGATTGACCTGATGGGACCCCCTTTTTAAAGTGCCTCTTGGTGTTTCTGATTTCTTTTACAGATTGAAGCCCTCGGACCCCTCTCTGCAGCCCTCGCACTCCTTGCTCCGTCGGTGCCTGGCCCCGCTGCCCCGTGCCGTCCGTACCCTCCGTGCAACGGGGAGCTCGGGGGGGAGCAGAGGAGGCAAAGCGCGGTGGACCTGAGCTCCGCATGGCTTCTCCTTTATCCCGTTGCCTCGGGCTCTTGCTACCTCCCCCCATCGATGCCCAACCTTTTTTCCCCTCTTATTTCCCCCATGTTATTCCCCTCTCACTTCCCTCTTTTTCTCCCCACGTCTCTGTGGGGACAAGGCTCGCTCACAGCCAGCAAGGTGGTTCTGGGGGCTGAAAGCAATCTTGCCAAGAACAGCATTTTGCTGTCCCCTGGATAGCATTTCTTTATTTGGCAACCTCGCAGAACCCAGTTAATGTAACCACAAATAAAAATGTGCGTAACAGGACGTATATTAAGAGAGAACTGGCTAAATCCTCAGTGGGTGTAAGTCAGTGTGGCATCACTAACTTCCAAGGGGCTACCCTGATTTACATCCGCTGAGCTCAGGCCAAACATTTACATTTACAGTGTACAGACAGGATAAAATGAAATAAAAACAAAATACTAAACCCGGTTAAAGCTTTATGCGAGCCACACATAGGTTCGGAATAAATCACTTACCTCTCGCGGGTCTTGTAAGTCAGACCACTCAGCTTCCAATTGCTCACCCCACCTGCTCAGTCGCGCGGAGATTTGTTACTGGCTGGAGGGGTGCTCCGTACAAAGCACCGCTTGCCTTGGCTGAAGAGTCAAGCCCTCGGAAGTCGGGGGCTGCTGGAATTAGGACTGCACGGGGAATAAGAACTTAACTTTTCCCAGTGCTTCTGAGTTATGGAACGCCCTCTAGCCACAGCCTTGGCTGGTGCTCCCCACCTCATTCCTTTTTTGCGGCTTCATAATTTTTTTCAGGTTTTTATGATTTATGGGAAATTCCTTGAGATTTTGGCTGAGGCACTAAATAGCATTTTCCTTACAGATGATCTACTGCGGTGGTAAATTTCAGGTTCATACTGGGGGCGCTTGGCATTACCGTTGTTCGAAGAGATGGAAAGACAGCAGCTGAATTGTTCCTAATCTTGTCTCCTAGGCTGTTTAAAACATGGTTGTGTTGCTTTAAAAAATACATATACCCCTAGGCAGAGAGCGTGAGTTGAAATGAGAGGTCAGCAGGGCAGGTGCGGTTAAAAGTTACTAAAAGCAGAGTTACAGAGGCAGCTGTGGCTGCCGCCTTCAGGGAAGCCTGCTGGATGTTTCGGGGCTTGCAGAATAGAGCAGCTGTTTTCTCTGCTGCTTTACAGACTTCTCCTCAAGTCCTTCCCTGGACGCAGTGTGCGCGGGGCTGGGTCACCCCTGGCGCCTCTCCTCCCTTTTGCAGCGAATGCGCAGACAGGCAGCTTATGGCTCAGGGATGCTGCATTTTGCAAGAGTTTGCGTTAAGTTCTTAGTGATGTTCCCGTGACCTTGAAACATGGGGCAACAAAATCCTTCCTGACACACTGCAGGGGAAAAATGTGGGCATGAAGTTCCTTCTAGCAAAGGGAATTTTGCTGGTCGGGTGTGTGCCCATAATGAGCCCTCCTGCCTTTCAGCAAAACTCTTTGACAGAGCCAGCTGGCTGTGTGGATTTCATCTGACCCTGCCAGATGCGCTGGGACACAAGCCCGGGTGTGCTCTGGACCCTCTGGGCCAGCAGACAGAGATGGGGGCCATGACTGTGTCCCACCTCCATGGTGCCCAACGCAGGGGACAGATGTGTAACTCGCCCAGCACCCGCAGAGTCTCCACCAAGCTCCTGCCTTCTCACCTCTGAGTTTTTAGTGGTCCAGGTTACGCTCTGAACGGGAAGGTGGGTGATGCTCTTCATCCAAAACCTCTGCTGTCTCTGTTTACTAAGACAAAAAAAAAAAAAAAGAATAAAAATGCTGCAAACTTACATGACAAGCCAAATCCTGGGATGTATTGCTGCCTCCTGAGGGATTAGAGTAGCAGGAAGGAGCTGAGCCTGTGTTTTCTTTCTGATGGGTGATTGCAGTGGGTACTGTCTCTTCTTAACCTTCCCTGTGACAAGAGCTTCGGCTTTGCTTCATGCATCTAAGCTGTGTGATAAATTGTTGGGGTGATCCCATGGAACTTTGCAGCAGCGTAAGTTACTGTGTGGGGTTTTTTTTTTGTTGCTTGCCGAAGTACCCGGTGAGGCAGGAGCAGCCCTCCGGTGGCAGCGCACAGCCCCGCTCCTGTCTCATTTTGGCTGTTCCTGTGCTTTCCGGGTGCTTTCCAGCACCTGTGTGCCATGGCGTGATCCGGGCTGTCCTTGGATTGCTCCCTCCAGGTCCTTCTGGCCCCGTTTGTGGTCTACAGGGGCCCTTCTCAAAGGGACGGACTCTGCGACTGTCCCTGCATGACTTTCAGGTGCTGGCCACGCTGCTGCGCCCAGAGGAACCACCGGCCTGCCTCTCTCGTCTCCTTTCGACGCCGCACTGCCCAGCGCAAGGACCGTCCCCTTTGGTGCCTGCAAAACGCCAGGCAGACATATGGCTCCATAATGGAGCGAGGCAGCATTATCGTATCAATATCCCATTATCATAATGAAACCCACGGCAGGAAGCAGACGGCTGCACATGGAACAAAGCCTGCCAGATGCGGCCAATTCCTTTATTACCAGCTTTGACAGGATCGCAGGGTGCACGGCAAAGCATTTCCACCCCTCCGGAGTCATCCCCACTCCTTTCATGTTGATACGCGCTCGTGAACCTGCACGCATACGTGTAAATCTGATTATTTGCCAGCACCCACCACCCCCCGCCCATATGAAGGCAATAAAGGGCAACGTATGACTTGACGACTCTGCTGGATAATCGCTGTGGCAGATCTGACAACGAGACGTACACTGTATTTTTAAAAAGTCTTTATCCTGTCGGCCTGTCATTCACCAGTGGTGTATTTCATAAGCAGTTTTCCCCAGAGATTCCCCCTGTCTCTTCTCGCCCTGATCCTGCCAGCCGACGGCATCTCTCCTGCCTCTGGCAGAAGCGTTGTCCCCCTCGCATCCCCGCCTAGCCCTCCCCTCTCTGCTAACCCATCCCGCGTCTCGGCTCCTTCCTGACACCATTAGGGAGTCAGGAGGCAGAGGGACTGCAGCAAAGGCACCGCATCTTAGCTCGGAGGGAACATTTGATAGAAAAAGCTCACAAAACCTTCCTGGCAAAGCACCAGGTGTCCTTGGCTTTGAGAGCTGCGCAGTCAGGTAGAGAAGGAGCAGCCGTCCATAAAGTGGGAATGCTTTCCAGAGCCAAAGGCCATCTGGCCGGGCTCAGCATAGGGATGGGTGCAGGCTGGGTTTCACTGGGCAGGCAGGATGGGCACCAGCCTCATTAATCTGATTATCCCAAAGATTATTGGTGCTACAGAACCACTTGAGGGGGATTCAGGCGCCATGGAAATGCTTGTCAGGATGCAGGGGCTGTTTTTGGACAGGTTGCTGAGATGCAGCCAATGACCGTTCGGGAGATGGACCCCTGGATGTGGCTGATGCACAAAAGCTGGCACAAAACGCTGGTTGGGCAGAGAGAGTGGGCCCGGCAGCTCTCGAATTTGGGTGCTATCAGAGCTGCCCGAGAGCAGCCTTCGATTCTTGTGCGTGTGCCATGGGAAAGGGAATAGGAGAGCCTGAGACAAAGGGATGCAGTGGCCATGGGCGCTTGGCCATGCTCTGGCTGGTCTGTGAAGGTGGAGCAGCTCTCAAGCTAAAATGTCGAATTTAGCAGCTGTCCCAAGTGAAGCTGAAAGTACTCAGAGACCGGAATATCTCAGGGAAGACACACTTCCCATTTTTTTTGCCCAGCATGACCTGTCCTTAGGGAGGGGAGACAAAGAGATTGGACCTAGATGGTCCCAAACATCCCCCTTCTTCCCTTCAGAAGCAGGGGACAAACACCCGGGAAGCACAAAACACATAACAGGGACGAAGGACTCAGTGTGTGACAAACACAGCATGCGGAAAGGACACAGTGGGGGGACTTAAATATATCTCAGGGAGCACAATTGTGGTAGGGGTGCTATGGGAGGAGGTGGAAAACAGCCGTCGGCAGGCAGCCGCCAAGGATGGTTGGAGCAGAGTAGTTGCTTGGGTCCAAGGCTGTGGAGGACACAACCAGAGTGGACCAGTGCAAGGGCTGTGGGTGCCTGTCAAAGCCCCAGCATCCAGGGGAATTTAGGAAAGGCTGGACATCCCAGGGAGACCAAATAAAGCGATGCCATTTCGGCTCAATCCCGTCTGGCAGGAGCGTTGTAAGGAGCAGGGTGCCAAGGCTTTGGACTTCAGAGGTGTGGTATGACGAGGCACTTCAAAACGACCAACAAGAGGCCCAGGGCTTTATGACGGTGCGTGGTTATTGGGCATCGGGCATGTAGTAATGAGCCTTAGTTGTTAGAAATCAAAGATTAGGCCTTTTAATTCAAAAATAAAGCAGAAGAGCTGGCACCCCCCAAGTACTCAGTAAACAAATACAGCCTGGAGAGGAAAGGTGCCAAGCTCAGATCTTCTAACCTGATCCAGGGGGAACCGGATTGATTTTGTAAAAGTTCTGTCAATGCATTTTAGCAAATCAGTACATCCCGTTTGGCCTGGCTTTCCTCAAGTGGGTCACTGGTTAATCTGATGCAGGCAACGAGCCACTTTATTTCTTTTTATTCTTTGATTTTGCTTTTCTAGCAGGTATGCTTTTGCAACCAGCATGATAAAAGTGTGTTTATTGTGGGCACCTGAAAGCATTCTGCCCCAATAAGTGTCTGTATTTCATTTCAAACACATCAGGATGTCCCTAATTCCCCGGCCATGGGAAGTGGGGCATTGTGAACTTTGGAATAATTTTTTTATTAGTTCTCTGGTAGGGTTGTAGTGAAGATGAATTTTAAAAGCTAAGGCAAAAAGGCTGCTTCTCCAATTAGGATAATCTCTCTTAGCAATGAATGGTGAAAACACCTGTATTCTGTGTGCAAATTAAGTTATTGCAATTAAAAGTTAGGCAAGGAGGAAAAATTCTCAGAAGTCTCCAAAAGAGCAGGGAAAACATCATTAATAGACTCTGGGAATAAGGGTTGTGGAAGGCAGAGACTTGGGAAATATTTACTGCATTACATTAAAAGAAGCAGGAAGGCAACCTACTGGAAAGATTTTTTTTTTTTTTTGTACTTTGGAGGATGCATCAGAAAATTTTCTTTTGGAAGCACACGGCAACAAGGTTTTTTTGTGTTTTTTTTGTGATCCATGTTCATTACTGTAGGTTCTGAGATAAGTGCACTTTCTGAATGTTTGTGATGGGTAAATCACAACTGGGAGATGATTAATGTTATTTGCTTTCGAAATTAATGCCCTGTACAATTAATAGTCAGTTCCTAGCTCTTTTGGAGCTATTATTTCAGGCTGCCTTCGGGTGCGGGGAAGAGATTACTACATTTGATTCACATTTGTGAGTTTCCCCAACAAGCATCAGTGCTATAAACTTTTATTTGCAATGGACGTTTACGTTATGGAACACTCTGAGGATGACTTCACTAATTACCTCACATCTGAAATCAAATGTGGGAGCAAGACTGCGTGTGCAGATGACACGCGCAAGGGGAGATGCTGTTTGGGACCGGGATACGGTCAGGCAGCGCTCGCAGCCAAGAGCCGCCGCTGCTCTCCTTCCTGATCCTACAATAAACTCAGCCCCCGGGGCCAGCCCTAGCACACAGAGAGCGATGTGACCGCCCTCCGTCCCTTTGACTCCAACGAAATATCCATAGTACCTGATGTGGAAGTCATGGAGCACCTTGGACTTGCTTCAGCACTCTTGGTGCTCAAACTTGTTCTGTAAAAATAGACGTAAAGCTAAAGGACCCTGCCTTCGCGTGCCTATGTCTGAAGGGGGCTCCGCAAACTTCTGTCAGCAGCTGAAACAGAATACAGAAATATAAGATGAAGACAAAGTGAGCCCATCTATCCACCTCCCCTCCAAAGTGCATTGGCTCGACGGATGCTCCCCTAAACAGACTTCTAACAAACCCCTGATCGGGAGGATTTTGCCGACCGCCTATTCCAGTGCTCTGCTCTTCAGGTTAGAAGAAGGTTTCTCCAAACACCACGTAGTGTTTAACCTTTGCTGGACTTCAGGCTCCAACCTCTTTTGAACTTACAATATTTTGCACTCACCATCTTTGGTCTCCGGTTCTATCAGGAGCAAAACCAAGAATGATGCGCAATTAAGAGCCTCACAAGAGCTGGAGCTGCAGGAACACGTTCAAAACAAACGGAGAATGCTCAGGCACTGTTTCGCTGCTCGCTGTGCTTCAAGAAACAGCTACCAGAAAAGAAGGAAAGTTTGAAGGCAGCTTTTCTTGACAACTGCTTACTCTGAAGAGTTTCACATTTTTCAGGCAAGTCAAGCGGAAGAGGCTAAGTGCACCCAGCTGTGGTACAGAAAATTGGGGAGTGCTGCAGTCCATGTAGAAAATAAAACCCATGAGCAATATGCTTTTAAGCAGAGGGCACACAAAGAAGACAAAATCATAGGATTACTTGCGATTGATCTAGAGACAAGAGCCAATCTTGCAATTTTGGGGGCTTGCTGAGTCTCTGAAAAAAGACAAGTCTGTGACTGAGATCTGAGGAGGAGGAAACACAGGGAGAAAGGGAGTGAGAAATGATGTACGGGAAAAACCAGCTGTAACTCTCGGCAAAACAGTCATGATTTGCCAAGAGAAAAGATCTCTGTGATGATTGGAGAATTCAGTCACCGGGAGGAAAAAAGGGGAGGCCAGATGCCACCAGATGGGACTCATGCCGTGGAAGGAGACCTTCCTAAACTTCTGAATATGAGGGCTATTTGGAGATGTCACCAGCCACCTGCTGTGTGGATGTCTCCTTATCTGAGCTCACCACCCCGTGGCTCTGCCAGCGGGGACGGGGGCCTGGGCGATGCCCCCTTCGGTGGAGGAGCCCTGCGCTCCACTGAGCCCATGTGGCTGGGGACCAAGGTGGGTGAGACACGGCTGGGCAGAGGTGACGGGGGCAGAAGGCCAGCAGGGCAGAATGCCTGCCCCCACCGGGCGCGTTACAGCGAGCGGCACATGTCCCACTTCGCCGGACATCCTCGCAGAGCGCGTTTGCGCCTGGGGCACCGAACCAGCCGGCGTCCTGAACTTTAGGGAAGCGTAGGCAGCATCTCTGATGACAGATTTTTCACTTACGAACTCCCAGGTAATGGACGATGAAGACAAATTGCCGCGTTACGTAATTTAAAGTGAATTTTGCCTGCGCAGCGCAGCTAAAATAAATGTGTTCATTTCCACACAATGGCCGACCTGCCACGTTAACCCGAGTCCTCATCGTCTCTCCAGTCGAGTCTAATAGCGGGAATTGGACGTCTGATTGTTTTAAAAAGCGGATTTATCATATCCTTAATTTCCGTCTCATAGGAAGAGCCAGCTTTGGTGTTTGTTTGTCGAGATGCCCGCCGGTCCTGTCCCCGTGACGAGCCCGGCAGGGGCAGGGTGACGCTGACCCCGCACACACGCCAGCGAGCGGAGCCTCCCCGGTGCCGGCTGGCGCTGGGCACGTGGGACCCCGTCGAGCCGAGGCTCACCTCGCCCCGTGCCTATAACCAAAGGGACCTCGTGCTGCTCCCCGGTGCTCTTCACGTGCTTTATTTTTAAAGCAACGCTGGGGCTCTGATCCATGCAGCCCGCCATGAACAAGTTACCTGCGTGCATTACGCTGATGGGTGTTAATCCTGTAATTTAATTCTTCATCAGCCAAATCCTGTATTGGTTTTCCTATTATTTTCTGTGACTGATTTCGGATTATAGAGCCGGCTTTCTTCGTGGGGCGCAGCAAAGTAAAATGTCGGTGTTCTCGCTGTCTCCTTCACCTCCCTGTTGTCTCTGATGTAGTCAAAATTAATAAAGGCCAGATATCTCCTTGTTAGCTCACAGGACGCTGGGGGTACCTTGTCTGGTGTGATTAGTTCAGAAGTGCTTCTCAGCGAGAGATTACGTTTAACCCTCCGCAGCAGCGAGGGAAAACGCTTCCGACTCTCGTGGTGTGCCAGCACATCCTGGGGCTCCTGCCCACACAGCACATAAATATTTCTGCTCCTGTCTTCCCTACCTCATTACTAGCAATTTTATCATCTCTGTCTAATAACAGTCCTGGTGACTTGTGTCCTTTGATGAATCCTCTGCTTCCCCTCCCAGTGGGAAGTCGCTGGCTGTGGTTATCTGCATCCCAAAGAGATGGAGAGCAGCTCCTGGCAGCGGTGTGTCACGCACCATGGTCCAGCCCCGCGCCCGCTCCTGCCACGCTCTCCGGAGCCCCCTCCCAGAGCACTTGGATGGAGCAGGTACCCGTAGGTGGGCTGAAACACCCCAGCCCCGCTCCCTGCATTGCTCACCAGCTCCTCCTGCATCCCTGCGGACTCCCACCACCCTGTCCCTTGTCGCCGCTCGGTCCCATCCTGGCACCGTCGCTGTGGCTGCAGAAGCTGCCACCCAGAGACCAGACTGCTGGGATGAACTCCTGTCCGGGGGACAGAGCTGGAGCTGGAGTGCTCTGCACAGCCCAGGGAGCAAGAGGAGCAGCTGCCAAATGAAGCTGAGTTCGCAGAAGCTGAGCTGAGCCAAGTTTTTTTTTTTCCCTGGCAGATGCCCATGGCGAAGGGAAGGCTGCGTGGCTCTGGGGATGCGTGATCCTGAACCGTGGTGCATCCCTCTGTTCACCGCCGGCCCTGGCTCTGCGTCCAGCACCGGAGAGCCTCTCCGCCCTCCTGGATGCATTCACACAGGGTCTGCATGACCACAGGCTGGGAAAAGACAGGGATGCAGCCTACATCAAGGCCTGATGTCCCTTGTAGCCTTGCAGAGGGCTTTAGGTATTGCATGGCCTCTGCCAGCAGCAGGGCGGAGGTTCTCCTCTATCCAGGACTTTGCCCACGGCAGGAAGGTAGTAATGAAAATGACTGCAAAATGGCACGTCGACTCCTTGCACGGTGCAAGCAAACAATATTTTTTGTTAAAAGCAAAAATTATTTAATGACAAAGCCTTACAATTTGATTTATGGAGTAAAGCAAGGCTGATCTGTCAACTCGCAAAATACCCCACAGCGCCGGCGCAGCTGGAATGAGGCACGGGGCGGGGACGGGGGGGGCTGCAGGCTGGGAGATGGGCATGGAAGAGCAGGGATCTCTTGGTGGACTGGGGACAGCGTGTCCCACAGACCCTGCACCCTGCACAGACCCAGCCCCAGCACCGAGCCACCCACCCCATTGCTCCAAGCTGGATATGGGCAGAGGGACTCTTGGTGAGAGGAGGGGTGGGGGTGGTTCTTTGGCCTCCTCTGCCCCTCAGGAGGAGCACCCAGTGCTGTGCACCAGGGTGCAAAAAAAAACCCCAGGTCCTGCCACAGTGAAAAATCAGAGTTTTCCTGGCTTGGCAAACCAGCCCCCTCCTTCCCACCCCGTCTGTCGGCAGTCTGAGCTCTCTATCCACTCCGCCGCCTGCTTCCAGGGGCCACTCCATCACTTTTATATCCTTTTCCGAGGCGAAGCGTTGTATCATAAAGTTCATGCAATTGTTCTCTCCCTCACGCTAACCCGCCCTCCGGGTCCCGCGGCGCAGGTGTGCCTTTGCTGGGAGCCCAGCTCCTTTCTCCCTGCCCTGCAGCCGCTCGGGGGGCAGCGGGAGCGTGGAGCTTCCCCGGGAAGCCCCATCCCTCCCGCCGCAGCACCGGGGCTGCTGGGACGTGCACGGGGCAAGGGAACAGTCAAAAGGCTTTTTATTCAGTGCGTACCCTCCCCGTAACAGGACCATTATTTCATAGCAACTTATTCCTTCCATTGAAGCCTTCGAGTAATTTCCCTTTATAATCAAACTTTTCTATCCCTAAATCAGTTTTATAACCACCTTGTTATACCCTGAAACTCAAAATGAAAAATCTCTGTTATAAATAATCGGGCTGTGCTGCGAATACTAAGCGCACGCGGGGATTTCAGAGGAGGGGTTAACAGGGACGTCCTCTGCCAGCCGCCCGGGGAAGTGCCTTGGCTTCTTCACTCCGGGGTGCAGAGAGGAGAGGGGAGGCGGGGGGTCAGGCTTTGCCAAGCTCTGAACCCGTTCTTGAGTTAGCAGGAGACACTGTGCCACTGCTTCAGGATTTTTTTCCCCGAAACGATGTGATCCTGGTGCTCGCGGGAGCTGGGAGTTGTGGGGGGTGCGTCAGCCTTTGAGCTCGGCTGTCCCCAGAGAGACCCCCACTAAACTGCGTTACTCCCAAATTAATAGCATTACCGGATGCCTTTTCTATGTCCTTCCACCTTGTCTCTACCTGCAGGACGGCTCCTGAGCGGGGCTGTGGCATTGCTGAGCCGCTGCCCACCCGCAGCTCTTCCACCCCCTGCCCTGGGCTGGGGTCCATGGCACCAGGTGCCGTGAAACCTCCAAAACCTGCCCAAGGACCTTTGATCTGAGCCCTGTATTCATCAGGCTCAAATTGCACTAAGCTATCACAAGGCGGAAAAGGCTTTTTTCCCCCCGAGTCTCTCCTTCTGGACATTGCAACGCTCTGCCTGTCTCTCCCAGGAGCGGCGTCTGCCTCCAGGAGAGCTCCAGCCACCACCTCATTTTTAGGTGTGTGTCAAGAAGAAGGAATTTGTTGCTGGCTTGCAGCTTGTGTGATGGTTTTATTTAATAGATTCATAGGGTGTAAAGGCGGAGAGATGCATTAGATCATCGCACTTGATTTCCTGTAAATCACAGGCCATTGCATTTCACCGGGTTCATCATGGAGCGCATCTAGTGACTTGGATTTGACTGAAACGCATCTTTCAGAAAGGACTCTTCAGGCTACTTTCAGTGGTGGTTAAATGCTTTCCTTCTCTGAAAGTGTCTAATTTATAATTCGAATGTTGCTGGCTTCAGCTTCCAGTTCTTGTTCTGCCTTTCACAGCGGAGTCACAGAGTCTTTATTGCACGATATTTTCTCCCCCTGAAGGTATTTAGATCCAATGACGAAGTCACCTCTCAGTCTTCTTTTTTAAAAGCTAACCAGCTTGAAGCCTTTAAATCTCTGTATGGAAGGTGTTCTTCCTGGCCCTTAAATCAGCTTTGTAGCTTTTTTCTGCACTTCCCTGTTCTTCCAGCTCTTTTATTTTTATTATTTTTTTTTATTATTTATTTAAGCGAAGACCTATACAAATACCATAATTTAGCAGAACATGGTGTTAAACTGAAGAGAGAATAATAGGCCAGTCCCAGGCTCTAGTGAATGGCCCATATGCCTGCCACCCAAACAAATAATTACAGGGCTGTAAGTGGGGTGCAGGCAGCTCATTTATCCCTGAGCTCCCTCAGCAGCTCCTGGTTGCCAGGAGACTGGTTAAGCTGGAAGGGACCAGGGGAGCCCACTGGAGCAATACCCAGGCTCCGCGCGTCGAGCCCTCCTCGCTCCTCCCAGGCGCCAGCCGTTGGGGCATGGAGGTGAACCTGCCATGGGAGTCTGGTGTGATCTCTCTGCTAGAAACTCCCCGTAAGGAGCCCGCATGTCCCTGTGAGACCTGGACACATGCAGTCCCAATGCTTGGTCGTCACTTTGATATTCTTTTGCAAAAACTGCCCTTTTTTTCCCTTTTTTTTTTTTTTTTTTCTCCCCTTATGTATCCTCTTAGCCTTGGCTACACTATCACTACTGAACTGGAAACCATCTCAGGAAGGAAGTTATCCTCTGACGGTGAAATTGAGAAGTTCAGTCCTCTGCTCAACCGGCCGCTCTACCTGCCTGTAACTCTTGCCCTGCCTCAGCCTTGCCTGTGCCTCTAGGTAGTCTCTGGTGGAAAGTGTCTTGGGGACACAAACCCAAGGCACTGCCCCTACTCAACACTTCCAAGAAAAACCATGCCAAACTCTTCTACCTGTCCCCATGGAAATCCAGTGCCACCTTGCCCTAGACATTGCAGGAAAGTGGAAGGGCAAAGTATGGCTGCTCCAGCCAGGTGATGGTGCTCAGCAGACTCTTAAACAGTGTCCTGGTTTGAGGTAAAACAGAATGAACTTTCTGTTCAGTAATTTTTACTTAGCTAGGCCTCTTCTAACTCTCTGAAATTAACAGCATGTTGTGTCCGAAACGGTTCGTTCAGAGTGATAAGACAGCTTGTGCCAAGGAATGGTACGCAGAGAGGCTTGTGCTTATCCTTATTGCTATAACAGACAAGGTCAGCTAATTTCGTTATTTGCCCCGTTGGAGGGTCGGAAATGGAAAAGCGTAGAGGGGTCCCACCTGTGGGGAGGAGCGGACAGGACAGGTGACCAAAAATTGACCGACGGGGGTATTCCATCCCATCTGCCCCACGCTCAGTACAAAAGTAGAGGGATCAGAGGGTCAACGCTCTTCCTTCAATGGCCGGTGTCCAAGGAGGACACTGTCCATCTGCCTTTTATCACGTTCCGTGTGTTCCTGACTCCAGCTCTGGAACCCGGCTCCCACCTATTGCTGAGTTCAGTCTGGGACTTCCCCAGTGCCTGCCGGTGACGTCATCCTGGGACCTTAATGCGGTTTTGTATATACTGTATTTATTTAATTATTTTCCTTTTTATCTTATTATTAATATTTCATTAAAGTAGTTTAGTTTCTTCTAAACTCGTAAATCTCTTTATCTCTCCTCCTCCTCTCTGTGTATGAGAGGCTGGGGGTGAGCATCTGTCGCCGGCCATTGGCCAATTTGGCCAAAACCATGACAAACAGCCTCCTTCAAAAGACCAGAACTGCCACTCTGCCCAAAAGCAGGTCTGACCTGTGACACTCACACTCCTCAGAAGAGACAACCAGCCCCTAGGTACCCAGTGAAAGGGTGGGTTCTCCAGCAGTGAGACACTTGTCATGAGCTGTGATACCTCTTCAAGAGATGTGCTCCAGGTCCACCTCAGGCGATGGGGCGAAAGACCATACCTGCAGGTCACTGTCCTCCTCAGATGTTCTGGGGGATGAAGGCAAAATGCGCAGGAAAGGGTTACGCAGAACCGCCCCCAGTTTACCAGATGGTGGAACGCAGCATCACTTACCTGCTCCCATGCTCAAAGCTGCGTACGGCTACAGGCGTGTGATGAGGAGTGAAGCAATAAATCTGCAAGAGCTCCCTCTCCATCCCACCTGCCAACGTTCTTGGGGCCATTACCCCCAGCCCAGCTCTCATGCGCATCACATTATTGACTGACAAAATACTTTCCTTTACAAGCAGGCTGAAATTTAGCTGAGGGAAACCTAAAGGCCCAAAGACTAAATAAACATTCCTCAGTGTCTCTGCTAACACCAAGGCAGTGAGTTGGTCCTTGTTATCCACCATAGCTGAACTCAGGTACAATAATCACAGTTATTAAGCATGACTATTTGATCATTAAGGAAAGGAGAGAATACGAGAGACAGAACACAAATGGCAAACAGTGGCTGCAGCCGTTACCTCTTCTGAGAGCTGATAATTGAGATGTGTGGGCAGAGAGCATGTCTACCCGGAGGGCTCCTCTCCTCCTGAGAGCTGGGGACAAAGCACGACCTTTCCCAGAGCTGCTGGTGAGTTCTCCCTTATGTTTTTTAGACAATTAAAGGCGCTTAGAGATGGGCACAATAGCTGAATTCAAGGGCTGGTGAATCCTTTTTGCATGTCTCACATAATCTAAATGGTATCTGCATACGCAAAGTTGAATAATCTCAGCTAAATCCAATGCAACCAAAGAAAGCATTTAAATCAGTTACTTAAAAGAAGGCACTCAAAGGAGTAGTCTTGAAAACCACCAAATGATTGGGTACTGAGAGTCCTAAATCTGAATTAAATCCCACTATTTCTCTCTGTTTACCAAGATTAGCTCATGTCTTTTCTCAAGGAACACATGGTCTAAGCAAGTTGGTATTTAACAGGAGAAGCTGTTAATACTTTCAATTACAACAGCATTTCATTATCCCATTAAATTCATTACGAGAATATATTCACTCTGATTCCTTGCCAGAACATTGACAACTTCCTATTGCTTCCAGTGCTGAAGAAATAATGTGGTGTGTCACATTAAAAACCTGGTGTGTCATGACTCCTCTTTGTTCACCACTCTCCACTTAATCTATCATCTGGCCGCTGCTTGCCTGAAAAGAATTAACTGCATAAGTTAGAAGGAAAATGGGGGTTTTGCCATCCTTTCGACTGGCTGGAGGCTTTGCTCTGCCCGGCTCATGGATACGGAGCACATTTGTGTGTGTGCAATGTAACCCTGATCGCTTCTGGTGCCGTGGTGGGAGAGTCCCAAAGCATCTTTGGAATGTCAACTTTTCCTCTGGCTTAGCGCACATTCTAAAATATCCCTTGAGTTCATCGGGAATTGAAAGGAGTTGACATTTTGCTTTGTTTGGGGTCAAATCTCTGTTCTGTGATTCTTCAGCGTAACTGATCTTTTTTGAGAAAATGAATTTTTTGGGAGTTTTGAAAGAGAACCGTCGTCACTCATTACAGACATCATTGTCTTTTCTATTTAAACCTTTGGAGGTGACTCTTGTCCTGCTGCATCTATACCCAGCCAGCAGCACGCTCCCCCATGAGAGCGTCTATGAGCAGCAGAGGAAGGTCCCCAAAGGGCCGAGGGGCTTTTTGCCACCCGCAGGCAGAGCCCGGGTACCACAGATCTGTGTGCCAGGTGAGGCGTCCTCAGCATCCTTTCAATCAGGGCTGGGTCCACTTCTTCTCCATGCCGTACTCCAACACTGATTGAGATCCAGTTACAACACCAAATGGCCTTGCCACCCTTGCACACATCCATCTCCTGCATGGAGAACAAAAGCAATAGGAGCTGTTATGTGAGGCTTACATATGGAAGCAGATCATTTGTAAATAAACACCTCTGAAGGAGCTTATCAAGGAAAAAACACCGAAAAAGGTTTTGACCTTTAAGCAGAAACATGAATTTACACGTAAGAAAGGTCTTCTGCAATGCATTCTCCAGTTCTAAATGTTCTACTTAACATTTGAGGAATAAAGATGTTAGCATGCTTATGAAATTGATTCATTTTAATATGAGTAGTTTTTAAGCTGCTCAGAATATTCTTGAAAGGAAACCTTTTTTTTTTTTTTAAGTCTTGATAAAAGTTATTTCGCTTTTATGATGTAGTTTACAGCTTCTGGTAAGGATCCCTGGGGTCATCCTTTTTGATCCTAAATAAAGCACTTCTCTCTTCCTAAAGATGGGCTTTTCTAAACCTTAAATGTCTGGGAATTTTTTTCTCATGGTATAGTGCTACTCCTATGTCTGAGAGGCATCTTGCTTTTAAGAGGGCAATCATGCCATTGTTTCCTTCTGACTCGAAATTTCTTGTGGTACCATTAGTCCCAAGCTTACATTGCACTTACCACGTGCAATTAAAGACCCTGGTAAAAAATTGTGCATGAGGCACATCTCCTAATGACAATGCTACGTAGTTTGCTTTTAAACTATAGCACAAAAGACAGCAGGATATAAAGCTTCAGCAAGGTGAAGGTGTGAAAAGCAGAACGGCAGACCCTGTGCGGATACAGGACACAACGGCGTGTCGTAGAGACTGATCGCTGTGACAGATCCCACCCCTAGAAGAGACTTGTCTAGAGTCTAGCAATGTCAAAGTTACACCAGATGATTCGGTGCTAAGCTCACATTTCCCATCAGATGTCTCCCACAGGGTTTATTTTGGTCTGGACTCCTCCAGGACTCAGGGTCCAGCCAGTTTGAGCCCTTGCATAGCTTCTGCCCTGATCGCTGTGGCTGATGGGTCACAGCCGTGTGGCTCCATCTCCTCCAACTGTGGCTCCCGGTGCCCTCAGGAGGCTGTGGGGACAGGCAGCCCTTCGGGAACTGCCGCACCACGCAGCCCCTCACGCCGCGGGAGGAGCAAAAGGGTGGTGGACCCTCGGTGTGATCCCTGAGACCCGCCAGGCTGCAGGGTGGGCCAAGGACGGCCGAGCAGTGCCTGGCTCCCATGGATCACCTCATGTACTGGCAGTGGTGGATGGGGAGGACCCCACTCCTACTGCTGGGGTCCCCCAAGGCTGTGCTTTCTTGTGTCCTTGTCCCTCGCCCCCATCCCCTCCAGCACTGTCCCTTCCCTTCAAACGCAGTGGCACGGGGAGGTGCTGCCCACCCCCCTGCAGACAGACGGAGGGTCTGGGCTCTCAGCCCGTTGCCGGGCCCCTCGCTCCGTCCCACCGCTGGCAGCAGACTGCTCCTGCGCCAGCAGGCATCGCAGCCGCCGGCTTCATTTACAGCCGTGTGAAGCCACCATCTGAGCTGAGACCAGCTGCGGGACCTCTTGGCTTTGCATCCACAGGCACTGCCGAGTCCTGTCCTGCCCTGGCTGTTTGTTCCCTCCCTGTTTTTATTCCCTGCATCACCCAGTTCATCCCTTCCCCTGTGCACAGTCAGCTCCCTCTTGGCGGGGCGTCCCAGTGCTGCCGTGAGGGTGATCCTGGCAGAGAGCAATGAGCAGAGCAGGGCGTGCGTCGCCAGCGGGTGAGCGGAGACGTGCAGCTCCCGAGGGCTTCGCATGGCATTGAGAAAAGCCAACACCATAATGATCCCAGAGGCGTGAAAGATGTTTTCCAGAGACACAGGCACGCTTTCCCTATTCAGCTGGTGTTTCCCCGCTGCGTTCTCGCCTTGTGGTTATTTGTTAGAGGGGTGCTGCTGGGGCATTTGTCATAACTTCACAGCTCATTGCTGCAGCGCCTGTCATCGGTAATTGCTCCTTCAAGGCGTGACAACACTTAAATCTATTTCTCCACCGAACGTCTCACTTCCCTGCACTGTGCCATTGCTGGGCGGCCGGCTGCATTGCTGGGATGATTTGGGATGGCCGCTCTGGGGTGCGGAGTTGGACACCCTTTGGTACGGAGGGCTTTGGGCTCAGCCAAAAGTTGGGTTCAGCGAGCGGCCTGTGCAGAGACACGGCTATTCCCCAGCCTCTGGGAGAAGCGACCAAGCAAATAGGATGCACTTTTCCTCTTCTACCAAAAAACCCCAGTGTAAGAGATGTGCCAGGCCAGTATGGCTGGAGATAAGGGCTGTCAGCCTTTGCTCGTGGTAGCCATAGCAATACCTGCAGAGTCAGCAGAGAGCTGGTGTGTCGTGGGGTGTTCTAACTCCGTCAGCTCTCGGGGAAAAGCCCCACTT
Organism: Rynchops niger; assembly: GCA_013400035.1. Lineage (NCBI taxonomy): Eukaryota > Metazoa > Chordata > Aves > Charadriiformes > Laridae > Rynchops > Rynchops niger. The sequence continues at coordinate 286,746 of VXBH01002009.1, read as the reverse complement.
TATCAACCCTATTGCTGAGGGGCCCGAGCAGGATTGGACCCTACATTCTGGATTTCCACTGTCCACACAGGCATTTGAGAGAGGCCCAGAGGCCACTGCAGCAGCTGGGAGCAGAGTGAGGAGATATTCCTATGGCCTTTGCTGCTATCCAACCGTCCCAGGAGAGATGAGGTCCACCCCGGGGAGCAGAGCAGCCGTGACTCTCTGCTAGTGGGACATGATGAGGAGGAGTGATCAAGTGTTGAAGGACATACAGCTGGCATGGGGCTGAGAGGGCTGGAAGCTTACTGGGGGATAGGAGAAGGTGGGATGGCTGGTGGCGGGTCTATGTGAAGGGATCAGTGGGATTGACCGGGCTGTAGAAGGTGAGATAGGAGGGAGATGAGGACTAGGAGCAGAAGCTGTAGCAGGTGGGAAGGTGGGAAATGAGGTGGAAGGGGCAGTAGGGCAGTGAAGGAGGGATGGAGGGAGGTGAGAGGGGAGGCATGGACACATCTCACATCACTGCTCATCAGCTCTCTGCAGACCCTGCACCCTCTGCCTGTCCCTGGGGCCATCTCCCAGAGACCATCTGCAGAATTCCCCACCCCGGGTCCGCAGTCACACCTCCGCACCTCCCATGGGGAAGGGTCCATCGCACGTACTGCCATGGCTGTGGTCTCTGCAGACCCTCTGAGCAGAGAGACTCGTTACCCCCTAGTGCCCATGAGGGCACAGGCTGTGCTCAGCTCAAAGCACCTGCACCCCAAGGCGTCTGAGGGGGACCAGGAGGTGACGGTACGTACGTTCCGCACTGTGTAAAGTATCTGGAACTAAGCAAAAGGTGCGATTTATGCCACAGTATCTACAGCATAAATAAAAGCCTCTGACATATTCTAATTGGGGTGCTGGGAGAATCTCGGCAGTTCTGAGACGGTTCCGCAGTTTTGTGTAAATGCCTCATCAAAGTGGTAATGTATTCTAATTATTAGCAGAGCACTGGCTGCCTCGTGAACCCGTAATATTTTGTGGCATGTGACATTACAATGAAAATACATGAATAACAATTTTTCATTTAAATTACTAGCTGTATGATCAAATTTTTGTAGTATTATGAGGTTTGGGGCAAATACTCCATAAATATGTAAATAACTTGTGATGTTGTTGCATTAGGTAACTGCGGGAGGATGCGGCTTGTGATGCAGACGAGCCAGGGGCAGATGCATCCCGAGACCCTGTTTCTTCTGGGCACGTGCTGTGGCTAGCCCCTTCTCGCCTTTGCTCCCTGGTGTCTGGGGTCCCACCCTTGGAGGACACCTGGGACACTTTCTCCTCTGCTGCACCTTTCGCACCCGTTTTCTCCACCCGAGCATGCTTGTGCCCCTGCTGTGACGCCTTGATGGCAGAGCCATGGTGCTGCCTGGTGCAGGACCCCATGAAGGCCGTGGCATGGGGACATCCCCCAGTGAGGGGACACCGTGGTGCAGCCCAGGCGAGACTCCTGCACCCGTGGGCACTTGCCCTGTACCATCAGCGAGGACGTGAGGGCTTGGCAGCTCTTAATTACTGCAAGTGAGCAGGCCAGGGGCTCCTCGTGCAAGTCGCTGTGTTTTTTCGGCTGATTGCTTCATAATTGTTAGCTCCTGGCAGGCGGAGCGAGGCCCCGCTGTGTGCTTCTCACGGCGGCCACCCTGGGTGCAGAGCTGGAGGGGAGGGGGGTCACTGGGTCCAGTCCTGCTGGTTTTGTGGGATGAAATCTTCTGAAGAAACTCTTCTTGCTCCTTCCTCAAAGCAGCCTGGGGTCTGCCTCGGGCTCCTGCTGGCTGGCCAGCCCCGGGGCTGGTTGCTCCTGCTCAGAGGAGACCCCAGCGAGCCCAGAGGGAAGCTCTGAGCAGAAACCCAAATATTTTTCACATCGGCCAAAAATCAAAATATTCGCCCTGGAAAAAAAAAAAAAAAAAGAAGATTAATTTGATTTTACTTTTTTCTTTATTTGTTTTCTTAAATTATTGTTGACTCTCTGCCCAGTTCAAAAAAAGGCAGAAGTGGTAAGTGAGGATGCAGGTGTGCAGTTGCAAAAGCTCCTATTTCCACCATTTTTTTCCCAGCTGGGTTTGACCCTGAAACCCTCCCTCACCGTGTTGTGCCTGGCTCTGCCAGGTCCAGTCTGGCCCTTCACGCACGTGGGGTCACACGCAGGTATGCGGGACCGGGTGCTGGGCCAGCGAGCCTGGACATCGGCCATGCTCTGTGTGGCTCCTGCGGACATTTCCATGGGGATAATGCAGCCCCTGGGGCTGCTGAGGTGCAGGGAGGAGTTACAGGGACAGGACTGGACATGCTGACCCCCAGCGGCATCCCTTCTGCCATCACCTGAGTGAGGATCCTCTTCTCTGCAGATGGCTCCTGTCCCCTCCATCATCTCTGTGCTCCACCACTAGTTCTCCCTGGCGTGAGCGGATGGTCTCTGGGTCATGCTTGCAGGGTATCCTGGGGCAGGATGCTCCAATCTTGTCTCGCTTTTGCCTGGGAAACACAAGCATTGCCATAACAGGTCTGGTGGAGGTCAGGGAAGCCTGGCCAGTGGTCCATAGCATGTCCTTCACGGCTGCCTGAAGAGGGAAACTGCCCTTGTGCAGTCCTGTGGGAGGAGGTGAAATGTGTTATTCTGAGTCAATTTTTACAGCGGAAATACTAGAGGAACTTGAGACTTAATTAAAACATGAAGGAGAACAGAGTGTGTCCGCACCAGGGAGAGGTGAAAACAGCAGCCCTTTTATTGGGAAAACAACACCATGAGTGCAATCTCCCAGAGGGCTTGGGGTCAGCGTGGGAGTGGGGAGACAAGAGTTCTCAGGGCAGTGATGGGCCAGAGCGGTGAGGGAGGGATTATGAGAGCTGCCGCGGCAGCCTGCCCATCATCACGAGCATCGTCCTGTGCACACTGCGCTGCCTTCGGGGCTGAACCCCTCCTGGTGCTCGCTGCCAGCTCTGCCGTGCCTGGGTAAGAGCATCCCCCTGGGGCAGGAGCCACCTGGAGCCCACGTTCGGCCTCTGCCACCGCCTTTCCTTGCCAGTCACCAAGGCACTGAGGGGGACAGGACTCGGCAGCTCCCAGAGAGGTGGTCGGGGAGATCCAGCACCCATGAGCAGGGCCTGTCGCTCACAGCGCTGTACCCCCGCCTGCACACACGTGGGTGGGCACGGCAGCTGGAGGACGTGACGGTACTGCCTGCTCTGCTAAAAGTCCTGGCCGATATTGCCACAGGGTCGCCTCATCCCCTTGCAGCTTGCCGCTGTGGGCTCTTTGCTGCCTCCAGGGTCCCGGGGGGTTACCCAGGGTCTGGTTGCCCACGCTGTGCTCTCTCAGCAAGGGTGCCAGGCCGCTCCCTGCTCCCCTGGCACCTCCTCGTGCCCAGGGAATGGCGCCCTCACCGCTCTGCTGCTGCATCCCCTCCCTTAGAAAGATGGTGACTTTGGGACAGACAGCGTCCCCTCTCGTGCATGAGTCACACCCAGGCTCTCGTCGGGGACGTGCACTGGGAAGAGGTGCCCGAGGCACGCTGGCTGGGGCTGGCGAGCCCCTGCCCTTCAGAGGGGAAGGGGCCACAGGGGAGGAGCAGAATGGCTCTGGGCCCGCGTGGGTCTGTCGGGCTTGTCCTCATGCTCTCGCCGCGGGTGGAGACAAGGAGAGAGGTCCATGAGCTGTGCTGTGGAATTGCAATGCCACCCGCGGTCTGTGGCTGCCCGCGGAGCTGATGGCTGAGGGGACAGTGGGGTGGCTCATCCCCGAGCTGGCCGGCGGATGCAATCAGCAGGTCGTCATCACCTGCCGTAGGAGGGGATGTCACCGCGTGCGCTGGCGCGGAGCCGCTGGCCCTGTGTGGGTCGGGGCGTCCTGGGGGACGGCAGGGAAATGCGGGCAGGGCCCCTCACCTCTGCCAGCCCCGGAGTGAGCTCACAAAGCCAGGACAACCAGCATGGGTGCCCTGGGGGGCAGGCAGCCCTGCCGTGGGGAAGGGGGGGCAGCAGGGGCTGTGATGGGGGATGCTCTGCCTGACACAGGTAACACTGGGGGCAAAAAAACCCACTGCCACCCCCTGTGCCCGTCAATCCTGGCAAATTAAGCGAGGAGAACTCTGCACTGATTAATTATTTAGATTAGGACATACCAAAGGGGTTTAAAATATGCCTGGAAAATGGTGGCTTGATGAGTGGACCTGGGGGAGACAGCGCTGTCACCAGAGACCCCTCTGGTCTGGGTGGCCCATGGCCGTGGTCTGCTCGAGCGTGGCCTCCTGGGGGGCCGGGGAGGCTGAGGGGGGAGCAAACCCACAGCCGCAGCCCTTTCCCTCTCTCGCTGAGAGCAGCAAAGCAGAATCGCTTTTCCTTTTCCTCTGCCCGAACCCTGTAAGCAGCTTCGAGTGTGACTGGAAACACAATGGAGCTGGGAGAGGGAATCCCACCATCGCATGGCACGGCCTTGAGAGCGGGAATATTTGATGAAGCTGAGTCCTGTGAAGAGACAGCAGAGGCTGTAACCATCACAGATACTTCAGCACAGATGCCACAGAAGAAAGAAGTCAGGCTTTGTAAAGAGCCTTTGTATTATTTCCTGCCTCTACAGTTTCACTGAAGTGAAAATGAAGCGATTTTTTAAGAGTGAGGGGAAAAAAAAAAAAAAAAACTGAAAAGGAAGGAGAGCAAGTTTTTCTTTCTGTTGAAAGCATGGCGCTGTGCTTTAACTCTTCCTTGAGCTCATCTGCTGAAGGCAGGCTCCTCGTGGTCTCTCCAGGCTTCAGTGCAAAATGTATTTTCTTTAGCAGACCCTAGTGAGCCACTTCTTTTACCAGATATATCTTCTGGGCTGGCGGAGGGGAGGTCCGCTCAGCCTGGGTGGAATTAGCACGAAGCGACTGCAGATGAAAGACGTGCCAAATGCCATCGATCACATCCTCTCCGCAGGGCCAGGGAAGACCAGCCGGCTGTTCTTCACCCCGACCCACCGCATTTTACCAGGTGTCACCCTCCTTCCCTTAATTATTGTTGTTGCCATTGCCAGCTTTCTCCAGACGTGACAGGGTCCAAAATCTCTGCAGTGCCAAGAGCTCAGCTCCTTTCAGCATTGAGAGATTTCCAAGATGGACCCAACGCTTTTGCTCCCCTTGTGAGCATTACAGATGAATGAAGTGGTCCGTTCCCTCCTTCCTTTTACTTCTTCTGGAGCAGGACAACTCCAGCTTCGTGCAAGGCAGGGAAGAGCAGGAGGAGGGGGGACAAGCCAGCTGCGTGTCACGTTACGGAGCGCAGCACGTGCCTCCTGTTCCCAAGGTGTTGCCTGAATGAATGGCTCATGATCTGCTCTGCTACCCTTGGATAATCCGCCAGGCACCTCTTTAAACACTTGCACCTGTACATTGACAGCTAAAAAAAAAAAAATAATAATGATAATAAAATCTTTGTGTTTTACCTGTGTTTGCTAGCAGGAACCACAGGAGGGGGACCTGACGTGGTTCCTTGTTATGGTGGCTAAGGAAGACCACCAAAAAGCCTGCTGGTGTGTCCTGGGGTGTTTGTGTCACGGAAGCCCCCCCACGCTGGGTGCAACCTGCTCCTGCTTGTCCCCTGGGTTGCAATACTTCCCACGGCAGGACACGGCACCTTCTCTCTCCTCTTGCAGGCTTGCCTGGCCAGGCTGGGATAAGGATTTTCTCCTTAACTTCCAGTAGCTGGGACACAACCAGAGCTCTGGTGTGGCAAGAAGGTGAGGTGCGACTGCCTAAATGGGAATGCTCTGACCTGCAAACGACACAGGGTTGCCACAAATCACAGGGCCATGAGATTGAAGGATGTTTGCGAAGGGTGCAGGATGTTTGAGGAAAAAGTTCCCAAGTCCCATAAACTTCATGCATTTCTACACAACTGTCCTCTCACCCGAGGTGAAGCTGATGTGTGCAGGGAGCAGAAATATATGGCTGGACCAGTCAATGCTGACACGGACGGCATGCAGCACACAGCAGGGAGCAGTGAGAACCGCCTGCAGCAGCCCATAGGGTGCAAATTGCTCATAAAAATCAGGTCAAATCTTTCTAGGCAGCAAACCCCTCACCAGAATTCAGGAGGGCCTGTGAACCATCTGAGAAGGCTGTGCTGGGTAAGCTGGTCATGCCCGTTTTCCTCCCCGGCTTGCATTTCCCATGCCTGTAGCTTTCAAGAGGTCTTCAGAGAAACCAGGGTGTGGATGCCAAAGCTCTCATCCCTAACCAGACACACGTGAACCTTAGACACTTCCCTGTGAATCTTCTCTATCGTAAAATAATAGGCATGTAATTAAATTGTCCTGAAGGCATTTGGCAGAATGCTAATAGGGATTCGGCTGGCAGGGGACTGTCCTCCTTGCCAGCTTGTCGGCGATGGAGATGAACCGAAATTAACTGTTTTCAAACACCTTCTGGGCAGACAGAGGGGACAAGGTCAGTGGGACCTTTGGGAACTCGGAGGGACGTGGTTCCTCCTCCCCATTACCGCAGGGCTTCTAGTGGAGCTGTGCTCCTGCTGCCACGTGCCGACCGCTCCGGCAAGACCAACGGTAATGACGGAGGGATGGACGTGACTCCATAACATGCCGCAGGAGACATTTTGTGGTGGCCTCTACTTCCAGTTCCTGCCCATCTCTGTATCTCTATATCTCTAGGTGTCCTGTTGGGCTGCAATTTCTTGCCCTCAGTTTTCCCCCAACGGAAAGTTTTGAAAAGTTCTGCAGAAAAAAAGTGTCCAGCAGGTTTTGGCTTTGTAACTGTGAACAAATAGTCAGTTTCTGGATTTTTTTTTTTTTTTTCAGAAGATTGCAGCCTTCTGTTGTGACAGATAACTCAAAAGCTTCTCCGTTTTGGGAGTCTCAGTCTGCCATGCACTTAGCCTTCAAATGGGACAAGGGCCGCTGCCAAGTTTGAAGAAAATCATGTCATAAATAACAGAGTTGTGAACTTTTAAGCATGGGGCACTGAGCATGCTCTGCGGCGCACTTTCCCCTGTTAGTGCTGCTTTTTCATCCTTATTGCAGTTCTTTTCATGGGTTAGCAGCTTAACAATAGGGCCATGAGGATAAAGGAGTTGCCAGACAGCTCTGCTTAACGAGAAATGAAAAGAGTCCTTCCAGAGGAAGATTCTTTAGTAGAATGGTTAAAAGGTTTGCCTGGCAATTCCCTAATACCAAGTTCCCATCATGCTGATGGATGAAGAGTAACTCAGGGTTTCGGTCAGGGCTCCGCACGTTGTTCTTGTTATACCTGAACCCAGCCAGCTCCCCGGTGGTGGCTCGGAAGCAGCACGATTGACTTTGCTCCGTGCAGCGTGGCTGTAGAGCAAACGCACCCTCGTGGTCCCTGGGCACAGCACGCACAGAGGAGGGTCCCGGGAACCGCAAAGGGAGGCACTTAGATTTAGGAAAAGCCGGGATTGAGTTTGTGCAGGAAACATACAAGACATAAAATAACTCCAGACACACCGCAATCAAAAAATAAGGTGTCCTAAGTGCTCCAGGCTTAGCAGGCTGTGGATAGTCTCTGAGCTCCCTCCAGGAAAATCCCTGGCAAATTTTATCATGGATCCTCCTCCTTTCTTTTTTCACAACTGAAATTTCCTCTTTACCAACGGTCTGCAACCTGTCCCCAGGTGAAGGTCTGGGAACAATGATCCTCGGTGGGGACGGACTCTGTCACCCATCCCTGTGGGACGCCACAGCCCTCACCGGGGCAGGGCTGGGGTTCCTTCTGCAGGAGGAGTTCCCATTAATAAAGAACAGCCAAAGCAGTGATTGCTAACCCGACAGGCTGTGTTCAGGAGCAGGGTACAGAGCTGCTTGCACCTCTTCTCCGGTGCTTGGGCAGGACCCTACTCTGAAGCACAACGGACCTGTCCCCTCCCTGTCCTGGTGATCAGCAAAGGGTGCACCAAGGAGCTGCCGTCGGAAAGGGGGACGTACCCCGCCACCCGCCAACGCGCTCGTGGGACAGCGTGGAGCGTGGGATGCTGAAGCAATGTTTTATTAACCAGCTGCCAGGCAGAGGGCTGGTCCGTGTGTCTCGTGGGCGCGCTGCGGAGATTAGGTCGAGTATGGTGCAGGTTTAAGATGCTCACAATGGTGAGGCAAAACCACCCCCTGCTCCTTGGCCAGGCCAGTTATTCCCTGCACAAGGAAGCCATCCCTCTGAGCAATCTCCACTCACTGGGTCCCTGATGATGAGACCATACCTCTACCCTCTTCCCCATCTCCCACCTCTCACCAGTCTGGAAACAGTTCCCAGAGCGGGATACAAGCCATACAGATGGGCTGCAAACAGTGGCTGTGCTGTCAAGCTGGGTCAGACTGCCAAAAATTCCTTGTTGCCAGGCTCCCTTCCCCCACATCCACAAACTGGTGCCCCCCATTCCCCACCATGTGCCCCAGCACATGGAGAGTGAAGAGACTGGGAAAGCCAGCCCAGAGCATCCCCTGCCCAGCTCTGCGTGGATGAGAGCGGGGTTTTAGCAGAGCTGGGTGAAGACTTGGCTCCAGGGCTCCTCTGAATACCTGGGATCTGCACTCTGGTCCACTCCCCAGTGGAGCTGGTGTTACACCCACAGGCTTTGCTGTTTGTCATTTGGTTCCCAGGATCATTTATTTTACTGCAATTTCACAACACATGAGCAAACTCACCTGTAGAATTAGCACCTCCAGCACTGAGTTGCTGCCTGTGTGTGGAAAGCTAGGTACATTAATATGGACACTGACATTGAGTGATGAGCTGTGAGGTGAATATTGAATTAGGAAAAGAAATCTGCTTTCACTGTGGTGGTGCGGAAAAAAGAGGAGCAGCAGCAGTCCTGAGCAGCCATGTCAGCAGGTCAGCCTTCCCCGAGCATCCCAAGGCAACATCCCATTCCCAGACCTCTCTGACAGCCCCAGTTTGGTATCAATGAGACCCGAGCACTTCTCTAGGGTTAAGCAGCATCTGAAGTGCTGTGTTGAGAGGGGACACGCAGCAGGGAAGCTCAGATCCCGCAGGGTTGTATCACAGACACCGTTGCGCTTTTTGTGGACGCGCACAGGCTCATTTCTCGCGCCTCTGTTGCGTGCCGGGGCTGAGAGAACCGATCTCACGGCAAGGATGCTCTCTGCCAACCTTCAGTAACCCTGAGGAAGCGCGGGAAGTCTTCTCTGAAGAGACAGATACGGGTTTAAAACTAAACTGCAACATAAAATTCTGCTGTGAGATGTCACATCAGTGGTATTTTATCATGGCATCTTTCTGTCAAATACATTGCTATTGTTTAATATCAATCACATCAACGAATACAAGTTTTATATATATTTATGCAAAATTTGGGTTTCTGCTTCCATTTTCTGGGGTATTAGAAATTGCATTACGCACATTTCCAATAGCAGCCTTGTTTTTTTCTTGTGGGAGAACTATCAATAGCTTGATGTATTTTTATGTGGATCACTTTCTCAGCAAAAATATATGTAAAACTTTATTCGCACACCCTATCTCCTTCAGTATGGTGCAGCCATAAACTAGCATGGAGGGGATAAACTTGACATGATCCTGCACGGGCAAACACGTGGATGCAAACAACACCCGCACCGCAAACTTCCTTAGGTGGGGAAGAGGAAAGCAACAACGGAGCAGAAGGAGAAACGGTAAAAAAGGGAAGGAAGGACTTTGAAAGAGCAAACCCAAGTGGAGCAGGAATGAGGAGAAATAGCAACTCTAAGCCTTGTTCCACTACAGAAGGACCTCATCTTGTTCCTCCCCATAGCCCCTGGAAGGACCAGCTCACCCAGCAGCTGTGTGGAAGGCTGGAGGGAGGTGGGTCTGGCTTGGATGGCAGGTTTCCATTCACACCCTTCTGCTTCGCCCAAGGCATGGGCGAGGAAGAATCTGTCAGCAAAGCGCTTGTGGGGCTTTGCGTGGGACAACTGCCCGGCAGCCTGCCGCTCCCCCTTCAAGCAGGTTTGTGTAGGGCTAGGTTTGGACCACCTCCTCGAGAAGGAATTTATCTATCTGTTGAATTTTCCTTATTTGTTGCATTACCCTGCTGCTTTTATCTATGTAACCTGTTTCCTCCCCCTCTGCTCTGCCCTGGGGAGGCCGCACCTGGAGTGCTGGGTCCAGTTCTGGGCTCCCTGGTTCCAGAAGGACAGGGAACTGCCAGACACAGTCCAGCAGTTATGAAGACGATCAGGGGACTGCAAAGGCTGAGAGCCCTGGGGCTGTTCAGCTGGAGAAGAGCAGGCTGAGAGGGGATCTCATCCATGCTCAGCAATAGCCAAAAGGTGGGTGTCAGGAGGATGGGGCCAGGCTCTTCTCAGTGGTGCCCGGGGACAGGACAAGGGGTAACAGGCACAAACTTGACCATGGGAAGTTCCATCTCAACATGAGGAGGAACTTCTTTGCTGTGAGGGTGGCAGAGCCCTGGCACAGGCTGCCCAGAGAGGTGGGGGAGTCTCCGTCTCTGGAGACATCCCAACCCCGCCTGGACGCGTTCCTGTGCCACCTGCTGTGGGTGACCCTGCTCTGGCCAGGGGGTTGGACGGGGTGATCTCCAGAGGGCCCTTCCCACCCCCACCATTCTGTGATTCTGTGATTCTGCATCCTCACCACTGCCAGCTGTGAAGGTGCAGTCCTGTGACGTACATTTCGGCTGCGGGAGATCTTAGCGGCTGATCACAGTAGCCTGCCACTGAAAGATGGAGCCAGCATGCACACCAGGTGAGTGACAAGCTCATTGCCAGGGCAGAGCACTGCCAAGGTCAGGTCAGCCGATGGACCGGCCCACGCATGCGCGGCACTTCAGCACGTGGGCCAGGAGCTGCTGCCACTGGAGGAAGGTAATGGGCATGACAAATACGCCAAGCGCGGAGCTGAGGCTTGGCTTACCACTCCTACCATTGTGAGGCCAAAGTCCATCCCTGGCCCATCACTGGCTTGACACCTCTATGGCAGCAACCAGCCCAGGACTGGTGCAGACCTTCCCAGTGTGCTGCCCAGCTCAAGGATACTGGAGGAAGCAAGGAGCCTCCAAAACTTGGTCTATGGTCCTCTAGTTGTAGGCAGTTATCACAGAGCAACCTCAGTGCCCCGCAGGGTCTGGCTGGCTGTTGCGTCCTTACCCATGGCAGAATTTTTTCCTTTGCCAGTGTGCAATTAGAAGCTATTATACTTATTATCTATAACTGTTGTTATTTTTACTGTTTGTTGTTTGGACTTCAGTGCCCTGGAATTGTGCTTGAGTGCTTGTTCTCCGGCCCCAGTGGAAGATAGACGTCCAAATGCTCTGTGCATCCCTCCTTGGTGCTCCCCGAGGATGGCACAGGTTCCTCTAGGAGCGGATGATCTGTCAAGGGGTGAATTCTGCTGAGTGCCCCAGAGGCTGCTGTGTGTCAAATATGCCTCCTTATCCTCCTGAAACGGCTTAGCTGTGGTCTGAGCTCCAGGAGGGGTGGGAGAGAAAGACACGTTCCATCTCTAGGAGCTGCAGTTCATGCCTATTCATTAGCAGTGTTCTTAACAGAATAGTGATCATGTTTTTAGTATGATTAGTGAGACATGCAGATACATTTGTTAACTGCTTTTACAGTAATGCCAGGCAGAGCACAGGCCGTATTAAATGTTCCCAGGCTGGTGTAAGGAGATGATAATCAAGCAATAATATGCAACCAGGGCTGTCAAAGGGTGAGAGCAGAGCAAAACAAGGCAGATGCTGCCAGGAGGCGAGCCTGGGCAAGGGAGAAGTATTTTCTCTCTCAGCAGCCTTTATTTCATTGATTTGAGTAGGATGGTTAATGATGAGGCAAAACCAGGCCATGTGTTTTTACAATTATCAGCTCCACCTTACCTGCTGATCCATGTAAGAGAAATATGAAGACCATAAGGTAGCGAACTATGGGGAAATCCAGGTAGATTCCAGGGAAGGCAAAGCTCCTGCTTGGCCAGGAGTGTCTGCAGGTCCGAGAGCAGAGGAGGGTTGGTTGCACCTGGGCAGGAGAGGCTGCAGCACTGAGGATTTGCTGCAATGGGTACTTTTTGTCCTCGGGGTAGGTCTTAGCACCTGGCTGCATCGAGGTGCGTGTTGCTCACATAGGCCCAGCTGAGCACACAGCTGGACTTCTTGTCTTACCACTGCATTCTTGGCACTACTTGACACCTGGCAAACTTTGCCTCACAGGCAAACCTCCCTCTCTGCCCCACCCTCCCTCCCTCTCTCTCTCTCTCCTTCCATCTCCATCATCCCCAGCTCCACCTCCATCTCCATCATCTCACCGTCTCAGTTCCCTGTGGTTCCACGGTTTAGAGCTGGCCTTTGCAAAAATCCCTTCATCCCACTCCATTTGATGAGAATTCCCTACTTGTTTTGGGAGCTGCCGTTTTCATCCAACACTCAGCATATTTACAGATGGGCTTTACCAGCTTTGGCCACACCTGGTTCTAATCCAAAGTTGTAAAGCCTGATTGTGTCTGGGCACTTTATCCTATCAGCCACATGTGTGCTTTCCTCTGCAAATGAGAACAGATTTGTTGGGCAAGGGCTGCTTTCCATAAAACCATGTTGACCGGACTTGATAATATTCCTAGCCTTTAATTCTTTATTAATTCAATTCTGTATCAGCTTTGCTGTTTCTCTGCCAAGGACTGATATCTCCGGAGAACGTTACCCTGCAAATTCGGCCTTGACACATTAATTTATACTAAGCAATCCTCTGTTTTTCTTCAATCACCCAGTGACATATTGAATTTGGCCCTCTTTTCCCCTTTTTGTCAGCATCCGAGGGTATAACTGCTCTTATGTCATTGCTGGACAATGTTCCCCATGAACCCTTCTCGCTTGGATGATGGTCAACCCTTTCTCTTGATGCACAGACTCTGGATGTATGACTGAATCTTGGTTTCCCTTGCGGGTTATTAAAGGGAATTATCAACACACTGTGTGTGTTCAACGTTCGATGGTGTCTAAAGCAAGTCTCCATGACACAGCCATGAGAAGCTGCCACCCTCCTCATTTTGCTCTTGAGTGCAGGCGTGTGCCCAGCTGGTGGTGTGGGACAGGACATCGCCTGCACTTGTCTGGGTCCAGCTCCCTCCTCACTACCTAGCCTGCATCCCCTCCCAGAATCGCCATCCTTCAGAAATTGTACGCACCCTCTTTCCAGATTCCCTATCTTCTCGTCACCGTGTTTTTTGTTATATTAGTGCAAGAGGGATTTTTTCTTCCCTTTCAATCTTCCTGGACATCTGCGCTGTTCCGGCAGTCTCCCTCCATATTTCAACTTTCACAACATTATTTTTTTTAACCTTTGCTGAGCCTGTCCTTGCAGGTACTTAGGAAGCCCAGATGAGACTCGGGGCCACCCAAGCACTCCGGCTGGCAGTGCTGATCGCGGCGCTGAACTGCGGCTACGCAATTGAAGGTGATCCTCCTGGCACTGTAATTACATTGTGAAGACACTTGAAAGTTTCTGTTGTTAAATATTTAACGCTGTAAGAGGAATAAGACCCTGAATGTGAATTTTATGATGGATGTCTTGCTCGCCTGTGGATGTGCTGAGAGCCTCCACTCACCTTCCATATACAGTGACCATGAATATTCATTCTGCTCCCTCCAGGGCTTGTCTCTTTTGTAAAGCTGCCAGAAACTACACACTGGGAGCTCAGATAAGCAAGGAGGCTAGCGGGGCACCTAGAGGGACAGGGGGTGCGCTGAGAGTGACTGTCAGACAGGGATGACGTGAGGGTAATTGAGAGCACCCTGCCCATTGTGTGCCTGTGGCCCGGGGACGGACCGGAGCCAGCTCCCGTCATCCTTACCAGCAGCGGCGGAGATGGGGCTGTGCAGGCTGAATGATCTCAGGAGGGTACTGAGTTCCATGCTCAGCCCACACTGAAGCAAATGGTCGGTTTACAGTTGCTGCTTGGTCCTAGGGTAGCATCATCAGCAACCGGTGTGGTGCTCACGTGTCCTTCGGGTTTTGCAGGGAGGGGAGAGGCGCATACACTTGCAGCAAGGTTGGGCAAACCCCTTCCCATCTCTTCTGGTGGGTTCCTTGGCAAAGCCCCAGAAGGACAGTGACTTTGTTCCACGGCAGATCCAGAGACGGTGAAATCTGTTTATGCCTAGTGCCTGCATGGAAACCAGACCCTTGGGCTGTGTTTGCGTGGTTGGGACTGGAACCTGGGGTTGGTGCGAACAGCAACGACTGCCTCAAGTCCATTCGCCGGTTCAACACGATCTGGAGAGCCCAGGGAAATGACACAGCTTTACGAATTTTATTTATGGTCCTGACTTTTGCCCTCTCTGCCACTACTCCTCCCTTCAGCCAGGGGAGAACCTAAAGGCCATTCTTGCTGCAAAGGAGATGAGAAGGAGCTGCCAGCGCATGGGAGCACGGCTCAGCAACTGCAGACAGCAGGCTATTCCCACGTCAGACTCCGTGGAAACTGGGCTCATCCTGCTTGACAAAGAGTAGAAATGGGGATGAGCCTCTCTGGAAAGGACCTCAAACAAAACTGCCAAGCACTCACACTCATATCCTGCCCCTGCTTGCGACGATGAAGTGGAGAGGGGTCATTCCCAACTTGGAAAGCTGTGAGTGGTGCCCACTCTTAAAGAGCCATCGCTGCCGGTGGCTGCTCCCCTTGGGAGAGCACGAGGCGGGCAGGTGTCTGCTGCTTCCTCTGCAATCAGCCGAGGGAAAGAGACAAATTTTTGATATTAAAAATTCTGTACACAGTAGGAATTCCCAGCTTCTGGGATCATTGAGATAAAAAATCACCAGAAAACTTTAAGAAACCATGTTTCTCCACTCTGCTTGTGATTTCTCCTTTGCAGTGACAGCATTTCAAGGCAAGTGTGTGTTTCCTACCTCCAGTTATTTTTCTTCCAAAAATCTTAGTTTTTTCGCTGAGAAAAGATTTCGATAGCAAAGTGTGAATCACCCTTAATTTATCACAGCCACCAGGCTGTCCTGGCTGGGATGTCGGCTTTGACAGCTAGCCTTGACTGATACAGCCACCAGTGCTTCACAAGTCTGCGTGCAGGCGAATGCATGTCTGGGTCAGAGGAGACGCACTCTGCAGCACAGCTACACTGACTTCTAAGCGGTCTTGCCCTTCTACTGTTCTTGAGCGACGCATTAAATCCCCCAACGCTCACCCCCCACGCCCCCGGCCCTGACACCCAGACGCAGGTACCTGGGGGTTACCGGGTGGCTGGTGGGTCCTTTGGGTCCGCACTTGCATGGATAAAGGAACAGAAAAGGAAACAAAGGGGTTTATCTTCCTCCCGGCCCAGCAGGTATCTGGAAACCCTGCCGTCACACCATCTGTCGTCTCCGTGGGAGGCCGGCTCTGCAGCCTGCTGGGGTGTGCTTTGGTTCGGCATTGGCTGGAGGAAGCGCTGTGTCTTGGCGCTCCCCCTCCTCCCTTCCCCCTGATGCTTCGTCTTTAGAAATACTCCTAAGGTGGCTGTGTGACCTCCGGCATCCTGTGGCTGCTGAACAGCCCGATGCCCCTCCTGCAGCCCCTGCAGGCAGCGGGGCTCCCAACTCCCACCAATAAAATGCAGCAGCGGTATCCTCCAGCCCGGCCCCAGCCAGGAGACAGCTTTCCTCCAGGCTGCCGGCTCCCTCTGTGCCAGCTCTCCAGACCGTGGCATCCCCAGGCTTGGCTTACATCCCAGAAAACGTGCTGCATCGAAAAAGGGTTGGGACCTGTCTCCTGCCCTTTGACCAGAGCCCTGCTTGGCTGTGTGCAATGCCAGAACAGAACAGTCAGAAGAGAACAGGCACCTCCTCATGCTGATAGAGACTTCCAGAGCTGATGGATGGGAGCAAAGAGCACTGTTGACCTGAATAAGACAGAGGAACGAAGATTTCTGAGCACAGAGAACCTCAAAGCCAGTAAGCAAAGGGCTGGTGACCTTACAGGATGCAGCATGGCTGTGACAGGTGGTGGGAATTGTATCTTCAGCAATAGCGTTTACTTTCCTGTTCCCCAGCGGTCACAGCACCGCCCAGGCTGGGGAATGCACGCGCTGCTGCGGCTGTCTGCACGCACTACAAAACAGCGTGCGGACCTGCCCAAAAAGCGGAGGGCTTTGGGAGCCCGCTGTGGGTGCATTTAGGGGCTGCTTCCCCTGCAGCAGGGCTGCCGCTCTGAGCAGGGTGGGATTCCACGTGAGGGTGCGCGTCTATTGTGTCAGCCATCGCCTGCGGTTCCTGGACGCCGGGTGTGCACGTCTGCAGGAGCTGTCGGGGTGTCTTCACAGGGCGCGGGGGCAGCGAGGGGAGGTGCTGAGGCCACATCCATGGCTCTTCTCCAGGAGGTCCAGCCACCCCCTTGCTTTGCCAGCGGTGGATGGCATGCACGGAGAGATGGGAGTCGGCCTGGAGGGTCCGACCGCAAGAGAGCTGGGGGAACGGGCAGGCTTTCGGGTGGCTTTGGGCAGCCAGAGCTGTCTTGTGGATTGTGTGAGCTCCGGATGGTGTTGTCGGATGACTCCATCTGAGGGCGAATGCAGGAGAGATGACACTCTGACTCAAGGTTAGTTTTGATTTATTATTCCCAGGAACCTTTAGCACAGCAAAGCTTTTTGAGTTCCCTGCAACAAGCGCTCTTTATTTTACTGCCTTTATAAATCACCTCAGTGTGCTGAAATGTAAGAATAGAAAATGTTCGTCTAGAATAAACAATTGCTAACCAGTGAGACAAAATAATCAATATTCATAAGATAAAGCACCAGTGTGAAGTGAGCAATGATAATAATGAGGTTGAGAAACAAATCAAGAGGTGCTGTTCCCAAAACCTTACTGCCTAAAGAGTATGCTGCTCTGGACTGCATAGCTTACCAAAGACCAGTGGTCAGCAGCCCTGGATACAGCTAGAGATTCAGGACAGCATCAGGTTCAATCGGATCTGCGTTAGATGTGCAGAAGAATGAACCTCAAGTGCGTTTATCCGGTAGGGTTGGGATCTTGCAGGAGATATCAAAGACATGAGACGGGAATGGGCTTAGGAGTAAGCCTGGGAAGACATGCTCGGTGAGACAGCGCATGTGGTGTGGGCAGGGTGAGCCTGATGGCTGTCATCTGAGGTGGGAGAGAGCAAGGAAGAGGGGCTGCAAAGTTCTGCAGCAGCTTGAGTAGCTCCAGTGCTAGGTGGGAAGAGGGTGGTGACATTCCTAGCACCTCTGTGCCACTGGCACTCAGTTCCGTGGACACCGGGAGTAGTGCAGTCCATCTGCATGTCCTGGGACAACTTGCATGGCCATTAGCCCTAGCACCTCTGATGGGCCCAGCTTCTGGAACCCACCTGAGGCACCTTCTTGCGCCACGGGAATTGGCCTTCTCCAAAGCCTGGGGCTGGACCTGGGCACCACAGGGCGGTGGGACACTGGTGAACAGGGGACTTCAGGGAAGAGGTTGGGCAAAGAGAATTTCTCTGCACAAGGGCTGCCTGGAGTGAAGCCATGGCTGTCCACCAGTGAGTTGGCTGGGAGTCAGGCTTGGCTAAATTTGGGCAAACAGCCTGCAGAGAACAGGAGGCTGAGGGCTGGGTGTTTATTTCTGCACCAGGGTGGTTTATGTCTGGAGCCAGCAAGTGCAGACTAGCAGGAGGGGTCCAGGGGCAGCAGCTTCTTTGACTTGGATATCTTCAGGCGGGACCTTGGAGGGACTCCCTGTGGGAATGCCCTGTCTATCTCAGGGAAGGGGGCAATGCAGTGGTGTGGGGATGGGGGCAGCTGGCACATCAGGTACACTGGTCATGCTAGGACAGATCTGATCACATCACAAGGGTTGTTGCTAAAGCACAGGGATGGTGGGGACCTCCCTGCAGGAGTACATTTCCTCTTTGCTCACTTGCAGAGGCATTGCCCAGTCCCACTGACACCAGAAGGCACACCAGAAGGCCACCATGCTTGGTGTTAGGTGGCCATTTCCTTCTAAGTGTAAGAGAGCAAGAAGAAAAGCAGCTGCCGAAGGAGTATCAAGTTGCAGGGAAAGGCAGATTTCAGGTCCTGCCTTTTGGGGACACCAAAGGGCAGCAGTGTCTGGTAATGCTTAGGTGACAAACTCTGTCTCGTGTGCAGACCTGCTCATGGGGACCTGAGATCGAGGGTGAAGTCCATATCACCTAAGACTATGCCCACAGTGCAGCATCCCTCACTGACTTTGTCACTAGGGATCCCCAGAGACACCAGGATCTTCAGTGGGGTCAGGGGTGCAAGAAATACCACCTTACGTAGACAATGACAGTAGGTCAGATGAGTCAAGCCCCAAAATAGCCTCTGCCTCTCCTCATGCCTCTCATCCTGCACCCCCAGCAGTGTCTGCAGTGTCCAGCCCCGTGCATCGCTCGTGTAGCTTGAGGCACATCCAAGATCTCATTGTGTGTGACACCAGGGGGACTGGCCTTCACCTCTGGAGGGACGCGGATCTGTGGAGGCAGCTGGAGGTGGGTGGATGTTGCTGTAGCTGTAGTCTGGCAGCGGGGCTGGAAGGGAAGCAGTGACCCGAGATCGGGGGCCAGGCAGGGGAGAGGAGGAGAGGGGAGAGCGGGGTGGCAGTGACCAGGCAGCCATGCAGAGAATGGAGAAGAACAGAGGCCAAAAGAAACAGGCGGAGATGTGGAAGAGAGCAGCTGAGCTCCACAAACAAACATACATAACTGACAAACCCCGTGCCAGATAAATCACTAGAAACCTCCGAGCAAGCACACACGGAGATCTCTATAAACAACCTAACCCAGCAAACTCTTTTGAGGAAAAACTCAAAAACTTTGATCATCGTTGCCATGGCGATGTGATTTGGAGTAAGTGTGGCAGAGTATTTTTTATTATCAGCCTTTGTCATAAACAAATAACCTGCTGTAGACTTAGAAAAAAGGGATAGAGCTGGGCTCAGACCATCTAATCATCAGACCCAGAGGCTGCAACTAATAAATCAAGGAAACAGGAAGATTGTAAATCCCACCAGAGGTCACTTGGTTAAACAAAGCGCAGGCACGGGAGACAGCCGGAGTGGGTGGGGAGTGAATTAACGGCACGGTCTGGTCACTGTCAGTTAGCATTCAGATTCTGGTTTATGGTGACAGACACCTCATCTCCTGAAGCCTTCTAGGAAATACAGCCTGCATACTAACCACGGGCTAGCTGCCGAGGCTGCGGCTGGCCTGGGGGAGGCGTTGCCCTGTGGTTTTACCCGAGGAATGTGGGCTGAGCTCTGCCTGGTGTAACGTCATCCAGCAGTTTGACTCCAGCAGAGGCACGAACAGACCATGTCCTGCCAGAGCTCCTAAATCGCTCCGCCGGTGAAGCTTGCTATCCCCCCCAAACACAGCTGGTTGCAGCAGACCTTACCTCTTGTGCCTGTGGTGGCCCCATGGTCCTCGTGCATCTCTGTAATCTGGGGCGTTTAGTAAATTGCTGTATTTTCCCAGCCGTGGCCCAGGAGCAAATATTACCCGTGCAAAAAGTCGCACTTCTGCTAAGGGGGCCTCATACTTATATTCTGCACCACGTTAGCTTAAAAGGTAAAGTAATAACTGTGGGGATGAGCACAGAGCTTGCAAGTCGCCTCCTTCGGGGTTTGCCCTCAGTGCTGGCCATGTTGCAACAGGGATCCACAACCTGGGGTTAGTTGTGCCGGTTCCCTGTCGGGAGCTGGTGACCATCAGCGCTTGTGAACGGCATCCCGGGGAGAAAGCTGCCAAGACCAGGGAGCAGGAGTGCGATGAAAAGAAACATGGTTTTCCCCATCGCATCCCAGGATCTGGACATTATCTGGCCCTGGTACACAAGGATATTGGGTGGAGGGTGGCTTCCTCTGTGAATGCCCTCGGGGCCAGGGCTGAGGCAGTCCTGGGCTGCTCGATGCTCTCAAGAATGAGCACATGGGTGCGTAACCCCGGGGAGAAAAGAAAGCCCTGGCAAACCTGGTAGTCCAGCAGAGCTGTGGGAACGCCCTGCCTCCAGGGAGCGCCCGTGCCATGTGGCTCTTTGGATCCATCTCGGAGATGTGGTTTCTGTGGCCTCCGTTTCTCAGATTTGCAAATGTGTCAACTTGACAGCCGGACTGACCAGGAAACAAAGCTGTGAGCTCACAGACAGAAGGGATGTTTTGCTCTGTGTCACCTCTACCTGTAAGCGTAGGTCATCTCCTGCAGTTCCCCTGCCTCTGACCTTGGGCACAGATGTAACGAAAAGCATCCAGAAAAAATGGTGTATAAACGCGAAATACTTCCTAGGCCTCTCCCAAGTTCCTGTGAGTCCCAGCTACTCTCCTGGTAAAACTCTTCCCTCTGTAGTGCGAAACCTAGTCACCAGGACCACACGGGCAGGTGGTGGCCATGCAAAACAGGTTGACACTGAATTTCCAATACAAAGCACCTACTGTGACCCCTTTTCCTCTTTAATTCAAAATGCCCTTGACTTCAAACATCTTCAGAGCTATGGTGCTTTTGCTGAAACCCAGCGCACCACATCAGTTCAGGTTTATCCAGGGGAAGCCTGAACCTCTTTCAGCCTAATTAGAGGCTGTGAATGGAGCATTGTTCTGCCCGACTCTCCCTAGGGATGCAGTAGATCAGGATGCTTGCACTGGATTATGCTCAGAGACCCTTTCCCCCTCCACGATCCCGCTCTTGTTGTTCACCCTTAGCCCAACATTTAATCCTGCCAGACAGACTCCGGCTCCTCGCTGTCCAGTTTTGCTTCACTGGCACCCCCAGCCTGAGCAGTTCCCTCATCTCCATCATGCATCTTCGGAGAAGAGGGAAACCTGGTGTGGTGACTTCTGGGAGTGAAGCAAAGTCCCTCTCTGTACATCCCTTCACACCTCATGCCTCCAGCTTCTGCTCGTTCACCTCTTAAAGAATTTATCTATTCTGCTCTCCCTGGGGTTATACAGCATGCCACAGCTTTTGTGTAAAGCTTGGGCTGCTAATGAGCATCTCGCAGTATCTTTCTGCGTGCAGGCGGCCATGTAAACACCACATGCGTTTCCATTAATGCTGCGATCTCAGAAAGCAGGCAATGAGACACATGAACGCTTCTAGGGATCATTCAACCACTTTATGGTCCAGTGCCAGCCAGTCGCTCTGCTGCGTACAGGATTCGAACTCCCTGCTCTTCACTGAGGACAAGCAGGGGAAGGAGAGGCAACACTTTAGGTTCGGATTAAGCAGAAGCTGTGGAGAGGTGGCTACAGACAAAGCATCATATGAGCAGCAGAATTCACTTTTTCAGCTTGAGCTTACAGTTAATTTTAAAAGTGATTATCACTGAGAGTTATTGTTCTAGGGGCTTGGGCTGAGTGGTGCTTTGAAACTCCAGTGTTTGAGTACCTCAGCTCTAGCCCTGGGGCAAGTATGGAGATAGTAGGAAGCGTGACCTACTGGAGGAAACATTTTTCCTGCACCAGGGGTCTGATCTGAAAACCCCCAGAAACGTGCACCCGCTCAGCAAAGGTGACTCTCATACCTGCTCCTTTTTACAGGGTAGCGCTTCTATCCACAGCAAAGTTGTTTCAGGTACAGGACAAACCCCTAATGGAGACAAAGTGCTTTACTGAAGAGGCTGTTCTCCAATAATACAAACACACGGACACAGCCTTCATAGTGATGACCGAGGGAACCACAAGTGATGTCCTGGGGCTGCCATTACTGAAGCACAGAGCAGAGCCATGAAATCTGCTGTTTGCAGGACTCAGTGACTGAAGCAAAAACCTCCGGTGATCGGGGCACCCTTGCAGGAGGCAGGCAGGTGCCAATGTTTTTGAGGAGCCTGAACCCCTACTGCTGTGAGCAGGTTCTGCATGCTGGGCCACCCTGCACAGGAGTGATGGGAAACAGCGTGGGCATCACCAGGGCAAACCACGATGGCCTTGGACACCTCTCTTGGTGCATCTCCCCACGCTTGCGGTACATGGGCACGCACGCAGAGGCATCCCTGTCATCTCCTGCAATGGAGGCAGCCACTGCTTGGACAGTTTCTGTGGTGCCCTCTCAGTTGTATCAAATAAATCCTCCCTTCTTTGGCCAAAAAAGCCTTACGCAGATGAAGTTGCCCATCCATTGTACGGTGGAGGACTAAACCACCAAAGAACTGTTGCAAGGAGTAAATCCAAGCAGCAAAGCACCTCACTCCCACTGATGCCTTCCAAAAGTGCTTCTCCCGTTACAGCTGTGCAGCAGGCTATCCATCCTTTTGATATTCCCCATTATAGGAATGATTCTCTGCTGCGAGCAATGGACCTAGATGAGAAACACAACTTGTATCCCTGTCTTCCAGGTTGTCCACTCTTTTTCTAACCTCTAAGGCACTATATAACTGCCCCTTTTGGGAGGGTACACCTGTTTTAATAAAGATAAGTTAGTAGTAGAATATGAAATTAATGGAATGATACCATCTGACTCTTCCTCTCCAGGAATGTTGCTGATTATTGGAAGGGGGTTTGGTGGTGAGGAGAAGGGAAAGCATTCCCTAAGTGCAGCTGGAAAGAGATCTCAGCACCCTCAGAGCAGGGGGGGAGGATGCGTGTCCGGGCCGTGCGCCCACATCCCTGCTTCTCAGCACAGGCTCACCCGCAGCATGAGTTCTGGGTCGGAATTCATAACCCCAGGGTGGGCACCTTAGCCAGCCCCCACAAAATGCTTTGATGACCAATTTTGACCAGTTTCTGCATCAGATCATTTCTCCCTCATATTCAGAGAGCCTGCTGCCGTCTGCGGACAGACTCTAAAATTGCCCTGTTTCAGCAGGAGCGAGCCACACCAAAGTTACCCAGCATTCATCCCCCTTTTTGCTTCTAGCCATCACTCAGCCGTTTGGGGATGTGGGAACAAAACTGTGTGAGTTAAGTGATAAAACGTACACTCTGAGCCCCATTGTGGAAAGTGGAGAGCAACCAGCTGAACTCTTCAAGGCACTCCGAATCTCTGAATGACTCATGAAAATTAGTAAAAAAAATCCTTTTAGGAAATGACCCAGTTGAAGAAATCAGAGTCCACTCACAAATGATTTGCTAACCAAAGAATGAGTCCATGGAGACTGTTTCTCATGGCTTGACTCATCCTCAGTGGTATCCTTTTTCTTTTTTTTTTTTTTTCCTTTGAGCAGTTAAAAAAATTTGTATGGAATTGCTAGAGTTTTTTTTATAGATATTACTCACTGGCTCTGCATGATTAAATGCAACCTATAATGTATATAAAGAGGGCAAAATGTTCAAAAAATGTCAGACCGACTCAGGGGCTAAATTTCCCAGGAGCCTTAAGTGTTGCAAATGCTGAGGACTGCAACACATCATTTTCAGGCTCCGTGCCCCCTAGCAGTACTTCTCCTCAGCTTCCAGGGCTGTCCACGCAACGCGGGGGGATTTGCTTACGCTGCCCAGCCCCTCTCCAAGCGTAAGTAGCTTTTGCCAGCTGCAGGGAGGAGTCTTTTTTAACTTAGAACTCTCTTTTAGGGCTAAACCTTTAAATTCAGCTAACTTCAGTGGATAAACCCACGCTTTACCTGTCTCCATCGATGAGAAAGGGACTTCGGGCACTTGATGTAGGAGGATTGCTTGGCCCCAGGATAAGCTCCTCCAAGGCAGGTGTGTCAGTACCTATCTAAAGGCCAAAGTTTCCTTCTGAAACCAGGGAGGGAGTCAGAAACCACATCTCTGGGAAGAGAAGGCGACTAGGGAGGGACGAACCTCAGTCACACCTTCAGAAGAGCCTCTTGGAGCTGAACATCTTGCTGTAGAGTGGATCAAAGCCAATGAAATTGAACCAGAGCCCAGAGCATGGGGAAAACACAGCTCTGCCGAACTGCTCATCCCTGCTCAGCGCCAGCTTAAGGCTGCCCGCAGGATCAGCAGCTTTGAATTTTTGTCCCGTGTGCCAGGAGAAACCGTAAGAGCACAAGCGTGATGGAGGCAGAGAGGGCCCTTGAGAACCTGCTTGTTCCCCTGGCTGCCTTGGGGAGCACCCACCTGCCCCCCATCACTACCCCTCTTGCGCGGGGAGAAGACTTTGTCTCCAGCCTGTGCTGTTCCAGGCAGCCAGCGCCGGGAAAACAGCCTTTTTGGCCAGAGCATCTCCTGACCTGATTTGTGCCCGTCGCTGGTTCTGCCTCCCAGAGGCTGCTGAGCGAGGCACGGCGCTGAAGGTAAAGCAAGCTGAGGAAACACCTGAGGTGGGAAAGCATTTCTAATCCCCTTCAGGGCTGAAACTCGGGGAACTTGAACAGCCACCAGGGAAGGCTTGAGCAGAGCTTGTCCCGGTCCCTCTCCCTCTCCCTGTAAGCAGTGGGTGTTTGCAAAGAAGAGGTTAGTCAGCAGCTCCCTTTCTGCACAGCAATAGTAATCTTGGCTTTTAATAGCTCTCCGTTAGCCCAGGAGGAAGGAGCAGCTGACCATGAAACAGCAGCAAGGACATCTGAAGAGGCCTGAAAGTGTAACATGTGAATGATATGTTTTTAAATAGAGCACAAAGGGGAAGAGAGAACTTGGGATAAATCCAAAGCTAAAAATCCAGTTTGGTGGAGTAAGTGGATGACCAGGTAAAGACCAAATTATCACTTAGCTCTCAAGTGAGAGGGAAGGGTTGAGCTGTCAGACCTAGACCCATTCCTGGAAAAGGGATTAAAAATTTCCAAATAAGGGATACTTTGGCTGGGAAAGGTGTACGATACTCTGTACCCACCAGGGTTTCGGCTATCAGGATATGGTGGGCTCTCAGTTGTCCCTCTGGGTCAAATCCCAACACACCCCAAAGAAAATGAAAAATCCTTACTAGAGAGGACATCGCATCTAGTACTTCTCCCCCCCTCAGCAGCTCAGCTATCACAGCAAAGAAAGCAGTGAGCCTAGCCTGACATGATTTGTTCTTCAGAAATCCATACCTGGCATTTTTTATTACTTTACCTTTTGGGTGGACACAATCTAATTGTTTCATATTGTTTTGCTGAAAAATCTCCAGGCTCTGGAGTCAAACTACAATTTGGAGCTGGTCTATAATTTCCATCCCCCTCCTTTCTTCCTCTTCTAAAAAAAACAGACATTATACATCTGCTTCAGCCCCTTCTTACCCTCCCATATTCTTATGGCTCCCTAAAAGTATAGCAAACAGCTCAGAGACAGCTTCAGCTGAATCCTTAAGTACTCCGGGGGATGTCTCCAGGTGCTGTGTATCTGAGCATTGCTGTTCTGGTTCAGTCATCTTTAACTCATCCTTTCTCGCACCTGGCCTGTCTAATCTCTTTGTAAAATGCATTGCCTCACACAGCTTGTTGCAATTATTTCTTTATTCTGAGCGTCGAAGAATACGCTGAATGCTTCAGCCTCATCTGTGTCATCTGTTGTTTGCTGTCACAGTCCCACAGGGCTAGCCTTCCCTTTGTCATCTTCTTTGAAGGTATTTCTGGAGCCTTTTCTTGCGCCCCTTCTGCTCCTTGCCAGCCTGGTGTGTGTTGGGAGGGCTCTTTCTATTCCGGTGTGATTGTCCTGCCACTCTACACGCTCTGTGCTCACGTGTCCTCACTCCCATTTACTGTGCAATTCTTGAGTTTGAAGCCCTAAAGAGCTCGCCATGCAGCCGTAATGGCTCTTATTGTTCTTCCCTTTCCTCTGCACCAGTATCATTTGCTTTTAAAAGTAAAAGGCAAACATGAGGTTTGGGGGAGACATCAGTCCTGTGGGCACACTCTGAGGGGTCCCTGGGTGCTGGGGGGCTCTGTCTGCGACAGACCCCAGTGGGGGGTGGGGTGGGGGAACAGGCAAAATCTGAGCTGCACCGAGGGCTCCTCTCTGATCTGCACTCCCTTCCATCCCTTTTGTTGTGATAATCTCACCTCTTGTCAGTGGCCATCTGGGGACAGATTTCCTGCCAGGCTAATTAACTCTTATGGCACTATTCTCTTTTTCCGCATTGTTTTTTGCCATGTTTCAGCCCGGTACAGATACGGGTGGGAGGTGCTGTTAAGGTGAGACGTACTAGGCTAATAGGGCACGAGACCTCTGATGGCAGCCAACTAGCACGGATGGTCTGGTGGCCCCGTCTTTGTGTCAGTCTCACAGAGATCAGGCATCTGCAGTCTCAAAGGAAACACGGGTCCATCTTGCCTGAACAGAGGATGAGCAGAGGAGCAGCTCCTTGTGCCGTGGTTCAGGGTATCGGAACGGCACGATTTTATCTATGTTATGTGCTTAACGGGGGTACTTCAGAACACAACAAAAAAACTCCTTTGGAAGACACGATCCCTAAAGCAATATAGAAAAACATGCTTAAAGCCGTATGTGAAGGTCGTTGAAGATGGCGAGATCCAAGAGAAGGGCTGGAGACATTTTGTGCCAGCTTCAAAGAAACACGGATACCGAGGAAGCATTAAAAATTTTGTTTCATGCCAACATGCAGCTTAATAAAAGAATAGGAGGTAACAACAGGAGACCCGGGTAACTGCTGCCCCGTTGCACATCACTGCCTGTGAAAAGTGGATGTGTCCTTTGAGTGGGTTACAGCTGAGCTGGACTGGTCAGAGACGGAGCCAGAGACACAAGTCCTGTAAAATAGGAACATAAATACGTAAAACCTTTTCTACCTTAAGAAGGGACTCCTAGGAGTCTTCAGCTGAGTTTTCCTGACTTGGACTCAGGTCAGGCTTGGCACGGGAATGCTCTGAAATCATTCAGCTGCTTTATGTCCTTGGACAGAAGTAGACATTTTTCTTGGGCCAAATTTGAATCCAAAACCTGCTTGGCCAGGAACCTTTAATAGCTGGCAATCTTTCAGCTGGTCTGCCATAATAAAGACACAGGAAATAGGTGCTGTTTTTCAGTAGCTTAAAAACCAGTACAAAGTGGCTTTTCGCTCACCTTGGTAAACCCAGTGTGAAGGTCACCAGGTTAATTTCTGACTTGCAGTAATGTACATGTTGATAATCCAGCTCTCGGCGGGCCAATTCAAATTTTACTCCAGTCTCCAGATGCTATCCAGCTCCTGCTCTGAGACCCCACTCACGTTTTTAGCACACTCCTTCCCTGCTGATTTGTGAAAATGGAAGAGACACCTAAAGAACAGCATCCTTAATTCCTTCCAAGGCAGCTTCTTTGTCCTGAAACAGCCCAGATGACTGACTGTGAAGAAACTGCGACATAATTTCAGTGCACCAAACCGTGACCCAGGACATAGATTAGGTTCTTAAATGATGAAATCCTGTTCTTGGTCTGGAGTTGGAAACCAGGGCTTGAACTTCCCAAGCTACAACCTGAGGCCATTGACCCATTGTCTCGTGTAATACTGGCTGCTACTGCTGAGAAGGGTTTGGCTCTGTGACCTTCGTGACTTCCCTTCCAGTAGTCACAGGCTGCTCCCGTATCTCCACTGACCCACCTTTTCATTGGGCTAGACAAGGCTGTCTCCTTCATCCTCTCTCCTCAGGACGTGTGCCTCTGACCATGACAGTAGCCTCTGCTGGACCTTCTCAGTTTTCTCCAAATTCCTCTAGAACTCAGGATCAGGACCCGGTAGGCCAGGCACAGCCCTCTCGGTGCTGTGTAGGTGATGATAGCTTCCCTCAACCTGCTGGCCGTGCTCCTCCTAACGTACACCAGCCTCAGGTTTACCTTTTTTCAATGAGAGCTCACTGTTATCTTATCATTCATACCATATCTGGTGCCCACTGTAACCCCTAGGTCCTTTCCAGAATCGGTAGGCTTGATTTTGATGGAAAATGGATGGATACGTTTGACCTGATATGAAACACTTGATCTCCCTGCAAGGTGGGATTTCGTAAATTACATGCTTGCAAAATCAAGGAGCACTCAAATCTTTTCCCGTAAAGATGTTTACTCCTACGGGGAAACACAACCAGAGTGTCTTTTTTGGGGTAAAAGCCCGGAAGACTTGGGACCAGCAGAGCTCTTGTGGACGTGATTTCTGTCCCATATATCTGCAAATGCAGGGACTAGAAGCTGCATTTACTGAGCGCACAGCGCAGTTGCTGTTATAAATGCTGCTTTTATCTGTCCCAGTATACATGTAGCCCACATAGCTCCGTGTGATCCCTATCAGGGCACATGTGTAGAAGTTCTGTTATGGATTTAGGCTTAGCTAATGAATGAAAACAAGGGACATGCCCCCGCGCTCTGTAGGGTGTTTCTGTTCAGCTGTCAGCCTCTCCTCCAGCGTTTCCTGGGCTCTTGGCTGTTCTGGCTTGAGTTGGCCTGGGCGCTTGGTGGCTGGCTGTCAGTCTGGATCCCATGCTGCCAGCCCACCGTGAGTCATACTGACCCAAACACCCATTTGGCCCATTATCGCTTTTCTCTATTCCTGTCAGACTGGTGTTNAAAAAAAAAAAAAAGACGAAACAGCAATATCCAGAGTTGTCCTTCCCATCACCCTGCTGCATTACAGAGAACATGCATCCCCGTGCCGGGACAGGGAGGCAAATGCTCCGGGATGCTGAAGGTCCCACCTGATATACCTTCTGCATTACCTTGTCTCCTGCAGACCTACAGCAACCCCAGGTGCCTGAATGTGAATACGAGTGTGACTGTGGCATCCATGGCAATAGTTTTCATTACAATATTGGTGTCCCAGCTGCCCCTCCACGTTCCACTTTACTTCATGTGGGAAGGGGACATAGTGCAGTGGACATTCTCGCTCCCTCCTCGTCCACACAGCTGACGGGCAGCTCACTGCCACCTTTCCCCCTGTCTTGCATCATCTGCTGTGTGGGCCGTAGTGCGGGCAGGACGCCGCGGTTGTGGTTGTGGTTGTGGCGTATCGGCCCCTGCACCGGTGCTGAGCATGGTGCCCTGAATTTTTTTGTCACACAGATTTTCCTGCCTTTTGATTGTGCGTAAAACCTGGGCTCAAGGTGATCAGCGTCAGAGCTGTTAGAGGGAGATTTGTAAAGACGGCAAGCACTGGAGAGTCCTGAACACTCTCTGGTCTGAGAGGCTGATGACAAAAAATGTGTCTTATTTCAGTTAGCCTGATCTGATTTCACAATTCAACCACAGGGTCTTATCTATGCATGCCTTCAAAATTGAAGTGCCCTCGGCTTTCAGAAGTACCTTCACCTTTTATCTGATGTGCTCAGTGGGCTGAGCCGCTCCAGTTTTAGTTTTCCAGCACTTAAAAATTATAAGCTGAGTTTTCGCATGGACACTTGCAAATTTTTCATCAGCCTTTTGAAAGCATGGGGGGTGGAACTGAACACAGCCCCTTCCTTTTGACTAACCAGATGCTGGCTGCGCCACCCATGAGATTGCTCTTGCCAGTGCTTCCCGGCGATCCCCGCTGCTCAGCACACGGGAGCTCTCTGGAGCATCCCTGGAGCACCTGGTAGAGTGCAGAGCAGGGATCCTTGGGGTGTCTAGACCTTACAGTGCTGGAAGATCTTCTAGAAGATGACCTCAATCAGAGTGCACCTGCCTGGAAAATCTGGATTCCCCAGTACACATCCCACAAGCAGTGTGATGTAGCCTCTGCTCACACTCTCAGGGCATTGGCACCCCCTCACATACACCAAGCATCAACAAAAAATTGCCAGCATAGGCAATACAAATAATCCTCTCGTTTGTGATGGTGTTACTGCAGCACCCACAGGTCATGGAAGGGTCCCGGCATCTTCAACACACCTGGGTCACCATGATGCATGTCCATAAAGCCAACATGCTAGGAAGGGAAAAGGGCATCAGCCTACCTCTGGTGAAGACCCCTGTATTATGAAACATGGGTGAAGGGAACCGGTGGACATCCCAGGCATCCGGCAGCTTCTTCAGCAAAATGAGTGTATTAATTTCTACCTGCTCGGCACAATGAGAAGTCAGACTACTAACAATTGCTTGAAGCAAGATTATTAATGAGTACTAGGACAAGAGTCAATTACACAAGCGAGCAATGGGTTGATTATCCCAACTAAAAGCACTTACGCGGTGTCTGTCGTTCCTAGGTGGCAGGGTTAATGTGTTCATGAAATACATCTTCTCCTCCTAAGCAAAGGTTGCACATTTCTCCTGCCTGCAGAGTGCTCTCTATCCTGTACTGAACAACTTTGCAGTGCAATTCTCCCCACAAGAGGTGTTACAGCCGCACCCTGATTCTCCGTCCCGCTTCTCCCTTCATCCAGGATGCTAGCAGAAAACTGTCAAGGTTGAGCCATCTTAGTGTATTTGAGCAGATCAGCTAAATCACCTGAGAGTGGCACCTGCCCAGCTACAAACTCTTTGATAAGCATCTTACAGTCTTCACTGGCGCTGCGCTAAGGCAAGAACTGATGCGTAGTTCAAGTGGTGTCCCTGATGTTAGCGTGCACAGTGTGCAAGGAGCGATGGGTGCAACCCTGGAGCAGGGATGGAGGAACCCTGCTCCTGGGGATAGACAGTCCCTGTGTCCTGCCAAGTGCACGGGGCCAGTGTCAAAAGTTAAAAGTTGGCCCTTTCTGCCACCAGCTGTGATGATGCCTAGGACATGGTAGATGCTAGGAGGGATAGCAGGTACTATGACAATGAGTAAGAGTGTGCCTGTGTGATACCTCCTCTCTTCTAAACTGGGAGCATCAACAGAGAATCAACCGTTCAAATGGGTAGATACTGTACAGGGTGGACACCCAACTGTAATCAGGCACCTTAAATCTCAGTTCTCTGTTGTGACATCTGAGGTGTGTGACAGAAATCCCTCACGAATGAAACCTGGAAGAGTCTACAGACAGTTGTGCATGTGATTGCCGTGCAATAAGCTACAAAGGCTGTCAATGGAAGGCTGTAGAGCAAGGTGGTCCAGGTCCTTTTCTCTCTGGTTTCTCCCATCTGGGATACTGGCTTGTGTATTAATGGGACTCCTGGCTTTTTCTTTTCCTTATGACCCTGACCAGAGGTCAGTAGCTTTTGATTAGGGAGATGTTTCTCAAAGCAGGACTCGGAGTTCTCCGCCGCCTCTGCTCCAACAGTGTGACTACCTACAGCGAGGGCAGAAGAGCAGAGCAAGCATCCAGCACATCACTGGCGTTTGCTCTCATTGCCGCCTAGTCCAGGTGAGTGATGGCAGCGAGGCTGAGGACGGTGCCTCCCATGCCTTCACATTGGTGAACAAGTGGAACAAAACTTGTATCTGGCAACATCCCCTGCGAGTGGCCCTCCCAAAGCACTGGAGCTGGCTCAGCACGCAGCAAAGCCCCGTGAATTCCTGTGGAATAAGGAAAGGATGGTTGAATTTCAGGGTTTCGGTTTCAGCAGGTGACCAGGGTGAGAGAAGTAGGACAGGTCAATGTTTGATTAAGGGGCAGTATTTATCTATTTAACCCTGGTCACCTGCCATGTGCTACCATATAGCAAGCAACTAATGCCGAAAAAATACCAAGTACATAATTGGTGGTGAGGGCTGGGAGGCGATGGAAGACAGTCTGTAGGCCACAACCCAACTGTAGAAACAGCCGAATAACTATGTCAGGTTGAATTCCAAGTTCATTCAGTAGGAGGCTCTCCTCTACTAAAAGCAGAGAGCAGAGCATGGAAATAATCCCCAAACACAAAAACCTTCTACACCAGGGATGATGGCAGGGCACAGGGAGGAGGTGCGGTGGAAATGTCTTCTCTCTGGCATCTCCCACAGGCAGTGGACACAGCTGAGTGTGAGAGATGTCAGGTTGGATTTATCTCACTTAACTTTAGGCTCTTACAATGTAGATGTCTGCAAGTCAGCTGGTCACCTGGAGTTCCAGCAGGGCATGTTTCACTTGGTATTAAAAGTCTCTTTTAGAATGAGAAGCACATTTATTTCTCTCTACCAACTACAAAGGAAGGCTGTGGTTCAGTTGTAAATGGTTATATTCGGTAGATGAATTCATCAAGTGTGAGAAGAAAAAGGGGAGATAAACTATTTGCATAGCTAAGGAATCATAAAAGCTTGTTTACACAAAGTGAACTGCTTTGGTTTACTGCAGGACATCACTGAGACCTGGGACAATAAGGATATTCTCTGACGAGATGGTGCTGTTTTCCATATTTTCAGGGAACAAGACGTATTATAACAAAAAACAGCCAGAATTGCATCTTCAGAGAGCTCCCTCTGGTACACAGACAAAAATATCACCATCTGGAGAACTCACCTCAAGGAGGAGCCCCTTAAAAGCTACCGATCCCTCCTCGGGAGGGGCGATGGGGTTGGGATAGCAGGAAATCTCAGTTCCAGCCCAGTGATATCAGCTCAGCTGCTTGAATTCAAGCTTAGCGAGGAGTGGATTCATCAGATGAAGTTCTGTAAGGGGTCAGGGGAAATCCAAAAGGCAAAGGTTTGAGCACAGTGTGATGGGAGACACATGTTGCCAGAAAAGAGAGGGATGTGTATGATACGTTAAGCCCAATTACGCTTGGTACAAGTCCAAGGATGCCCTTGGGGCTGTGCCAAGCTTAGCAGAGTGTAAGCTGGGTTGAAAACAGCTCAGCAAAGAAGAAAAAGCAGGGTGTGCGATGGAGATGGTAGAAAGATTCTCTGAGCCTGAAAAACAGAGAAGACAACCAGATTGGAGGCCTTCAGCTGAGCCTTGTGGGCTGTGAATGACCTCTGGTAATGATAAAATCAGAAAACTAATGCTAGAGGCTTGTAGAGTGGAGATATGAAGTGTTTGCACAAATATTGGAAGAGAACAATACTGTGGGGGAAAGGGATCCTCGACCGACTGCAAGGCTGATGAAGTTAATGATGGCTTCAGCAAGCTGAAGCAGCTGCTGTTCTTGCAGCTCTTTCTCTAATGGGAAAATGGAATAAGTCCAGACAACAAAGAAACGACAGCAACGTTACAAAGTCATTTGTTGGAAAAAGCAGGTTTGGAGATCCTGGGAAAGTACGTAGAGGAAATGCCTGAGAGAATGGGTTTTGGAGAAGGTAAAGCAAGTAAGTGATGAACATTTGGACTAGCAGAAAGTAATTAAAGCAGTTCTTTGCAGCTGAGAAGGGGTGCCGTATGTGTGTGTGAATACTTTTGACTCATTATAAACTAAAACAGTGAATCTTTATTATCACAGACCAGAGCTCAGGAACATGGCCTGGAATAACTTGCAGGGCAAACGGGATGGGTGGAGGTTCTTGGAGGTTCCTGCCTATGCCAGTAAATAAAACAGACCAGGGACTGGAGGTCAAATGACACCATTTGGCTCATGTGCACATGGCTAAACAGGCGTTCCTCCTGTGCGGGATGGCTGTGCCCGAACTCCCTGGGGGAATTCCCTGTCTTGTGCTAGGTGTAGTATCAAGTCTCGCAGTTTTCTGAGCGCATGCTAGTTGTCCCGGGCCAAAGCTGTGCCAAGATCCATGCAAACTGTTGAATAGTCTGGCCACTAGTAAAGGAAGAGGCTGTGAGCGCAGAGCCTCTCTTGCGCCCATGCAGTTGTCTTTGCAGTGCTTTCAGCTTTCAGCTAGTGCAAAAGATGTGACAGAGGACTGGTAAGCCTTGCAAGGCACCCATCACCCTCAAACTCTTGGCCACATACAGTGGTTCTGTAGCCCAGTATGGCAGTAAAAATGCTGCAAGCATGTAGACGTGCTGGCTTATTCTCACGTGGAAGCGGTATATTGGAATATCTCTTCTCTGTTCGCATCACGTCACAACCTAAACAGGCACAGGTACATCAGCACAGACTTGGAGACCAGACTGCGAAAAACGTTTAATCCAAAGCCAAAACATAGGGAGAGACAGCAGATATGAACTGGGAGAGCTAGGAAGAACAGTAACGGAGTACACGCATTCTGTACTGGAAGAAATAGCAAAGATCAGCAAAAAAAGGAATTGACATGTAGAAATGAGGTGGGATTTGTTAGAAGTTTCCAGATCCAATAGCCCAGTAGAGGCAAAGCAGCTACAGCTCCTCGTTCCCAGGTCCAGGCAGTAGAGAGTCTCATCAGGATGAATCACAGAATCTTCATGGCTGGAAAGGAC
Organism: Rynchops niger; assembly: GCA_013400035.1. Classification (NCBI taxonomy): domain Eukaryota; kingdom Metazoa; phylum Chordata; class Aves; order Charadriiformes; family Laridae; genus Rynchops; species Rynchops niger. The sequence goes on along the minus strand of VXBH01002009.1, from coordinate 252,807 downwards.
CTTTAAGATCATTGAGTCCAACCAAACAACCTACAATCTCTGCCACTAGAGCATGCCCTGAAGTGCCACATCCAGACGTTTCTTAAACACCTCTAGGGATGGGGACTCAACCCCCTCCCTGGGCAGGCTGTCCCAGTGCCTGACCACTCTGTCAGTAAAGTCATTCCTCCTCATATCTAACCTAAACCTCCCCTGCTGCAGCTTCAGACCATTTCCTCTGGTCCTGTCATTTTTTACTTGGGAGAAGAGGCCAACCCCCACCTCTCTCCAACCTCCTTTCAGGGAGTTGTGGAGGGCAATGAGGTCTCCCCTCAGCCTCCTCTTCTCCAAGCTGAACATGCCCAGCTCCCTCAGCCTCTCCTCATAGGACCTGCTCTCCAGACCCCTCACCAGCCTGGTAGCTCTCCTCTGGACACGCTCCAGCACCTCAATGTCCCTCTTGTACAGAGGGGCCCAGAATGACCATTAGTGGAAAATTTACATATATGCATATATCCCATATGGGTCCCTCCAGTAGCTGGGCTTAGACAGTCTGCCTAGTAGCTGCTCCTGAATCCTGGGTCTCCCCAGTTTCTGGCGTCTGGACATATGAGCTCCTGAGACCCACAGCCCCACTCCAGTTGCTCAGACCCCCTCACACGCTGAGGACACATGTACTCCCTTCCGCTCTCTGCCTTTTAGTCCTCCTCTAAACACCCCCAAATGCCTTGTGCAATCCCCAAATGCCCTTCCTGGCATCATAGAACCTGTCCTATCTCCTCAGGCAGTGACTCTTCTCAGCCTGTGAGGCGATCTGCAGAGCTGCTCCCATTGACTCGTCCCACCTGGACCATGAGGCTGATGGCTCTGCTGGGAAAGGCGAAGGAGGAACTGGGGTAGGGCACTGTGTTCACTCTAATTAGGTTATTGGGGTTTGTGGAGATGAGCTAACAAGCATTGCAAAACTACTATTTCCTGGGGAAAGGTGGCTTGGAAAAAAATTTCTCTTAGAGAACGGCAACAATGAGCCAGACCTTGAAGAGTTAACGGATGGAAAAATAAAAAGAAAAGGTTAAAACGTGTAAATAATCAGTGCAGACAATATTAATGAAAACACGTCAACATAACTGCACTTCCCTTTGTATCAGAGGCAAAGTGTCCAGGAAGTTGGAGCACTTGGCAACAGCTTCTCTGCGGCTGGGCTGAAAGCATCTTGTTGACAGGAGCTGCTGAAAACTAACGGCAAAAATGGATTTCTCCTCAGCAGAAGATTTTCAAGGAAGTGAAATTCAGAGAGAAGTCCAGATGGCAAGCGAGGTTTTTTCTGAGTTCCAGCTGAGGACCATCTTCCCAAACCTGAAATGATCCACCTCTTGGGAGCAATGACAAAAAGCCTCTCTACTATTCGAGGGGTTACAAGTGCACTGAATGTTGTCTAGCGAGTTGATGAAGATGTTCAAGAGGAATGATGTATTTGTCCTCACTGGGGACAGGTCTTTCCTTCTTTGACTGAAAATGTTTTGCAGACAACACCCTTCTTTCCTAAACGTTAGGCAGCCTCCTCTTGAAATGTGGGTTACCACTTTGACAACGGAAATAATGTATTTAGGAGATCACTTAGAATAACGTTTGTATCTGTTACTTCACTGAACCCTGTTGCCCCACAAAGAATTCTAACCAAAACCACTGCTGGGTTTTCAGATCAGCCAGTCCTTTTGTGAGCATGCCTCCCGCTCGCTGCTCTGGAATCGGACAGCTGGCATGGTCGTACGCATCCCCTTTGCAGTGACACTACCAGGTAATGCTCCTTTCTCAGTACTACAGCTACTACTTTGTGTGCATCTGTCTGCAGAGATCGTGGTTTCCCTTGAAATCTATGGCAGAGGTTGGTCAAAGTCTTACTTCAGAATAGTCTGGAGAATCTCAAGGTACTCGTCCATAAATTGAAGCAAATGTGAAAGAAAGATTCCCACATGGGACAAGTTCTGATGTTGCAGCAAAGGCAGGAAACTCCAGCAGGATCTTAATGTAATAAGGAACGGCAAAAACCTTTCAGAAGGTCTCCAGTTATTGTCCTTGCTTTCACGGGCTGCACTAGATGTTTGGTTAGAAGATCTCCAGGGAACCCTGGTGTCTTGTGGTCCATATGAAATGTCTAGGGGTTTGAGAGTCTTCCCTGGACACCATCAGGGAGGGGATGTCCCCAGACTCCTGCAGTCTCTTCCCCATGCCAGAGTCCAAAGAGACGGCTGCTGCCGGTGCCCCAGCAGATGCCCAGATGACATTGTTGGGAAGGGGTCTGTCCCCGTTGGGAGCACGTGCCATACAGCAGAATGACTGCCTTGGCAAGCGATTGAGTCCAGCGCCCTGTGGCTGCTGTGCTGTTGGGTGGATGTGAACTCAGAGCGTTTCTGATCTCAGCATTATTGCCTTTTCTTTCAATTTTCTGTGTACCAAATGGGATCTCTGCAGAGGAACTGAGCTCCAGGCTGTTATTTTTATAAACTATTAGTACTTTCTGTCCGTTAGCCATTCTGACATTTTCCAGCTCCCTTTCATGTCTCTCTTTGTGTTTCCTTGCCTTCTTTGTTGGCATTCCTTTCCTCACCAAAATACTACCTGCAGCCCAAGGTTGAGGATGACCCCATACTTAAAATCTCTCTGACACAACAAAAATTATTCCCTCCCTCCTGGCCTCTCATTCCTCTGTACTTCCTCCTGCTGAAGCTGATGATGCCACAGGGGTTAAAAAACCAAAAATCGTTAATGTGGGCAAATAGGAAAAGGAACAGTACAGTACAAAAAGGGCTCTGTTCCACAGCGAGAACAACGCCCTCAGCTTTCAGCTACCTCAGGCTTTCATGGGTTCTGCCTTCCCAAGTGAGACATTTCACAATCCATGGAGATGGCAAAGCACTTTAGATTAGACTCCCCAAGCTGTTAACCCCTCGTGCACTCAACAGACCCAGATTCCCAACCCCCGCCATTTCTCTTCCCACCTCACAGCAGCAGCTCCACCACCAAGCGTGCACATACAAGGAAAGACTTCTCCCATCCTCACTTAAACCCCGGAATAAGATCAGCAGCTAGAAATCCAGCATCTACGCTCTGGCAGCAGAGCAGCACGACCATACGGGCACTCAGTACTTTTAGAGACCTGTACCTATCTGTGCTCTTATCCTATAAAATGTACACTGCTTTTTGTTGGGGTTTATGTTTCTCTGTAAAGCTGGTATTGCTGTCTTCAGTTAAGATTGTTATTATTTTCACTATTTGATGTTCATTAAGGTTTTTATTGACAAAGGTTCAATAAAAGTTTATAAGTTACAGAAATGCCTTACGCCAAATAAAATGAGCTTCCATAAAAGCTCTACCCAAAGCTCGATGGATGTTCCTGCAGCTCTCCCTCTCCGCGGCAGAGCACCCACACCTCTGCTTGTGGTTTGCAGCAGTTTGCTGGAGGAACCTCTTGTAGCACCGAAGGTCTTGCAGGAGACTGGGAGTGCTCCTGCCAGCATCGCCATCTCCACTTGGCTCTTCCCTGTGCGTGCCCCAGTGCTCATCTGGAACTACGCAGGATATTCTTAAATTGACTCTTCCCTCCTGTCTGAGTGCCCAGGCAGAAGCTTCATCAGCCAGGCACAGAGGGTAATTTCTCCTAAAAGCCATGAATTTCCTGCCTTGGGAACCAAGAGGAGTCATGGACATTTCTGATTGGAGAAGCTGCGACTGTTTCTAAATGTCCATTGCCCCATCCAAAACTGCATCACAAGAGCGCTGGGGATTCTCCAGCCTTGGAGGAGCACATTTAAATGTTGCTTTCATTGTCTGAGTGTTGAGACCCACAACGTGGAAAGAATGAGCATGTAAATCAGATCCTCCAGTAAGAGGAAGATGCTACAGCAATGCAAATATATTGAGAACCGCTTTTATTTCCCAAACTCTGAGATCCACTGCTACAAAGACAGGATGGATTAGACCCTCTCCTGGGAACAGGAGTCACCTTCCTTTGGCTGGAGGAGAGGTTTCCCTCACCCACAGCTGCAGCCGGGCTGTGCTGGGCTACACGACCCTTCTCTCTCCTGTGCTGTGATGGAAGTCTCAGTAAGACCCTAGAGGGAAAGGAAATGTTTTGGGCTGGGTTACACAAAGTGTTTCTTCTATCCACAAATGAAATTTCTTCCTTTTAATCAGAAGTGGTTTCTCCCTGGTGAACTTTCAGTTCTGACCCCAAAGTGTCCATGTGGTCAGTCCCAAAGCATGAGGAAATGGGTTTGCAGGTGCATTTAGCATGATCCAAATTACTTCGGGAAGAGGGTTGTTTCCCTGTAAGTCCATCCTTCACTGTCCAGATTGTCACTCAACGCTGCTGCAGGCACCATGAGTGGAAAGCAGGGCTTCTCAGCTTATTTAGACAAGTGCTTCAAAACTCTTGTTAAACTACTGAAGCTGCAACCATCCTCTGAGGCTGCAGGGAAAAAGTACGCACTGACATCAATCTATGGATTCACAACCAGACCAACATAGCCATGGAAAGACCTTCCTGTCACCAGTCATTTCTTGCGATATTGCCAGGAGGATGCAAAGGTCACAGGGATCGCCAGAGACATTTCAAGCAGTCACTCCTCTTAATGTGCAGGAAGACGTCTGTGGAGCTCCTGGAGTTTGTGCTAAATCAGCAGATAAAAAGACATACTGCTCTTTCCCGATGATTTGAATTCTGTGCGTTTGTAGAAAGACTCCTCTAACACTTAATCTAAGTCGTTATTCATGTTTAGTTTACTGTTTGTCTTTTTTTTTTTTTGTAACACAACTGAAATTTATCATAAATGTTTCATGAGTAAACAGTGGTTGTTAATTTATTTGCTAAGCATGGCTGGTGTTTGCAGTGCTGGAGAGAACATGACACACAAAAAGTCCATCTCTGACACCAGTGTTAGGCAGGTCTGAAAAACGCCCTCCTACCTGTATATGGGGACACGGAAAGACCAGGGACATGGGCCGTACAGGAAGAGTACGAGGCAAGGTCCATTGAGCAAGTACTGATGCAGCCATGGGGGATGACACTGTTATCAGAGCCCCAAGATGCTTTTCTTCGAGGTTTCAGTGCTAGGGCACAGTGCTATATATACCACATGGTGCAGGACACGAGAAGGGGGACATCCCTTACACCTTTGTCAGATGTCCTGCAGGAGACTGACAGGTGACTTGTGAGCCCAAGCAACGTGGTGTGATGTGTGGACCAGGAAATCATCCTCCTTGGACACCCAGTGCTTGTCCAGGTCATCCCAAGCACCTCCTTGCTCATGTTTCATAGCGGGGGTCAGTCAGATGTTGCACCGAGGAGGGACAAGTTCTTGCTGAGGAAGGACAGAAGTTCTTGCTGCTGCTGCTCTCCAGGTGAGAGGAGATGCTGCTGGGACAGAGTGGTTCCCTTGATGCACAATGCATTTGGGGGTGGTGGTGAGAGACCCTGTGCCCAGCAGGTCCCCAGCAATGGCAGGAGGTGCTCAGCACCCACAGGTCTGACCGTGTAGATGGCAGCATTGCCCAAAACTCAGGGACAGCCTGAGCCTGTGCCTGCCAGGGGTCTCCCTGAGTGAAAACACCCATGGCCAGGCTCAGCGTACAGAGGAGACTGGCTGCTTTAAGGGACCCAGCCTGGCCTGAAAATATCCTTCATGTGAGACAGCACCACCCTGCTGCTCTCTCTTCCAGACACCTGGGGGCTGGCCAGCACCAAATTGACTGGCTCTGGTAGCCTCATTTTATTTCAGCTGGCCTTGAGCTCTTTCTAATGGGGTACCTGGTGCCAGGTGGGCTCAACATCCTGGCAGACACCCTTTTCACCTGAGGCTGAGGTTGTCCCTTGGGGGTGGCCAGGCCAGAGGGAAGCCTGTCTGCCGTCTCTCAGCAGTAGCCCCTTGTGCTGGCAGAGGAACCCTGCAGAGCATCCCTGAGACCCCTCCTCCCGTGCAAATCCCACTCCAGTCTCCAACAGTTAGAAATTGGCTCAGCTCTGCTGTAGGAGGTTTAGTAATGTCCTTTCCAAACCGCGTTAGTGTTAACTCTGCTAATTGGGTATTCTCATTATCCGTATAAATTCCAGTCCCACCGGGGTTCTGTGCTATGGATGTGCAAATCCAACTTTACAATCCATTGCTCTGGCATTTCTGGGTTGTGCTCAGCATGATTTAAGTGAAGAACAGCAGTGGCTGATGACTGCAAAGGCATCTAAGTGTGCTGGGGATTTAAACCAAACCGCTCAGACACATCACTTTTAAAAGCGGCTTCTCTGGGAAGGAAAGGCCTTTTCAGGTAGAATCTCACAGAATGAATATTAAGTCAATTTGAATGTAAGATCCTTGGGAGACAGAATATCGGTTCCTCACATTTGTGCAGTTTGTAGCCCCATTGCCTGGATCCAACAGGCACAGCCACTTAACGGGCTTGTGACTGCCACTGATTGAACACCACCCTCCCAGCTCATTTCCTAGAAATTACTTAAATAGCCCAATCATTTGCAGCCCTTGGCCAGCTGAGGGCTGAATGTACCTCCTTATATTTGTTCTTGGATGTGAATCAGTCCCTGATGTATCTTATTCTTGAATGGGAAAGCATTTGGAAATTCCCCATATTCAAAGACCAAGCCAAGAAATGTGAAGCTAATGTAGACGACAGAAACAGAAGGTGCTGGAAGACTCGACATGGCTCAGTTGTTACCACTGTGTTGGCAGATGGAAAGGAAGGGGCAGTGACACCCTCAAATGGGATCAGACCTCTCTTTATCTGCTTTTCACTAAAAAGTGACATTTTCCTTCATAAACAAAAAAATCTTCAACATATCTGCTTTTCACTAAGAAGTGACTTTTCCCTTCCTAAACAGAAGAATCTTCAAAATACCCAAATGCGCGTTAGTGTGCTTGGAGATTTTTCAGATGTAGGTATTTGTTTTCAATAAGAAATTATCACCAACAGTGAAATGGGGAGAAAAGAGTAACAGTGTTTTTTCCAGTCTAATTTTTGAACCAGCTCCAGAAATCATGTCTTCACTAAAACAAATTGATGCAGGATATGTTTGTGTGGCTATTTTGAAATACCTGTAATTTCCCTCCTCCTGTTTATAAAAGCCTCAGAAACATGATCAGGGAACAAACCCAATGCAGAGCAATTCTAGCCAGTTCCCTCATTTGTGGGACGAATCTCATACTGTGAATAATGAAGAGTGAATAGCTGAAGTAAATAGTTCGCAATCAATCTGCCTTGCCTGGCCCAGCAAATGCAATCAAACAAGATGCAGTATGATACAGCTGGATGCAAGGTCGCTGTCTAGAAACAAAGAATGCAGGTTGCAATTACACGGTCAGGGACTGTGTCTTGGAAAGCGTGGAAGGAGCGGGGGTCATGCTGGAAACCAAGATAATCGTCAATGTGGTGGCTAGGAAGATGCATGTGATCCAGAATGGATAAACAGCACACTATCAAAGCAAAGGCAAAGATGTTTTGTCTGTACAGAGAGCAAAGGAATATGCTGCTACCAAAAAAATTAAGCAAAAACACGAGATTCAAAGCCATGGCATTGCCGCCTGCAGGGGTTGAGCTCTTGGGAAGCCTCAGGCAATGGGAGACATTGGTCTTCAGCTGCTTGAGCACAAGACGAAACCTTGGCTTTTGATGTGCCAAGACGCCCTACGCGGATTGAGGTTTGCCAGGTGGTGAGTTTGATCTCTTGGGCGTCCACATGAAAATCCAAAAGGCATTGGCTTAAGCAGTAGAAAACAACTGACACCACCTGAATGCTGCTAAGAAGTAGCTTTTCTCCGCTTGGAAGCAAGATTTCCACTGTTCAAGCTGGGGAAATGGGAGCGCTAGACTTCAGGAGGGGTGGTGGCGTTGCAGTCAGTCCGCCTTGCTCCCACACTGCCTCGCTGGTGCTCCTGCAGGACTCCAAGCTGCTGAACACCTCAGAGGAGGCACCATGGAAATTCAGGACTCTAGGAAAAAGCCCTGGAAGTGTCCTGAATGAAGCAAGAGAACCTTCTGTAGCCTTTCAGCTGGCTTTGTCTGGCTGGGTAGGCAGGACAGGAGCCGTTGCTGGACATATTGCGCTCTTGGTCACTGTATGTCCCAGCAAATCCAAGAACTTCTATCTACCATTTCTCTGCCCCATCTCTGAGCCAGGAAAGCAGCGACCTGGCTGGTGGGGCTGAGACACAGAGGCTGGGCTGGAAGAGCATGGAGCTGGTGACTCTGTGTGGCAGGAGGTTGATGGACCTAAAGGAGTCTGATGAAAGGGATGCGTGGCTCGAGAAAGAAAGCTGGGACGTACAGAGGGAGTAGGCAGAGACAGAAAAGGAGAAGAGGGGTATCGACTGTCCTTGAGAAGAGGAGAGGGAAGCAGGCAAGGAGCAGGGATATAGCTGTTGAAGAGTGGGGAATGGGCAGGACAGGGTCCATGGTCCAGTGCATCCAGGGGTTCCCTTGGCCCAGAGGAAGGAGCAAAGGGACAGGTCTGGAGATAGTATAGCCTGGGGACCACCAGTCATCAGACACCATCATAGGTCACGCCAGTGCTTCCATTTCCCTTTGTGAAGCTGCGGCCCACCCAGGAAAGCAGAATGCAGTGGCATGGGTGTTTCTGGAAATGCAGCTACTGAATGTAGGTACTCACGGGTCTTTTTTATAAAAGAAGTGTTTGCACAACACTCAATTTTGGATGTGCACATCCTTGAAGGAAAAAAGCAAAAAAGCACATTAGAGATGAACGTCACTCTTCAGGGAAGTCGCCAGAGTTGCCTTTGATACTCTAAGCTTAGGTGCTGATGATTTGCAGGTATAACCTGCTGCCAGTGATGCCAATGGCCAGCGCAGTGTTCGCACACTGCAGAGCGTGAAGAGTTAAGCCCTGCAGGTCTCAGATCAAGAAGCATCTGGCTGGCGTTGCCTTTCCTAGGAATATTATGGATTCTTGGCAGCAGGCTAATAAACCAATCAGCAGTAATTAGCATCTTTCGAGGAATGAACTATCTGGTGGCATTCAAAGAGTAGAACGTCTTGCCTGAGCGAAATGAAGTGTGAAAGAGCTCTGCAGCGAGGTGGGTCTATTGCTATGGTGCTCTCTTTGGGGGCTCGCTATCTCCATCCCTGCTGCAGAGGAGGGAAGCCTGGACTGACAGTCCAAACTGCGCACACCACTTCTTGAACAAATTGTCTCCTTCGCTTTCCTTTCCAAGCTGTGATTTTTTTTATTGGAGGCTGCAGCCCTGCCTTGAGCAAAGAAGGACGCTCCCTTGGGGCACACTGAGGCACGGGCTGGCCTCAATGACTGATCTATTACTGAAATGGTACTATTTTTTTTTTTTTTTTGCTTTGTGGAATGCCTAGGTTTTTAATAGAAAGACATCAATCAAAATGCAAAACCGCCAGTTCCAGGACTGCCCATTGATGTCTTCATTTTCCTGCCAAAAGACTGAAATCTTCACTTTCTGTGCCCCTATGTGTCCGCGGGATGGTTGCTCCTCTCCAGCACATACCAGCCTACATCAGGGAAATGACGCCGTCGTGCCATGGGGACAACTCTTCTGTCCCTCGGCTGAGATGCTTCTCCATCAGGCTTCTAGAGCTGGGCCTATCACAAGAAAGAAGTAAAACCAGTCCTTGCTTGTTACGATGGTTTCATTGCAGCTGCATCAGACAGGATCCAGACAGATGTGGCTGCAGCGGTCTCATGGGCTCCGTGCGCATGGTGGTCTGGGGAATTTGGAGTCAATAGCAGTCACGGCTGTTGAGATAAACAGGGGCAAGGAGCAACTGGCTGCTTACAGTAAAGAAATAGCGACCATAAAAATGAAAAGGGGAAGGACAGCTGGGGAAGAGAGGGGAAAAGAGAGATTCTGGGAGCTTGAAACTTCGGTTGGAAATACTCTGCTTCTGAAGCACGGTGGCTGCTCTCTGGCAGTGCTTGGCTACAAAGCACTGGCAGTGTCTGGCTGCAGACTGATGGCTACAAAGGTTCAGCCTTGTCCGTGCCCTGCAGCCACAGCGGCTGTGCTGGGCCTCTGTGTGTCTCACCAGCACAGGGAAAGGGGCAGCCTGAGCTGGCCAGTGTGTGCTGTGGGAAGAGGGAGGCTGATGTTTAGGAGCCCCCACCCCAGCAGCAAACATTTCCCTCAGGGAAAAAACACTGGGCCAAGCACGTTCAGATTTGGGGCCAAAGATTTTCGTAAGGATGAAACATTCCGGAGAAGCTTAGATTTTTTTTTCTTGTGGAGGAAAAGTTATCCTGAGAATTCAGAGTCCAAAGAACCAACAAACCATCCCCGAACCCCCGATCCCCGTGACTGGCTTCCCGTGCCCTGCGTGTGCTAAGAACGACAGGACACCTTGGCAAGGTCTCTGCTACCTGTGCACCAGCGCTGCTCCCTTCCAGACCCCCAAATCTGTCTGGAAATACAACTAGCAGCCCCATGGCTTGTCTGTCTGTCGACCTGCTTCTCAGACTGTAGCCTCCGTGCGGAGGCTGGTGGTTTCATCGAAGTGTACATGGTCAGAGCTGTGATAAGTGGCCGAGAAGAGGCCCCTCAGGATGGCAATATGAAACATATGGCAGGCGTACTGTGACATATTGCTAACAGACCTGCACTTCCAGGTCCATTAGTCTCAATTAAAGTGGATTGGAACATTTAGCACAGGTTCAACTAAAAGTGACGGGGAATGGAGTATAGGGGCTCATCAGTGCGGCTGGCAGGGCTTATCAGGAGCCAACAAGAAATGCTAGAATAGCACAAAACACCATGTCTGGGGGCAGGAGGGTGATGCTGCAAGAGCACTGCTGTCAGGGGACCCTTGGAGCTTGTGCACGTTGGTGTGGCGCTAGTGCATCAACCTCTCAAGGCTCAGCTTGAAGCAAACGCTGTTCTTGAGGTAGACAGAGGAGCACAGTGAGGGGGCTGGCCACCAAGGGATGGGGCTGAGGGGGCAAGGAGGTCTGCCCAGCCTCGAGCCCTGAGCCCAGCAAGCAGCAGCATTGCTGAAGACAAGCAGGCAAGAATAGGCAACATTCTGACTTCTGCATAACGGAGATCGATGCCAAATACTTCAGCCCACCTTGCCTTTGCAGGCAGGCTGCGAGCTCTCCTTACCCTGAAGCCACCACAGTCCTGCCCTTGGCAGTAAATGACAAATTTCCATTCAACCTCTCTCTATAACCACAGCTCTGAGGCTTGCAAATCATCTCGGAGAAAATGTGTCACAGTGCCAGTGGTTAGCGCTGGTCCCACTGACCAGGAGGATGGGACAAGGCTGTGCCTTGCCATGGAGGAGTCTCCACCAAAGGCGGCGATGGGTCCGGACACAGCAAAAACCTCAGGCAGGAAGCCGCCATTAAGAATGCCCTCATGGAAATGCGGACGTGCTGTGAGCTCTGCTTAATTCCCTGCTCCGTTTAATTGCCTCTGTGGGACGCTGTAAGAAAAAGAAAAGCAAACATTAAAATACACAGTGGGATGAGGATGGCAGTTGCTACCTCTGCTGTGATGATGGAGCGAGAGCGAGGGATCGGAGTCTGGCCACAGGCTGTGTTATCTCCCTACCCCAGTGGAGAAGTATGGCTACAGGCTCGGCCCTCTTCAAAACCAACTACAAAGTTCGTTTCTTGAACTCTATCTTCCCTTAATATATAATTTCTGCGTACAAACAGACACATGCATGGACCTGTGGAGAAGTGCAGGAGCAAAGAGGCAGGCATATGCATACAATTACAAACTAATCAAACTTTTCCTCCAAAAGCTGGAAAGAAAGTTATTGTGACATTTATTTTCAAATGCTTCCTGCAAGTTTGTATACAAAGGAGATGGAAATCAAGAAGTACCTGGAAAAATTACATTTCTTCCTTAAATTTCTAATGAACCAGAGACTTGAGTCAAACCTTTCCCTATGCACGACACAACATTTCCAGCCGAGATGAACTGCTTCCTGGGAATTGCCTTTGTTTCTGCATCAAAATGCTCAAAGTGGATCCTCACACACATCTCAAACATGTCGGATGGTTCAGTCACACGTTTTCGCCCCTAAAAAGCTTCAAGGAGAAATAGAGTAACTGATACCTTTGGTGGTCCTCACGCCCCCAGCGTGCCACCTTGGCTTGGGGAGCTCGAACCACCCTTCTCAGGAACCCAGGAGGATTCACCTTGTGGATGAGGTGGCAGGAACAGCTAAGCAGAGCTGAGACAGGGAAGCGTCTGGAAACCTGCCTGCATGTCACACAGCAGCCACCACGGTCTCTGTGCCTGGCAAGTGTGAGCATGAGGGTATGCAACACGGAGCACGAAAAGGCCTCTCCTGAAGGTTAAGCGTCCTTCGAGCAGATGTTCCCTGAAACCATTAATGGTGATGCTGGGCTTCTTGATGGTGGCTCATTTGATCTACGTGTGTTGCCACTTTGTTTAATAGCAAAATAAGTAGTGAAATGATCATATTTGATGCCGTTAAAGCAGAAGGGTCTTGGTTTTGGTCATCAAGTGTTTATGGTGTGCAGACTCTGCAGACAAACCACCCATTATGTGTCGATTAACGTTACGCTAATGAGACATGAAGATAACTGGCCAAAAATTATTTCTAGAGCAGGTACTCAGAGACCAGAAAACACTGTGCGGACATTTAATCTATCCCCTGAGACACTTTAATGAAGGAAGAGCGTCTGAAGCCCTATTAAATACAGGGAGACACTACTATCTCCGGAATCTGAACTATTTTTATGTTTTACAGCCTGTTGTTTAAGGGCTAAAGGAACAATTTTTATCGATGCATGTAATATCAGTTATTGTATTGCCTGGATGGCACGTCCCCATAATCTGCTCACTCTGGTGTGACCTCTCCTCGTGCAGCTGCGCGCACAGAGCGTGCCTGGCTTAGCCAGGGACACAGCGCACTCACACGCCTCCTGTAGGCTCACACACACCGTACAGACTGGCCAGCCCAGACGGGTTGTAAACGTGTGACTGGCGTGTCTTCTTTCTCCCAAATGACACAGCGCCCAAGTCATTGGCGTCGTGCCTGGTTTTTATTCATTGGGCCGGTGACCAGCGTTCTGGTGATCGTTGGTGCTGAATAGAGGGTAACCAAGCGTGTCACGAAGATATTTCGTCTTGCTAAAAGTTGACATGTGAGACAATGAAAACGTGAGGAAGGTGGGGTAACAAATCAAAAGCACTGAACAAGCAGCGTTCAGTCTCTGTGCCTGAATGCACATGGAGATGCTGCAGAGTTACCAGCCTGGAGAGCGGGATACAAGGGATCTCTAGACCTCTCAGATGGCTTGTTGAAGACTTTTCTGTGTCTTTCCTTCCAATTGAGTGTGGAAAACTGAGTGAATAAGGGGTAAGGTCTTGCTTGGGTATTTATTCACTTTGAAAGGGAGCTTCTGATGAGCCTGTCTTCATGAGTCCTTCGCAGATCATAGAATCACAGAATGGTTCGGGTTGGCAGAGACCTTAACAATCGTCTCATTCCAACCCCCCTGCCCTGGGCAGGGACACCTCCCGCCAGCCCAGGTTGCTCCAAGCCCCGTCCAACCTGGCCTTGAACCCCTCCAGGGATGGGGCAGCCACAGCTTCTCTGGGCAACCTGGGCCAGGGGCTCACCCCCCTCACAGATGTTCTCTGTAAGCAGTCAGCCATGCTGGATTTACATAAAACAGGAAAAAGATTTGTTCCTGAATACATTTATAAGACAAAGCCCCGAATGTGTTTCACTCCTGTTCATAGATGGTTGATAGTGTGCACAAGAATGTGGGTATTCAAACAGTTTTTTAAAACATCCTGATATTTACAAAGCGGTTTAATTTGAATGATTATTCAACCACAAAGCCTCTCTGTGCATGCCTTGGTTGCTATCTGTGACAATCCTGATTAAGAAGTGCGAGTTATGTAAGTAAAAAAAAAAAAGTGAATTCAACTAGCAACCCGAGACATAGTGCACGTAGTTAATTACTTTGAATGTTAACAACAAAAACATGCCTGAAGGGGTCTGGCAAATTTACCAGCGATTCACCAGCTCACAGAAAAAGTGAATTACTAAAAGATTATTGTCGTAATGGCTAAATCAAACAATGCTGTTTGTAAAATCACATTCTCAGCTCAGATGCTGCAGTGTTCAGCAGACACATCTCAGACCTTACACCGTACTCTAAAGCCTGCACTTGACAGTGCAATCACAAAACACTAGATTTCATCAAAGAGCTGCACGGGGAAGATGGCACGCAAGGTGCCAGGCTATGAATTTACAGTGCGTTAGTCATGGCACATTAACTCTCTGTGTGCATATGGGGACTGGGATTTGTCTCCATGAACCCCAGCCCTCTGAAAAGGAGCTGTCTGGTTTAATCTCCTCCGTATGAGGAGTGGGAGGAACAGGCGCCCCCTGGGGCAGTCCATTCTACCTAAGCAGGTGTCACAGAGAAGAAGAGTTTTAAGATGAGTCTGAAGGTGATAATCAGCTTGAGTGATGCCTAGTTATCCAGTAGGAGACATTAAAGACACAAGATAAAACTTCTGCTCAAGATGAAAGGAAGCTGTTCAGAGCGGGATATGTGTGTCCGCTGTGTGTGCGGTTGCAGATAATGTGCAGAGGGAGGAAAGAAAGAACCAGGACTACAGCCATGAGGAACTTCGCAAGGGAATGTAAAAGACCCCCCCAAAGGAAACGCTGTGGGAGCAATCAATAGAGTAGAGGGGAGCTGGCAGAGGGCAGACCTGGAAGAAGGCTCTGCAGAAGAAGGAGGAAGGAAAGTGATTAACCTTGTATTAACTGTGGAACGCATACCTGGACCACTCAGACAAAATAGAGATGCTTGTTGAAGCCACATAAATTGAAGGTATCGATGAGCCCAGAGCCACACTCTGGCAGGGGAGGGAATAGGACCGAGCAGGGATGGTGGTGCTCAAAGAGGAGAGCGCGGTGCCAGAGTCAGGGACAAAGGAGAGGACAAAGGTGATTGACCAGCTCTTCTGGTCAAGCCAGGACTGTGAATCGAACTAAGAGGTGTGGGAGGGCAAGCAGGCTGCCAGGGGTCTGTTGTTCTCCTGTGGACACTGTAGTCTGAGGATGACAGAAGAGGCACCTGAGTCAAAATCAGGCAGGAGGGCTCCTGGGAAGGAGCAGGAGGGAGCGCAGGGAAGCCAAGCAGAGAGCAAGAGAAGAAAGGGCAGGAAGAAGAGGCAAACACTGGAATCAAGAAAGAAAGGTCAATGGCAGCAGGGGAAAATGTGCTTTCATCCTGCAAGGGAGAGCAATCTGCTTAGGGGCTGTGGAGATCCCTGCTCCTTCAAGCCCCGCTGCTGTCTGCTGCAGAGCGGGGTCCGTGCTGGTGAGGAGACAGGGATGCATTCAGGGGACCTAACCGCTTCTGTGCTCTCATTGCACTGTCAAAAATTGCTAGAAGTGTCCCATTGAGCTCGTTTGGGCAGCAAAGTGAAAATGTACGGTCTTCCCTTCCAGCTCTGGGAGGAGAGAACTAAGCAATGCAAAGAGGACAGAGATTCCCATGAGCCCTGAATCCTGGGAGTCAGCCTGCAAAGCTGAATGGAACCTGATCAACGCGTGTCCAGGCCCCTCTAGACGTACATGCAGCACATGAGATGGACCCATTCACAAGAAAAGTCACTCCACTCTCCTCACTCCAAAGGCAGTGAGGGCACATGGGGTGTGCAGGGTGGTGGCAGGTCTCCTGTGAGCCCCAGGGCATGACAAAGGTAACGTGAAATCAGATCCATGGGCACCATTTCCTCGCCCTCACCATGTCCTGCCCGCTCAGTGCTTGCTCACGTCGGGGAACCGGCAGCAGAGCAGACACGTTTCCCTGCCAAAGCACCTCCAATAGGCTCTGCGTCTCTGACAGATCTTGTCTGCCAGAACTTCTCAGAAAGTTGAGCTGCTTCTGGATCTTCAAGATGACCTCTCAGACAGCAGACAAAGCAGTCTGTTTGCCATAATCCCCTTCTCCAATTTCAGAAATAACACGAGTGACGAGGGGCATGTGAGTACTGACCACGTTCAGGGTATTACGGGTGGTTCCTGGAGCACCTCATGGGAAGAGGCTCCCCTGCACTGTTACTCAAAGTTCCTTTCCTGTGTGATTTTTTACATCTTTCCCTTTGTATATTGCTTCATCATCCATGCAGGGGAGAGGTGCTCCAGGACCATTCAGCAGCGTGAGTGCGGGCCCACACACCTATCCATCCAATGAGGCGGTGACATTTCATCCATCCAGCACCGTTATTCAATGAAACTCTTTGTTTTGCTGTGATAAATGGGGCAGGCAGGGAATCGATTTCCTTCCCCTGCCTGCAAGGCGTCAGAGGGCTGCTTTCACCAGGAGGCCTTCTCTCTGCCTCAGTGCTCAGATTAACTTATTAGGAGTTAATTAATCAGGCCCATAGATTGGCTGTCACATTGCCGGATGGTTATTCTGCTCTTGGGTCGGAAGGTCATATCAGAGTAGTTCCTTCTGTCCTCTTCGCTGTGTGATGCCTGTCACCACCAAGAGAGGCCGAGCAGCAAGGAGGAGCAGGAAGAAGAGGAAGATGAAGGTTGGCCTGTTTGCCAAGCAACATGGTCAACAGAAGAATGGAAATATAGCTCCCTTCCCCCTTGCATGGTGTTCGCACGCTGTGCGAGGGAAATGCGGGTAGCCTCCACAACTCCTCTCTTCCAAAACGAAGGAGGGACAAGAAACAGCGCACAGTCAGATGGAGCCTTGGCTTTTCAGCCCAGCAGGCTCCCTCCCACTGCTGCCCGTGGGTTTCTGATGCTGTTCATGGATACAGAAGACAGCTGCTGTGGCCCAGGTGGGACGTTGTCTACAATGGGTTACTTGCTTGAACAAGTATCCACCAGCCAACGAGTGCAAGGGTTTTGGAGTGTAAAGATTTCAGGGAATCAACATTGCACAGCAGGAATTTATGTATCCACCTATGAAAATTTGGGGAAACGCTACATAAAAGGAAAGGGATCACCCACAAGGGAGTCGGAATGAGATTTTGAGGCCAAGAACTCTGGACCTTGTAAGGTAACCGATGGGATTTTTAATGACCATATGTTATCAGCATCTCAAATTTTGTCTGAGCGTAAACACCAACAGCAAAGCGTACTTATTTAAAAGTGGTGTTTCCTGAAAACCTGCCTTAAAACAAAGCGCTGAACAGTCTGTTTTCTTTAACAAGGAGGGCATTAGGCAGTGACCTGGTAGAGGTTCGTAACTATCTGCGTGGGAAGGAGATTTCTGACAGTAGAGGGCTCTTCAGTTGCACAGAAAAAACATCTAATTCAGCATCTGGGGTTGTGAGGCAAGAGTTACAGAAAGTCAGGCTAGAATTAAGGTGCAATTTTTTAAAAGTGAGGATTTAACTTGTCCTGAGAAGCGGCCAATTCCTCCCCTCTTGTGACTGTTTCCTGGAAAAAAGAAGTGAGTGGAAAACAAAAGCTGGATGAAGATCTTGCCCTCTGTAACACAATCTGAGCTACCTGACTGTGACCCTGCCGATCTGTGGGCCTGAGCTGGGATGGGACCTCAGCCACTACCCTGGTCACATTTGGCATCTGTTTCACTTGCTGAGTGATCCAGAATTGTGGTCCTTGGCAACTTCCATCTTCCTACTGGAAGATTAAGTGGTTACAGCCTGGATCTATTGATGCCACCACCACCACCAGGTCCACACTGGGCAGTTACCCACTCCTGGACATCCCAGCTCAGACTCACAAGGCATTGGCTCCAACAGGTCTTGCCACAGGGAATGATCACACTTCTCTGCTATGGACCTTTTGCTTGAGGTGCTGAGAGGAAACGATGAGCCATGCATGGTGAAACTTGGTTGGCCAAGGGACAGGAAAAGATTGTCTTTTGCAGAACATGTGAAGTAGAGGAGATTTATTTACCAGATACCGGTATTTGTTCACTTCTTTATCAGGACAGACTTTATCTGAAGAGTGCACATCCACCATCGCTTTCTCTAATGCTCTAAAACTGAGCATGCATCTACAGCACCTATTGGGAAATCAGCCAAAGAGCTGAGGTGATTATTTCTTCTTTTGTCTTAACCCCTGTTCCACCTTCAGCCTTTTTGGGGATCAGCAGCAGTCGATGCTGCAATTATTCCTGATGCATGGTGTTAGCTCAGGCTCTGCTTTTCTTTGTCTCACTCTCCTGAAGTGCCTGTCCCATCAAATCTGACAGTGTAGACATTGGCAGGGCATCCACAGGGTTGTGCTCCCATCACTCCTCTGTGCTCTGCTCTGTGGGGAATCTCATGTCTCATCTGGAAACAGAAGCGAAGGGGCACTCTCTGGGGCTCTCAGCACACACGGGGTCTGGGTGCTCGGCCATTTGCACGGTGGAAATCTTAGAGGAGTATAGACAGAGGGCTGTCCCCTGTGCTGCCTCGCGCTCTTGGTCTCCTTTCATCACCAATGTCCCCAGTTGGCTGTGGCCATTGAGATGTAAAATATTCCCTCTCATAGGGAGGAGGGAGATTGAAGTTGCTGGGGAGTTCTCTAGATGGAAGAGGAAGGAACCAGCCACAGCCCTGAAGACTCAGTGTGGAAGCATACTGGTATGGAGATGTTCAGTTTGTGATTTTTGACAGAAAACATGCATTTTCCTCAGCAGGCAGACACACGCGTGAAAGACCACAACAGCACTGTTTAGCTTAAAAACAGACACCCCAAACCAGAGTTTTGTTTCAAACCCATTTGAATGAAAATGCTTTAATCAGACTTGTGCCACCATATCAGGCATTGGAGGGTGCCAGCGGGAAACCATATTTTGCCTTATTATGTTTATACATAACCAAGTATGAGGAAGGCTTGCTGCTGAGCTGCTCTGGAGCTGAGTTCCTGCCCTACCTGACGTTGGGTTTCTCCCGCTAGCACTGGAGAGGAACCAGACCTCCTCAGCTCTGCTGAGGAAGCACTAATGAGGGTCTAGTCTCAGGGCGTGTGTTTGGCAAGTCCTGCCTGATAGCTCGTTGACCAGTGACAAGAGCAAGAGTCTTACCAAGAGTAAACAAATGACTCTCCCAGCCGCATTTTCTGCAAAAAGAAAACCAAAATGCCTTGATCGTCCATCAGAGGGACCTGCCACAGGACAGGAGCTTGCAAGGAGAAACTGGGGGCGGCCTGGGAAGCCTTGGATTCCAGCCAGCAAAGCCTGAGCTGCCCAGCCGTGCTCTAGCACCGTGTGCTGTCACACAAGCCATGCCGTATGAGAGCTGCCTGAGGGGTAACGAAGCACCATCTGGGCACGTCTACCGTGTGGGATGTCCTCTCAGTCCAGTTCATCCCACCGCTCTTTTTCTGTGCCTGTGCTTCCCCAACACTGGTGCCTGGGCAGCAGGGTATTTGTATTTGGGTCTCATACTGGCGCGGCTCACTGGGGAAAAAGGTCATTTCCACATGAACCTGCAATAGCGCAGGGAACTGCAGGATGTTTTTTGTTTCTGCAACTACGTTCGTGCAATCACCCAGCCATGAGCTTTCTCAGAATTATACGTGCTCCAAGGAGGTGACTCCCACCTACCAGCTCCCTATTAAACTGTAATTTTCCTTTGGGATCTCATCTCTCCTCATATGATCGGCTGCACTTTAAGGCTGCAAGAAAGAAGGAAGCTGGGCTTCTTTTGCTTCTTTTGCTGCAGATCGTTTAGCCATGGTTACAAGACAAGTAGTTCTGAGATGGGTCCCACGGCCCCGTGTGCACAGAGCCCGCACACCACCCACCTTGACGTGCCGATAACACGCGTCATGCGCAGCCCAAGCACATCCACAGGCACGTGGGAAACTGTGCGCATGTGTGCACACAGGTTTACGCAGCCACAAGGAAATCGTTAGTCCCCCATCAGCTTTTAAAATGCAGAACAGCAGCTGGACTGGATTAGTACCTTTGGCGGTGCCACTACTTAAGGTCTGCACTTTTACGAGGGTCATACACTGGCCTGTTTTGACATGAAGACGCTGTCATGCCTGAATCACATATGTTGCCTTGGTCACATTTCTATGTGGTTTTTTTCACTGCTGTACAACAGCCACCTTGGATGCATACAGAAGAAACAGCTTGTGGCAACCATCTGTTTTTTCAGTCTGTGGAAACAGAAGAAGCCCTTGGCATGTGCCTGACTTCCGCAGGCCCATGTTGATCCCACCATCCAGCTAAGCAGGCTGAGAAGGTCTGCCTGACATCCCCAGTGACCCCAGAAAGTGGTGCTCGCTAGTTATAACCATGGAATCACAAATAACACAGTTGGGAAGGGACCTCAGGAGGTCTGTGGTGCAGCTACCTTTCAATATCAGCAATAAGATCAGACCAGGCTGCTGAGGACTTTCTCCAGGTGGGTCTTTAAAACCTCCAAGAACAGACATGCTACGGCCTCTCTGGGCTGCCTGTTTCTTTGCTTGACTGTGCTAATTGGGAGAAAACTTTCCCTATATCCATTCTGAACCTCTCCTGTTTCAATTTATGTCCACTGTCTCTTGTTTTTCCACCACACACTACTGTGAAATGTCTGTCTCTGTCTTCCTGATGACCTTCTCAAGGGCACTGGAAAACTGCTAGGACATGCCCCCAAAGCCTTCCCTTCTCCAGGCTGAACAAACCCTGTTCCCGTGCCCTCTCCTCACCAGGGCAAGTGCTTGAGCCCCATGACCACCTTGGTGGCCCTCTACTGAACTCCCTTCATTTCGTCAACATCCATTACTGGGGGGCCTAAAATTGGACATGGTATTCTAGATATGGCCTAATAAGGATGGAGTACAAGGCAATAACCACTTCCCGGGATTTGCTGGCCGTGCTCCTGTTAGTACAGCCCAGGATGCTGTTGGCATTCACTCCTGGGATGCAGTGGTGGCCCATCAGTCTGGGGGAGGAACAAGGAGAACAAATGCAAGGCCTTATGCAGGACTCGGTGCAAATTTCAACGTATCAGAGAGTCCACCAGTGGCTTCTCTGGGACATGGACCTGACCCTTTCTGCCGAGACAAAATAGTGAAAGCCAGTCTATAAACATTACCAACAGGTAGGGAGATGGAATAGGTCACTTTGTACTTTTCTGCAGGAAATTACATTTTGCAGTCTGCACCACGTTACTTTGTTATTACCAACACATAAATCTGCAAGTGCACAGCTTATTGAGGCTCTCTGACAGCCCGGAGATG
Source organism: Rynchops niger (assembly GCA_013400035.1). Lineage (NCBI taxonomy): Eukaryota > Metazoa > Chordata > Aves > Charadriiformes > Laridae > Rynchops > Rynchops niger. The sequence continues at coordinate 231,627 of VXBH01002009.1, read as the reverse complement.
GGGAACTGTTACTATGACAGATGGACTTGCAAGCATGCTCCTATAGAAAAAACTTTGTTCAGCTTGGAGTTAAAGATGTAAATATATAAACCTTACATAAAAGGAATGTGATTAGAACAGCGCGGACCGAGAGGATGAGGCATCCCATGGCAGGCAGCGCTGGGAGGAGGAGCGCGATGGGTACTGGGTGGAGGCAGGGCCCGAAACTGGGCTGTTTTCTCCCTCTTTAGTTCCTACGTGTCACATAGTGAGTATTGTCAGACTAGAAAAGGTGCTTAATCATCCCATGATCTTCCAGACCTGGCTGTGTAAGAACAGCAGCTGGGCTTTGCTTTCATTTGGCTGCCTCGTGGAGACTTGTGGAAAGCAGTCCCGATGCCCCGGGTGATAGCTCCACCTCGGCCGCCTGCGAGTGAGAGCGCGCAGAGGCCAGATATAAAGGCAACAAGGCAGGAAAGACCCTCCAGAAGACTTTCAGGCTGATATCCTCCACTTCTGGAAGATGAAGGACTGATTCTCCATTTCACTGAGTTTTCAAACTTGCTTCCTTACTAGCAAGGGGATGCCATCACGGCTGATCTCTGCTGAGTGCTGACGGCAGCCTGGGGCCAAGCCCCGGGGCACGAGCCTGCAGACCCTGCATAAAGTGACCAAAGCAAGAGGTCCACTGAGTGCACTGGGGTACAGAGCACACCACCCCAGCAGACACGCCAGCTCCTGTTCAGCCTCCCACGGCGCGGCCACCCTCACCCTATCCCAGCCGTGGGGGTGGTGCCATTCTCAGAAAGGAGAGAATCCACCTCAAAAAAGAGCCGTCATCTTGGTGCTCAGGCCAGACAGAGATCTCCAGTCAAAATAGCGTTTCAACAGAAAGTAAACTGGTAACTCTGGACACTCTCTCTGTGGAGGCATCTGCTGGGTTTGGAAACTTTGGATTTTCTGTGAGAGAAATAAAAACGTGGGCATTTTCAGCCGAAAGCCTAATGGGAAAGTCACCTTCTCAGAGGGGCAGATCTGCAGGGAAGACATCCAGGTTTGTGCAGGGAGCAGGGCAAGGATGTGAGCTGTCAGGGATCCCCTGACCTTCTCCGGTGCTTTTCTGCCTGTGGGTGTGTGGTGACTGTGCCTCACGGGCGAGCCATCATTCCTCCAGCAGCTGCTTGTCCAGGTCTGCCGAGACAGCCCCTGCCTAGCACGTCTTCGGAGATGTGACTCCTTCCAAGGCCACCTCCAGCTCCCACTGCAATGGGGTTCAAATTGAAAGACTGGGAGCGTAAAGCAGAGGCACAGGGAGGGGGATGACCGTATGGACCACGTGGCTGTGCCTGGATCTTCCTGTCACCCTTTCAGCTCTTCGGGGCTAACGGTGCCCCCCCTTCTCCCTTTGGAGCAAGCCCTTTCCCTGCAAACACAGGTGGAGGTGGCTGATGGGCATTGCATGGGGGGCCAGCGAGCCAGACCGAGGACCCCACGGAGACGAGGGTCATGTCTTCTCGCACTTGTCCTGCCACCTCTCATGGAGCGGTAACTCCCCGCAGTTCAGCGAGGCCGGTCTCTTGCTAAACATCTTTGACATTTGATTTGAGGAATAAAGGTCAGGCTCCTCAGAGAATGGTAATGTGGGTTTAATGTACAAAACCTGTCAGAGTCTGCATTGCCGCAGACTTTTTGGAGGGCAATGGAGGCTGGGGAGCCGTGCTGCCTGTGCCGGCAGCAGTGGTCTTGTCTGCCTGCGCCCTGATCTTTGCACACCCCTTGCAGCGAGCACCACCGCAGCCGGTGGGGACGTCCCTGGGGTATGGCAGAGACGCGGGGCCTGACCCAGCTCTTCCAGCTCCCTGCTGGAGGGGAGCGGGCTCCCCCTGCACCTTCATTCCCCTCTTCAGGTCTCCTCCTCTCTCTGAGTGATCCAGGAGAGTGGAGGAGCCGTCTTCTCCTGGCGCGCGTCCTACAGCACTCATCAGCCCGTGGAGCGGTGAGGGGACAGCCCAGCCCCGGCGTTACCCAGCGCCTCATGCCTCGAGCACAACCCAGCTTCTGGGGCAGCATCACTGGCTGCTCTTGTCTCTCGTGGCAGGGGTACCTCAGTCCTACGCCAGCTATTGTGTCCAAATTTCTTGCACAATACGGTGGAGTTTAGCTCTGAAGCTTTCTTCTTGGCACCATACAAACTCAAAAAAGTCTTTCAAAATAAAGAGGGAAGACATATTCAAATAAAATATTCTAGCGTTTCCAAAATGAGAAAATGAATTAAATGGGGCCACTTTTTGTCAAATTCAGCACAAATTCCGGGATTGTTCATGTCTTGACTCTGTTCTGACTTTTTTCCTTGTTTTTTTTGGGAGTGTTTTGCCAGCTCTGCAGATGCCCTTACCCCTGTGTACCCATCTCCCCCCCCATTCCTGGGAGCGGATCTCCCTTGGCTCCCTCGCTGATGGACATAAGCCTTGCTTTTTTGTCTAATAATTTGCATCCCACTGCAATTTCATGCTTTTACGCTCACAACGTACACAGAAAATACGACTCTTCACATACAAAATTGGAAATACATGGCTAAACCATGACGAATTTCGTATTTGCAATGAAATACTCTCATTTATAGATGTGCATGTTTTCTGGACACAAAATGCTTAAACATTGAACATCTCTTGAAGCTAAACAATTTATTTCAAGCTAGTTTAGGAGCCATCAGCAACTCTCAGCTTTCCAGAGCTGGAAATCACTGCTGATGTATCTTCCCTCCTCTGCTTTGCTTTCTTATATGAGGGTAAATGCTAGATATCATGTTAACCTCTGCAACATAGTCAGCTCCCTATGGCCTAAGCATTAAGGTTTTCTTCCTCTTGTGGAATTACATTTAAAAATCTACTCTAAAAGTACACTGATATTCAATGTCAAGTGCTTCAAATGTTGGAAGCGCCAAAATTAAGGCTGTCCTCAGCTCCAGCCTCCTGAACAGGATCATTACAATGCACTCTTTAATTACATGATCGTATACTAGTTTTTCCACAGAATCCCTAACTCATTCCATGCCTGGGTAGTCATTCAATATTTCTCTTAATCCTCCCCATTCAGTGTGTGCCGCAGGCTTTATTTGCTGCACACCATCCAAACCCTCTGTCGACTACACAATTATTCGTTTCCTCTTGAGTGTTTCTCCGGTGCTTTTGTCGGGGTCTATGCATGCTTCTCAAGTGCTAACGCATTTATTTCCACAAAACACCTATGTAATGACCTTGCACTTTCTCCCTTGAGAACCGAGGCAGAAAGATGAGCACCAGCACGAGAGAGAGTCTGAGTCTGGAGACTTTCATACAGTCCCACGCAGCAGGCCCTGGTGCTGCCTTTCTGTGGACTTAGCATTCCTTTACATATCATCTGTTCAAAGCATAGCTCCTGTTGGCTTCTGTTTCGAGCGCTCAGCACTTCTGCAGACCTGACCCTAAGGATTTCCCACCGGGGACCCTGGAAATGAGAAAGGCATAATTAAAGCTCACCTCTAAATTCTGGAGGAAATGCAAGGGTAGGAAGGAACCCTCATGAGAGTGCACTTTCTTCTCATGCAATCCCTCACTTTGTTCAGTAAAGATGTTCTGGTTTTACCAGGGAATGAGGGATACTGCTTCGTTACACAGTCCCCAGAGGAAGTCAACTGCATAGAGCCCGAATAAGAACAGAACACGACTGTGTAATTAAAAACAGCAAAAAAAGCCACTTCCTTTCTTACCCTGTTCCTCACCACCCCCCCCCCTCATCACCTCTCTGCCTTTAGATACTTCCTAATTCCCCTTGAGAATGGCTTCATCCTCGTGGGCTGGTTCTTGTCCATCTCTTCCACCAGACCTCTCAATTCAAAGCAGTCCACTGTCTCTTCCTCACTCCCAGGAGCACTCTTCTGGCCTGGAAAGTCTCCTCAAACTGTGGCTCTATGGATGGAGCAGGGGTCTGGCACGATGGACAGTTTTCATCTTTACCCATGGAGATAAGAAAAAACATCCCAATCCAGAGATGTGCGAGCTGGTTTCACATTGCTCCTCTTCTGACCCTTCCTCTGGGACCAGAGGGTCTAACCTGAGATCACAGAATCACAGAATCACAGAATGGCTGGGGTGGGAAGGGACCTCTGGAGATCACCCAGTCCCACCCCCTGCCAGAGCAGGGTCACCCACAGCAGGTGGCACAGGAACGCGTCCAGGCGGGGTTGGGATGTCTCCAGAGACGGAGACTCCCCCACCTCTCTGGGCAGCCTGTGCCAGGGCTCTGCCACCCTCACAGCAAAGAAGTTCCTCCTCATGTTGAGATGGAACTTCCCATGGTCAAGTTTGTGCCTGTTACCCCTTGTCCTGTGCCCGGGCACCACTGAAAAGAGATCAGAGGCCCCATGTCACACCAGAAACCTAACAGGAGAGCAACATCACCTGTCCGCAGCCAGCACCGTGACTGCCCCAGACACTTGCTTCTGATCGAGCAGAGGTTGAGCTGATGCGGAGGCAGAGGGGTCTGGGGCCATGGTGCTGTGGAGAGCAGACGGATCAGGAATAAGCTCAAGACCACAAGGCAAAGGCAGAAGGATGCTGCCAGTGTCCACGGGACAGTGTGCAGGGGCACAGTCCTGGCTGCTCTTGTGATGCCCATGATCCCAAATTTACCACCATGGATGCAACTTGATCCCATCCCCATGTTCTAGGGAAATTCTTATGGCTCTGCCTCGGCTCCTGCTTTTCCCAGGAACATTCACGGTGCTTTTTCTACACGTGGGGGTATCCAGCCTTGGTCAGGTGTGGGTGCAAGTACTGGAGGTGCCTGCAGGAGCTGGGTTAGGAATGTGGCTGTCCTGATACCTGGTCTCCAGTTTTGAGTGAGAGTGAAAGCAGTGGCTTAAACCACTAAGGTTTAGCCCCAGCTGCTCCACTTCCATCTTACACCTTGGCATGGTGCATTTCCCGTTTTTATTTCCCAGCCACTAAAAGCCCTCGGCATCTGTGGCAGTTTGTGATGCCAGGACCTGGGGTTTTAGGAAGAAACCAGAAGGGCAGTTGAGAGCTGGTGACCCCTCTGTGCTGACAACCTGCTGTGTACCCACGGACGGGAGCTCTGCGGGGCTGGGGGTGTGCTCTGGGAGCCCGACACCGACCCCACGCGAAACAGCAGCGGCCCTCCCACCCTGTGCTTTGCACAAATCCTGCTTTTCCCCAGTTGAAGGGATCCCCAGAGACGGGCAAGCAGCCTACAACCCTTTCCTTGTCGTCCAAGCAGCCTGCGACTCTGTGTCTCTGTTTGTTTAGAAAAGGTTTCATGTTCACCTTCCCAAACTCCCAGGCAACTGCTCTGACATATTTTCCCTGTCAATGCAAAGACAACACAGTCTGCTAAAACAGCTGCCTGAGCCTCCGAGGTTACTATGTTCTTGGTATTCAAAAGCCATTTTCCAAGGGACTGTCAGGGCAGTCACGAGTCCCCCACAGTCCAGACATGCTTGGCCCTGGAGAGGCACCACAAGGTCCCACTTCCAGACCCCCTTTTCTTGAGATGCTTCTCTCCAGACAACACGGATCAGCAGCTCACTGACCCATCTGCTTTTCAAAGTGGATAACCACCCTAAATTGCTCTGTACTCACGCTAATATTCACATTTGCTGGCTTTTTTTGGACACACCATCTCACAGAGGGTGGATATGGAGAGGCGCAGCCCTGAGCGGGCTTCGGTGGTGTTGAGCTGGACCAGTCCAAGAAGACCTGAGAGGAGAGACTCTGTGATCTGCTGGCCTGAAGTATCGCACTTGTGGGAGCTCTTCTTATGATGAACCCCAGGATAGGTGCTGTGGGGTGCCCCGGGGATCGCGTCAAGCTCAATCCACAGTGAGCTCATCCCAGGCTGAAAACGGTCCCGCCTGCCCATCCTGCACGGCTCCTCGGCTTTCACGGATTCGGCGGGTGCTGGTTGCTGTTCACCTCCCCAAAGCCATGCAGGCTGTCCCGGTCTGTACGTTGCCATTTGTGCCTCAGCCCGGGCACGCCGGTGTCTGGCTCTGCTTATGAGAGCAGCACTTCAAAGGGCTCAGCGGTGGCCAGGGATGCTGGCTGGCTGGCCTGGAGAAGCGTTCCCCAAACTGTTCAGGCTCTGACTCTTCCCATCTGCATCTCCACGGGCGAAGGCGGTGTGTGTGTGCATGCTAAATTCAGGGATCCAGTTAGGATTGGACAGATTGAAGGGCCTGGAGAAAATGAGCTTGTTTGCTCATTCAGGAGGGAACCGGGCTGCTTGTACCGAGACGCTAGCACACTGCTCTACAGGAAGCTTAAACTGTAACTGAGAAGAAACGCGGTATTTTAGAGAGTGTCGTAGGGGAATAACCTCTGGAGCTAACTGCGCAGTCTTGTAGCTTGTACCAAACCTTCAAACAAACCATTTGCTGAAATGCGAAGAAACCCTTTTCCCCACCTGTGAAGGACGGCAATGCGTTTCACTGGCAAAGGTGACTTCAACCGAAATGAAATAGCTGAATTAGAAAATCACTATGATTTTTGGGAGAGTTTAAATGACTCATTAAAGGATTTGTTACTGCAGGGTACGCGGAGCAAGACAAAACAAGAGTTATCGACTGAGTTGGGCTGAATTCTGAGACTGCACGTGAAATCGCTGTATCCGTGACATGCTGCTACAGGTGCTGGAGAGCTGAAACCGCATTATGCGGTCTGCACAGCAAATTACATGAATGGTCAAGCAAAAAAGCACAGCATGGGCAACACTCAAAGACTCTGTGCCTCATACCTGCAATAGCCCCGTGCTGCAGATGATTGTCGGTTCAGGAACAAATCCTTCAGCCAGGGCAACAAATTGGGGTAAAGGCAGAGCTAATGTGCTCATCAGGGTAAAAGCAAAACTTGTCTTCACAACTGCAGATAAAAAGATGAAGCCCACCCAGAATGCAGTAGCACCTATGAAAGTGTTGAATTAGGCTAAAGCAAACAATGAGTGAGGTTTGTGTTTCTTCACAAGTGAAAGGATTTCGTACGTGGCCTGCAGGGTCTCTCATTCCACAGCAGGATCACCGGGAGCAACTCACAGAGCTGAAACACTCGCAAGTCTTGGGTGTAAAATAAACATGTACGAAAGCTATCCGTGCTCCCCTGTGCTTTAAAGTGGCAGTAGCACAGGTGCTCTGTCGAGGAATCCCTGGTCTGTTGGCACTCAGAGGTCCGCATGCAGGTCCGTCTTTATTGCGGAGGACGAATGAGACACCATCTGCATTTTAGCAAATAGAGGACTCTGGTCCTGCAATGGGTCTGGCTCTTGAGGTGGGACGCTAGTGGTGGGATGCGGTTCCCAGATGAAGCCCTAAATGTCTCTTTGTCAGGGTCTTCATGTGTGGTGGTTGCCCAAGGCCCTGTCACGTCCCCTGCAGACCCAAGTCTCCATTTGGTGCCAGCTGTGAACCTGGGGCGTCTGCGTGGCACCTGCACATGCGGTCTGCAGGCCTGTAGGAGACCCTGATCCTTCTGGGGACACAGCCGGAAGCCCAGCGGGACCCCCAGAGCACTGGACACCTGTCTGTGAACACCAGCCCCCCTGTGATGGTAATGGACGCTCAGGGAGCCAGCATGCATGGAAACAACAAGGTCTTGGTGTTCAAATCTCAAGTGAGATTTGCCTGGATGTCTTCTGGGAAGGTACCAAAGCTTTCAACACATAAACAAAGCATTGGGTGGGACTAGTTGTTCACATGTAGCTCTGTCCATCTAGACATCTCCACCTGAGCAGGCTGTCTGGGTGCCTGGAAGTCAAAGCAGGGAGATGGACCTTCTGGAGCACACTCAGCTTGTTCTGGGAGTCAATTTCCACAGGAGCCTGAGAGGCTAGCTTAGCTTCAGGCTTCAACCAACAGATGTGTGAAGCAAAGTGAGAATAATCTCATCTTTTGCGCAGTTTATTCAGGATGCTGTATTGCATGGCAGAAACAGGGCTGGGATCTTGCAGGACTGCAACTATTTTCAGGGACAGCTACAGGGTACAGGGAGAAGAACCACGGCTTTCCAAACCTGTAATGATTTCCAGGGTAGAATTAAACAATAATAACAGATAATTGGCCAGCCTGCTTGCCTGGAGGAGAAGATGTATCGACCTTGCTAGCTGACAGAATGCCTTTGTAAAGCTGGAATTAGTTAAATGCTGCTAATAGATGGAGATTGGAAACAGGCACAGAAGTGGCTTCAGAATTACTACTCCATGCGCACTAAAATATCACAGGGTAGCGTTCGAAAGAGCATCCTCCTGACGCACCAGGCAGTGGGTCATGGGCCAGACACAGCACCCTGGCCATTGGCATCACGCGGAGGATGCGGTGGTTGGGAAGTCAAAGACAGGCACTGACCGAGGCTGCGTCTGCCCTTGAGCTGGGAGGGCAGCGCTGCAGCCGCACCAGGACTCGGCACAACGATGTTCAGCGTTGCCAGTGCCTGCTCACCCCTCACCTCCTCGGTGGAGGACTGCTCCCCAAAACCCTGGTATCCCGCAATGCTTTAAACCCACCTAACTAAATAGCAACTAAATGTTCTGCTCTGTTTCTGAAGATATGAATCTGGGAACCACGGGGAGAGTGTCGATACATGTAGGGTGCTGCACATCAGTACAGAGCAGCAGTGCTCCTTTAACAATCCGGGATAAGGATGCAGTGCTGCTGCTTGGACTGCTGGACCGGACTGGGAATATTGGACAAGGTGGAGGGAAGGGATCTACAGCCAGGCTCCAGCAAGAAGCTGGACAAAATGGGTGTGAGGATCCTGGACAACTGTGCTGGTGATGTGAGGAGAGGGAGGAACATACCTCACCCCTTGCTCAGAGCAACTCTCCCCACTGCCGCAAGCATCGTGAAGGCAAATCTGAGAATAATTGTACTGAAAACATGGGGCATCACTTTCAGAAGTCCTTGTCTTGCTCGTGAATTGGGAGGGAGTTGTGCACAACCTTCTCCTGCCTGTGGTTTTCACGAGGGTGTTGCAGGGTGCCTCATACCTTGCGTAGGTGAAGAGCACCTCTGAGCAGACTCTGTGTCCCACTCCTGCTGGCGTCCTTCATGTCTGCAAGGCGTCAGGTCAGGACAAAGGGAGGTTGGGAAGGTGAGAGGCTGCAGCCCCTGTTCTGGTGAGGGGCACCCCAAACCCTAGAGCTAAACTTCAATCCTTTTACCTCAGGATGAGAGACCGGAGCAAAAATTGGCTTTTCCAGCTTTCCATCTTTCCCCCAGATTGCCAGGATCCTGTTTTGGAAATGGCCAGCTGCAGCAGTCAGATGTCTGCTGCAGGCAGGGAGTGCTAAACGAAGCATGGAAACCATCTCCACAAGTGTGGGAAGTCATTCAGATTTAACTGTTTGCTGCAGAGAGCCCCCAGTACCTGTGAGGACATCACCGGACCATGAGCCATTCGCATACGCCAGGCAGAGTGAATCTTTCCCAGGTAGCTTCCTGGGAAAAGGTCACGAGCTTCTCCTCCACATAGGTCTTGGCACAGACTTGCACTGTTTTTGGGGGGCTTAAGTGTCCCTGAGGTATCTGGCTTCATTAGACTGAGGAACTGCTCCTGCAAGTGGGCTTGCAGATGTGGTGCCAAAGGCGTTCAAAGCTCAAGCACAGCGGTGCAGTGTGAAGTCGTTCCCTGCTTTAGTGGAGCTGCAACCTCTGGCGACATTCGAAGGTCACTCAATTTGTGAATAACAGCGTTCTATGTTTACGCTGCCTTGGTTTTATGTCCCGTGGCTGTTTTTTCTCCTCTTAAGCATTGTGTAACTGAAGGGCTGATGATTCCAAGAGCAGTGCTGGTGGGTGAAAGAGACAGCAGGAATTTAGCGAGGCAATGAGGTGGCATCAGCAGGTGAAATTCACCCACTGCCGAGCCTCCTCGGTGCGGCACGCTCTCACTGAAAGCACAGCGACAAGGTGACACACGTGTCCACCACCACAGCCCACTCGCCACCCCGGCTGTGCTCATCTCGCTTACCCGTGCCTGCCACCGGAGATGGACCCTGCCTGAGGATAGTTGCCAGCGGTCTCAGGTGGGATTGCCCTGAAATAACCAGCTTTCAAAGATGTCAGAAACACGGCGACAAAGTGAAATGCACAGCTGGGAGGCCCTCATGCAGTGATCTCTCGTTTGCGGTGTAGGCCCCCTGCCCGCCCCCGCATTCCTCATGGGGGGGATGAAAGCAAAGCCAGACCGTGAACAGCAGAAGAGGAGGGTGAATCGGTGAATCAGTGCAGCTCCGTGGGCGTTCGCTTGGGCCCCCATGCATATGGCAGTGGGTTTGAGTCCCACCCCAAGCTGTGGGCCCACGGCCAACGCAGAGGCTGACTTGAGGCTGTTCTTCCCTACGCTGTTTTTTTAATCCAGGGTCTTGCAGTTCGTCCCTGAGAGGTGTCTAAGCCGCGGCTTCATGCCGCTCTGTAACGCTGGGACCGCTGAGCCTCAGAGATGCTGCAGGCTGCTCCCAGGGACTTTGCTGTTGGTCCCGGCCACCGACAGGGAGCACTGCGAGGCCAGGGTTGGCTCAGAGACCTTGGGAGTGCGTGCATTGCAGACAAGGACTTTGAGGAGTGAGTGGGATTTAGGTATAAATCAATTACCGGATTAAAATAATCAAGGAAACCGTTTGAAATGAGCTTTAGAAAAGTGAAGTGTTGGTAAATTCACTGCGGAGAGCTGTGGGCAGCGATGCATCCTTCCCTGCTCTGCCTCCAGCCGCAAAGTACAGGATGGGCAGAGACTTTGCTGTCCCCGCTGCTTTGCTGTCCTGCTGGCCACCTAGCTACTGCAGGGCTTGAAGCGTTCACCTCCTCTCTTGCCATGGTGGAGAGGCTGGGTCTGCAGTAAACCAGAAGAACATGAGCTGAAAATGGTCTTAAAAAGTTCCTGCAAAAAAATCTCAGGCAGCTCTATCAGAGTGGGTTTTAGTTACATTGAGCAAAGTGGCACGGAGTGAAGTTGATCACAGCGCTTAACTTCTGCAGTGTTTGGCATCTCCTCAAAGATTCTGTGAATCCCAGCTGCAGCCCAGGCTGCCTGGGGTGCACTTTGCAGATTGTTCTGCTTTGGGTTGAAAAAACAACCGGCACAAACATCCACAGAGACCCGTGGCCATGAGCCAGCTGCTGTCATAAGTCACCTGCCCATACATCCCAAGCTGCCCCACCGGGAGCTGTTGGCCCACCTGCTCCCAGGAAGATGAGGGAGCAGAGGGGTGCAGGTATGTCCCTTAACCGCCACATCCCAGGTGAGACCTTTTGGCAATGTGTCCTGTCCTCAGTGCCAAGACCCAGCAGAGATTATTTAGACTGGGACAGGAGGGCTGAGAGGGATCTCAGTAAACATGCACCATGTCCTGAGCATCTGAACAGGGTTTGTCCCGTCCCAGGCAAGGATGCTCCCTGGGACCTCCATACTGCACCATGGGGAGAACCCTGTCACTGAGGGGTCTCAATAGCAGGACAGTGCCAATGAGGCTAGGCTGGATGTGAGAAACGTCTCTGGGCAAATAGCTGAAATGGCTGGAGAGAGGGCAAAGGGAGGGGAAGGTCCTAGCGTTGAGGACCATGAGGAGCTGCCAGTAGCACAGGGGAAGGATCAGTGGGGAGAGAGGGGAAGAGGAGCTGGGTCACTGCAGTAGCTGATGGGACAGGGAGCAAGTCAGGAGGAGACCACACGTGATGGGGTACAGATGAGAAGAGGGCGGTGGGGAGATGAATCAAAAGATGTGTGAGGTGGTAGGGCTGAGACAAGTCAGTTTGTGACCCATCTAAATGGTAGGAAGGGGCATAGATCGATTTCTAGTGGTTCTCACCAAAGCTTAAATAGCACTGACTGAAGCCTCGACTTGGAAAGCCAGGAAATAAAGTTTCCTATCTATCTGAGCTTTTGAGAGTGAGTAAACACTTCTGTGATCGATGGTCTCTGTTTTGTCTGCCTGTTTGCAGTTTTCTGCACCTGTATGTCATATTCAACGTGCTGGCTGGGGTACCAACCAGAAGGGACTTTTTGACCGTGCCAGCTGCATGCAGGCAAGGGTAGAGCCTCCAGGGAGACATGGGACAGAGACGAAGCAGAGAGGAGAGAACAAGAGCAAGGTTAGCAGAGAGCCTGCAAATCCACAGAGCCCGGGAGGCTGCTGGAAGAAGTCATAAAAAGAAACAAGGGACTGCCTGGCGTTGGGTACCCTGCAGAGGAGCACCGTGTTGGGCTGAGATTGGTGGAGGCTCCAACCTACAAGGCACAGGGAGGTCTGCCTCACTTCAACCCCTGCCTACTTCCTTGTGCTGAGTTTTCTCGATTTGCAAACGCTTCCTATTATTTCCTGATGCAGGTTAGCGGTGCAGGAATCCTCTTCTCTGCCTCAAAACCCTGTCTTCTGCCATCATCACGGGCGGGCAGGCACGGCTGCGGATCATCGGCTCTTTAGTCCTCCTTAGGGCCAGTCTGCATTTGGGAGCACAAAGGGATCTTACGTGGTAGAACTGGAAATGCAGGGAGCGTGCTGCACAGACGGGATTATTGGGTGTCTGCCAGCGCAGCGTTGTGCCATGACGGGGTTCCCGGGGACCTGCGGGGAGCAGACGGCTGGGATGCGGTGGGGCATCCTGTGGAAATTGTGACAACTGTCAAGTATCTCATGAATGCTCACATTCATTTTAATGGCTTGCTTAGTGGCTGGGATTCCCGAGGTGCATAAACTGGTCGAGAACTTCCTGCCAAAACAGCCTTCATTAGATGAATGCTGGCTTGTAACCAACATGTGTCAAAACAGTTTTAACAAATTAGTGATAATGATTAGAAAAAAAAAAAAAACATAATAATGGTGTATCTTGGGTCCAGGGTGGAACTCACCGTGCAGGTTTACCAGGACAGCTATGCTGGGAAGAAATAATTTAAAACATATGAGCATCTTAGATCTGAATCTCTCCATTGCTTCAGAGGCAGCCTTTTGAAGAACGCCCTCTGGGGTTCCTATTTGGAAACTGGCTGGTTTTGAGTTCTTTATTTTTCCACTTTTTTGACTCTAAAAGCCTTTCCATGGGTTCCTCAGCTTTTTGGAGTGATTTCCAAACTGTACCTTTGAGGTTAGCGGTGTCTTCTGGCCAGGCCTCTTCATGGGGCACCCCTGTGTGCCAGGTGGGTCGTGGCTGGGGCTGCCCCAGCGTCCTGTCTCAGGTGTGCTGTTGGGGTAGCACACCCTGGGGCACGGACATCTGGAAATGCAGGCGTGTGGAGCAGCTGGGGGATGCCGCTGGTGTGAAGGTGTGGAGGGCAGGGCTGATTTACATTTTAAAGTATGGTGTGGTTCCTGGACCTGTGTCAGTCCTCACAGCCTCCTTCAGCTTCTACCCCACTCAGGTGACAGACTGTGTTCCACTCCGGTGACAGTGATGTCTCTGCGGATGGGATGCCACCGAGCATCCCTGCGTTATCATCTTGACCTAGATAAGAACAGAGGACAGATCATAATTTCCATCTCTTGTGCTGTGTGGAAGGGTTGTTGAGCACCATGGAGATGGACTTGGAGACAAAGCACTGATGTTTGAAAGGGGAAGACTGCTGGGGTGGGACAATGTTTCCACTGTGGATCAGCTTGGCTTTTCCCTTCAGTCTGTCCACGACCCCAGCTTCTGGGCTGGTCAAGGGGAATGAGGGGTCTTTGTATTTTGCCCCTCTGCTGAGCTGTAGCAGGATACCCTCTGTTTGGGACCCTGGGAGTCAGAGAGGGGGAGGCTCTTCAGACCTTCCCCACCTTTCCCTAGTGAAGGGGATGCTGCAGCCTGGGGCTGGGCGGGACGTGTCTCAGGTCACAGGAGTGTGCCTTTCTGACTACTTCTGCTCATGGCCAAGTCCAGACCATGCAGCAGGTGTTTGCAGTGTGGAGGGCAGCCCAGGCTCTGGATCCCTGCAAATCCCACTGGTTCGTGTTGCAGGTGGCATGGGCTCCTTCCTGGAGGGACACCAGGGCCACCTTCTCTGTCCACTGAACTTGCTGCTGGGGCAGACAGCACATCCAAAGGCAGGGAGGCTGCAAGTTTGTATGGGGTCAACCATGGTGAAGAGCCCACATTGTCTTCTCATGGGTGTCTTTGGATGCAGCATAAGCCTATGCCTGAGCATAGGTTTACTTGGAAACACTGCACACCTGGGCTGAACTGCGGGTCAGCTTCACCTTTCCATCCCTGTGCGAAGCCCCACTGAACTGGGTAGATGCTTCTTTGAGAGGTCCCAACAACCTGGTCCGGCTGCTTTCCTAGGGCACAAGTTCAGATACAGGTCAACCTACTGTCCTGTGGGTCCACCCAGCCCCCATCATGCCAAGACACAGCTGATCAGAAATCCTTGAGCAGTTGGAGAGCTGGCATTGTACATAGCAGTACACATCTGTCCCTGAGGTTTTAGAAGTGCACAAGGGCACCAGTTAAACTTTCATCCCTGTAGGGTAGAGCTTCAGCAGAAGATTCTGTTTTGAGCTCTGAGTTCTTCCCTATCCAGCTCAGTCTCCAGAGACTCCGTCTCTGCAGAGCATCATTCCTGCAAGGGTTCGAATTCCCAGGTACTTACCCTTATCCTCCTGCACTCCTCTTGGCTGCATGTTTTGCTGCGGAGATTTACAGCCTCTCTCTCCATCCCAGTAATCAGTATATGCTTGCAGCTCTTCTCTGCCCGGCTGCTTCACCCCCAAGGCTCCTGTGTGCAACTCACGTCCCTGGTTTAAATCTCCCTTTAAGCACACACCTGTTTTCTATTGCTGTTGTGGCATGATTTTAACTGTGTATGTATTGCATGTCTTTAAAATTTATGCAATTCATTTTTTTATGTGCAGAGCTTTGCGATAAGCTATGAAAGGTATGCTATAAAAATGCGTAATTGCGCTGTATTTTTTTTTTTTTTCTCGACACATGGCAAAAATGTATTTTTTTTTTCGGAGGGAAATACACGCTGGTGGAAGGGAGGAAGAAGAGGGGAGAAGCGGCAACAATCGATTCAGCAGAGAGAGCGAGGGCAGAGCTGTCCTGTTCTGCATTCACCCCGGGTGTTGCGGGAGAAGGGTTGCGGGCAGCGGGAGGACGCCTTGCTCGGCAGAGCATCGTCAGGGCAGCGAGCCGTGAGCTGACACTTCAGCGACTGACCCTCTGCTTCGCCTCTTGTTAGTGCCCCTGCTCGCTCCCCCGTAAATCACTTGGCCGTGTGCTTCCTCATCCTAAAAGGCGGAGATAAGAGCTTAGTGCAGAGCTTGTTTGGACTACAAAGAAGCAGCCTCGCACGCTGCTATTTCCCTGCCTGGGCGGCGAGTGGTTGGGAAGGGGAGAGGGACGGCAGGGGGTGGCCAAGCCGGGGGTTGCACAGACACGCTCCAAGCTGGTGTGGAGAAGCAGAGCATCAGGTGAAGGAGTGGAAGTTGCTGTGGTCTGCAGGGGCAACGGGGAACTCCCTGTTCGCCTCTCCTCACCTCTCTGTGAAGTGCTCAGCCCCATAAATAGGTGTCCGTGGAGCGGCGCTGCTGTGAAAGGCCTTCTAGACCCATTCCCGGTGAGGATGCTGTTTGCAGAAATCGGCAGGATCAGCCTGGCCGTCATTCCCACGGTCCCCCTGGGAAAGCAAGGCTCCCCTGGGCTTTGGGGTCGCCCCGCAGGATGGGCAGCACGGCAGACACTGCGGCACGTCATCCCCATCACATCCTGCTTCGTGAGCGGGTGACCAAAGGGTGAAGTGCAGATTGGTCCAAGAACAGCTGGGGTAGCCGACACCTCTCCCTCTTGCCCCAAATCTGTGACGTCCCGAGCGCAGGATTGTCTCCGGGCTGCCAGATCCATGGATATCTTCCAGCGTGGGGAGGGGGAGGAGAAGATCAATCATTAACAGCGCGTTTTGCTGACTGCTACCAGCAGATGGTACTGGCAATTTTCACTTCTCTGCCTGCTTTAACATATTGAATTACAAACCAAACAAAACAAAACATAACCCTCTCTAAACAAACAACCACCAACAGCCAAACAACCTCTGAAGGATAGGTGAAATGTCTTGGCAACGGGCATCTGCTGTGGCTTGTCACAGTGAGAATCAGCGACTTCCCCGCTCCCACAAGCTCCCCACACCACCACGGGCATGTGCTGTCTTGTCCAGTTTGGGCTCTCAGCTGAGAGAAAACTCAGCCGCTTTCCAGGCAGTAACAGCTTTTGGGAGACGGACTGTGACTCACAAATGTTGCTGTCATGGTAGCTCATAGGAACTGGGGAGTAAGCCTGGAGATGGCTGAGAAACCTGTTGACCCTCCATCTTCTCTGCTCCGCTATATGCAGCCAGGGAGCATCCCTCCTGGGAGCTCTTCCACCCCACATGGCTCCTACCCATTGCTCCTTCTGTTTAAACAGGAAAAGGATGAGAGTCACAATAGACAAAGAGAACTGCAGAGCCTCCATCCCTCACGATTACCACCTCCCAGGACCTGCCTGGAGGATGCTGCTCTTGTAATCCCTGCCCAACCCTGGCTCCAGAGCCAGGCTGCATCGCTCTACTCGTGCCTGTTCTCCAGTGCGCTTCTTAAAGACAGCAATTGCCGTGAGTGTGACGGGACCGTCAACGGGGTGTCGGACCTTTTGGGGCTGGCAGGTAGCATACGCACAGGGAGAGGGGAGATGGATGTTCCAGATCTTTGCCCTTCATAGTCATCCTCAGGGCACCAGAAACCAGACGCAGCCTGGGATAATTTTTTCCGTCGCTGAAAGCAGCTGTTTATATTTTTGGTGCTGCTCTTGCAAGCCTTCACATTTCAGCCTCAGCCTGGCACCTGTCTCCAGTCTGCCCTAGACCGGCTGTACCATCTGGGCTGTGATCTCCTAAAGATGTCTCTGTTACAGTGACCTTCCCAAAACCCTGGAACAGTCTCACCACAGCGGGAGGAGAGGCCAGGCCTTCTGCTTCATGAAACAGCCTCCTCTCTAGCACCATCGTCTCCTTCCCTTGAAGAGGGGCTGCTGGGGTGCCGGGACAAGTGGAGCAAGCCATGCCATGGGGCCTTTTGAGGTACGTGTGGGTGGGGAGGCAGACCTGGCCGCAGCTCTGGGGGAGTTGTGGGCATCTGTAGAGGGTGGGTGCTCCTCAGGTTTCCCAGCCGGGACAATCTCAGGACAGGCGGGGGTGTGCAGGGAATTGCACATCGTGGCCAGTCTTCATGCTTGGCCTAGGGGCTCTGCTGGGTGGCTGTAAGAAGCCAGAGGAGCCACAGCCATGCTCTGACCTTTGCCCATGACACCAGAAGTGCCGAGGCAAGCCAGCACCCAGCTGTGCAAGGAAGGCTCCTGGGCTACTTCCTACAGAAAGCACCGTGTTTTCCCTGCAATAAAGCCATCTCCAGCACTGCTCCTTGCTTGTCCTTGTGCTCTGCAAAGGGACGTGGTGGTGGGGGGGGAGCTTTCCTGCTGCAGCCAGGTTCGAGGTGCAGGGAGTAAAGGAGCAGGTTGTGCCTGTTCTCCTTGCAGAGCCATCCCTTCTCAGTGCGTAACGCCACAGGCATCACCCCTTCTGCTGTCCAAAATAACTCACAAATTACCAACCAGCAGCTTCCTGCCTGCCCCACTGTTCCCCTTAGCTGTCCTCGCATTTCACAGTGAGCAGAAAAACCCTTTGCTCCCTTCCAGGCAGATTTTCTTGATGACGTGCATCCCTCGAGAAAGGTTGCAAAGACTTCTGAAGGGGTAAGGCCAAGCTGGAGACAAGGATGTTTTATTTTCTCTCTGCTGCATTCCCTAGGAGGACTTCATTGCTTTTCACTTGCGCTTCACTCTGTTAGATCTTGCTGAAAAACTTCAACTAGCAAGACGCAGCTTGATTAATTGTTCATAGGGATGGTCCCTCTGTGGTTCATATCTACAATAAATGAGCTGTGCCTTCTCTATTTGCGGAATAAATGCAACCCAGCAACAGCTTATAGAAGCAGGAATTTCCCCCAAGTAATAGCAGCAATATGGTGAGCAATAACATGCATTAAGAAAAAAAAAAAAAAAGAAGTTCAAAGCTATTAGTCAATTTTAGCTGCACGAAATTTTGGTCATACGGCTTTTCACTTCTGGTAATACCTTCTCCTAAGTGCAATAGAGCTGTGATTGCCTTCTACTGTCTCCATGTGTAGAAGATTGCTTCTTCAGGAAAAGATGTAATGGGCATTTAAATATCTATTGTGTTGCACGGGCAAACAACTAGAGAAGGTTTGAACCGTCCTGACAGCTGCGATCAACAATAAAAGGGGAAGCTCCACTTGGTCCAAATATGTGCACTGTTGCTTGTAACATCTCTGCCATGTTAATATTCCTTTGCTGATTTATCTTCTGATGCGGCCTGGGGCCTAGGACCTACTGGTCACACGCCAACAGGCAGCTCCCATTTGTTTCTCCACTGGAAGCTGAACCCTCTAATCCTTCAATAAAACACAAAGAAAAAAAACCTCTGGGAGCTGTGAAAGCCGTTGCTGAGGCAAGTCAGCATCACCTCTGAATGGAGGGGAGGGGTAAAATGCCGCGTGGCAAATGGTTCCTGAACTGGCCTCCAGGACGGGCCGTGGGGTGGCTGCTCCCTGGGGTCCCGCACGCACCGGGGGGGTCCGTGCCGTATGTGCCCCCGAGCACCTGCAGCACCCGCCTGGGTCGTCTCCGTGTCATACGCAACCTCAACCTGAGCTGTAACTCGTCCCTGCAACACCCTGCTGTCAAAGACACCCCGTCTGCGCACCTTGAGCTAGAACCACCTCCTCCTGCCCAGCACCTACCTCCTACAACGTTCTGGAGGAAGCACAGCCCCTGCTCAACTCTTGTAATGAGCTCGGCTGGGCCAGCCCTGGGGAACGTGCACATCCCCTCCTCGGGGGTGAAGTGACCCCTGCCTGACAAATCTCCTTGGGGTTTGTCCCTCTTGCCACTAGACAAGATTAAGGAAAATTATAATTGAGCGCCTGCAGCAAAGTGCATGATTGCATGTTTGATTACAACACTAGAGTTAAAAAAGGCCAGGCACGTGAATCCGATCTTGCCTTTGCTGCTAACTCATAGGACCACAGAACGGTTAGAGCTGGAAGGGACCTTATGACTCAGGACTGATCACAAAGCAGTGACCCCCCACTCCAAACACCATCTCACAAAAGAACCAAGATTCAGGGTTCAGCCTAGGAGCTATCTGTGTCCTTTCTATGCAGAAAGAGCACAGACCCTCTTCTCTGGAATCCCTCATTTTTTCTGTCTTTCTCACTCCTTGTTTTAAGAAAATGTGGTAGCACTGTTGTTATCCTCTGTGCTTGGAAGACTGAAGCCTTCGCTGGACACCTGTCTTCAAGAAATGCCCCACACATTGTAACTGAGACCTTTTCAGTACAATATGCATCCTACCATATGAAGTTTGGGTTATATAAGGTTAGTTGCGACCTCCTGACAGTGGTACTGCACTAGTTTTGCATGGGTACCACCTGGGACACGCCATTTACGCAGATGACTGATGTCGTAACACAGGGTTTGGGCAATAAACACTCTCCTCCTGCCATGTAAACAGTGCTCATTTGGGAAATGTCACCTCTGCTATTTAAAGCATTTTTTTGGATCACTACATTATTCTTAAGCCTGTCACCGTACTTTATAAACCACATCCACATAAGAGGAATTTATTATACAAACATCTCCCTGTTTTTTTAACTTTACGGTTTCCAGATCATCCCTGGCATTCTGTACAAATTAGACACGACACATCTCCAGGGATGAGGCAGATATGAGAACGGGGGTGTGCGCTCTCTGCAGCCACCCCCGCCTCCCCAAACAAACTGTCACTCGGGGTCCCTCTCACGGTGCATCACCGACAAAGCTGCCTCCTCTTCGTCTCTGGTGATGCTGAGTCAGACCCTCTTCTCCCCGCTTGGCCATGCCAGATGGCACAGCACTATGTGCACCGCGGACCTGAGGAGTGCTGTGCACGGAGGCGTCAGGACTGTGCTCTTGACTGGTCCCTCGCTCATGTGTGTTTCTGATGTCCCGATCCTGACAAATCTCACGTTACCCCGGGTCAACATCCGCCCCTGCTCTGGGCCCGTCTTGCTCACTCCTGGAGGAGAGCTGCCTGATGGCTCATGGAGCCGACCCAGATCTGTGCTCCTGCCTCGAGCATAGAACCGCAGAATCATGGAATGGTTTGGGTTTTAAGAGACCTTAAAGATCATTCAGTTCCAACCCCCCTGCCCTGGGCAGGGACACCTCCCGCCAGCCCAGGTTGCTCCAAGCCCCGTCCAACCTGGCCTTGAACCCCTCCAGGGATGGGGCAGCCACAGCTTCTCTGCCTGGGTCTGTCTCTTGTCAGAAAGGAGCACTAATATTTGCTCCCAGGGAGCACAGAGCTCTGCTGGGTGTTGTCCCCCAGTCCTCACCCACTCCTCTGGATCTGCAAGCGCAGCCTCTCACGCTCTTTGTGCCACTGCACAGCTGCTGCTGGTGGTGGACACTTGCAGGAGGTGAGGATGAGAAACCTTATGCTTATAGTTACTCTCCATCAGCCTTGAACAAAGAGACTATCACAGTCTCCTTAAAACCAAACCTGGCCCTCTGAGAGGCTCCAGATTTTGAGGCAGAGCTATTCATAGCTGAAAAAAATCTAACTGCCAGCTTTTTGGGTGATGAGAACTGATTAGCATAGGTTTACTGGTTAGTGTAGGGTTAGGTGGCAAGTATCCATTGCAGTAGCACACAAGTTTGCATGCCGCGATGGAGCTCGGCTCCTGTGCTCCAACCACCTACTGATAGACTGTGGTGGATTCCTCTTGTGTGAGTTGCAGAAGAAAAGCAGAGTTACAAATGAATGTTCACAACTATCACAGCATGCAGGTGATAAGAATTATTTTGAAACATCTGTCTCCAACAACCACAAACTCAATCCCAGGTGAACTAAATATGCATATTATGCTATACTCTGTGCCATTAAGCAATGTAAAAAAACCCACAAAAGCTAATACGGAAATGCAGAAATAGCGCGTTAGTATAAAATTTCAGGATTGTGAAGAAAATACATTTCAAGAAAAGCTGGTTAAGTTTTACACACTTTCCACTGGAATCAGTCCGGTTTACAAAAAAAAACCCCAAAAATTCATGAAAACAGTGTTTTTCCTAAAAGATGTAAAAAAAGACATTCTTTGCTGTCTCTAAATCATGCCCTGCTCTCCAGAGGGAGGCAGTCGTTTTGAACTAGTGTGATGGAGGTGTGGAGATGCCGTATCACAGACTCCATGGGGGTACGTGGAGCTCTGCAGGGTGTGGTGGTTTTGTTGCCCTGTAGGCTATGCTCATCCACTTTCAAAGCTTGTGACATAACGCTCTGCGCCCTGTTCCATCTTAGACCAAAAGGCACACTCTCAGGATAAGGCCACTACAAATTCTCCTCTGCTTCACCACTAACTGTCAAATCCACTGTTCTACATACTTCTACGTACTTCACAGAATGTAGGGTTGGAAAGAAGACCAACTGGTGGTCTTGTCCACCTCTTGCCAGAGGGCAAGATCAGCTCCCCTTGGGTCATTCCTAACAGACGTTTTCCTATTGTGACCTTACAGTGGTACAGAATCTCTGACCTTCCCAGACAGTCTGTCTATATGTCTTACCATCCAGAAAGCTGTATTTCCCCAACATCTGACCTGAAAAGGTGCCATTTAACCCCATGGCTTCTTGCCCCATCTGCTGTGAGGAACAAATTTTGCTTTCCCTTCCTTTGCAAAGATTTCTATGTGTTCTATGGCCACTAACATTAAGGACAACAAAAAAAGCTTTTATAAATACATCAACAAAAAGAAAGCCAGGGAGAATCTCCATCCCTTACTAGATGTGGGGGGTAAAGTTGCAACCAAGGACGAGGAGAAGGCTCAGATACTGAATACCTTCTTTGCCTCCGTCTTCAATAGTCAGACCAGCTCTCCCCAGGGTGCTCAGCCTCCTGAGCTGGAGGATAAGGATGGAGAGCAGAACAACCCAACCATAATCCAGGAGGAAGTAGTCAATGATCTGCTTCTGCACC
>VXBH01002009.1:183874-208536 GCA_013400035.1 Rynchops niger | reverse complement strand
ACAGCCTGCCCAGGGAGGGGGTTGAGTCCCCATCCCTAGAGGTGTTTAAGAAACGTCTGGATGTGGCAATTCAGGGCATGCTCTGGTGGCAGAGATTGTAGGTTGTTCGGTTGGACTCAATGATCTTAAAGGTCCTTTCCAACCATGAAGTTTCTATGATTTTCCTAATCTTGTCTTCTGTCTGGACTAACCCTTCCAGTATTGCCTGTTGGGACCCGTTTTCCCTGGTCTATGATGATTCTTGTTACTCTGTTTTTGAGCACACTCCAACTGATCCTTTGCTTTCTCAAAACAAAGGAAAAATTATTCCAGCTGATATATTAGCAGTGAAGAGCGGGAGGGAGAGTGTATTTTTTTTACAAGTGGTACCCCTGTGCATGTCCTCCAGAATGAAATGTGCCTTTTTCTTGGCACTGCTTTGTCCTGTTGACTCATTTTCTCCCCAGGACACCTCCAAGCCCCTTCCTACCAGCAGCTGGACCCTCACCGTTTCTTTGTAGAACTGCGTCCTGCTTTTTTTCTGCCTGTTTCCCTAATTTGTGGGGACATTTGGAATCTGAATCCTGTCCTTCTGTGTACACATGATCTCTCAAAACTTGGTATTACCTAGGAAATTAAACAAGCCTGCTATTTCTTCTGTCATATGGGTCATTAATGAAAACAGGAGACTCAGCCCCGGCATTAATGGAAGTTTTTGGTTAGAAAGGTGGGCGGGACAGTAAGTTATCCAGCTTTCTGGCATTTTGAGCGCTGTGCCAGAAATAGAAGGTCTGGTTTTAGGCTGTTTTTTAAAACCAAGGAATTCACCCTGGGGCTCACACCTCCCAGGAGTGCCTGGCTGATGGGTTGAGGGTGAGGAGGCAGGACCAGCGACATTTTCCACGAACAAGGCACAATTAAACAACAAGGGAGCATTATCCCACAATATGGGATATTTTGGGCATTACTTGCAGATTTTGTATTATATTACCATTCTTGAGTTCTGGGTATGGGATGTGTCTCTAGAATAGTGTTTTTTTAAATAGTCTATTGTTTAGGCATCCATCTTTTTTTTCCTGAATGCGTCTGTGGTTTGGATTCCTCCATGTGCTCATGATAAGTGCTGCCCGTGGCTTTTTATGTCAGTTAATAACAATTTGAAAGTAACCTTATGCATGAGCCTGACTCCCAGTTTAGTGTCCGTTTTGTCCCACCTGCTGTCTCAGACATCCCACGCAAAGTTGCCCTACTGCCTCTCCAAGAGCTTCTTCATCTTCCTCTGCGGAAGACATTGCCCTTTGCGCAGGATTTGGAAAGAATCTCCACGCTCAGCTGGTGGAGTAAGCTGGTTACGGTCACATGCATTTGGCAATCTTTGTCAAGGGCCTGCACTTTCTGCAGCGGGTGCACGGGCTGGAGAGCTCTGGCTGCTCTCACAGGGGTGAGGGTGAGCTCTGGCCACCACCAGAACGGCAGCCTCCTCACCTTCTTGTGATGAGTGAGGAGCCCACGGGGCGATGGGCTGGTGCAGCCATGCAGACATCACCCCGCGTCCTCCTTCAGGTGCCATGGGATGAGTCTCTGATCCTGGGGGCAGAGGACAGAGACGTGCCCTTTGACCACCCTCACCCCGGGCTCTTGCTGCGTACATGCCATGTTCATGCTCAAACCTGTTGGAAGGCTTTCCCTGGCAGCTCCAGGAAATTGCTCACTCCATTTTTTCCCCTCTCTCCAGCACTCATGAGGGCAACGGAGAGCCCATTGGGCTTGAGCCTATGTCTTCTAGGAACAAGCTAATTTTCCTCCGATTTTCCGAAGAGAAGGCTGCAGGGTTCATCATAATTAGGTGACCGACCTCACTACTAACTCCTGCAGAAGAATGTCACTACACAAGGCAAGACACGCTGAGCCCGGAAAACAGGGTGCAGGTACTGTCTGATAGGAGGTGGCCCGGGTGACGCTACTAACGAGGCAGCATGTGCGCTGGGAGGCACTGGCAGGACGCGGCCTTCATGGGCCCTGTCAGGCTCTAATTGTACAAGTTAATTATGGAGTGTAGCCTTATATAAGGTTAACACAAATGACGGACGATTAATAGTGGTGGGGCTGCAAGCTAGGTCGCGGTTATGACATTCTCTCAGACGTTTCTGCGAGTGCACAGTAATTTATCGATGCAAGTTATATGGCATTGCAATAGGCAATGGAATTTCTGAATCACCAATGTAAGCTGCAGGCCCGTACTAACGGGCTTACCCATGGAAATAATGCTCTTAGCGTGGGGCGAGTGCCCAGGTCTCCTTAGCAAAACAATTTAAATAGCCAAAAATTTGACTTTTAAGTTAGTCTAGCCTGGGTGTATTTTGCAGAATTGTAGAATGGCAGGGGTTGGAAGGGCCCTCTGGAGATCACCCAGCCCAACCCCCTGCCAGAGCAGGGTCACCCACAGCAGGTGGCACAGGGACGCGTCCAGGTGGGTTTGGGATGTCTCCAGAGACGGAGACTCCCCCACCTCTCTGGGCAGCCTGTGCCAGGGCTCTGCCACCCTCACAGCAAAGAAGTTCCTCCTCATGTTGAGATGGAACTTCCCATGGTCAAGTTTGTGCCCGTTACCCCTTGTCCTGTCACCGGGTGCCACTGAGAAGAGTCTGGCCCCATCCTCTTGCCCCTCACCCTTTAGATATTGCTGAGCATTGATGAGATCCCCTCTCAGTTTTCCAACAGCTAGTTCATAATAGCACTGTGCACAGGTGAGCTCTGGGACTCAGCAGTTAGTGGGGCACTTTCAGATGTTTTAGCACTCAGTGAACAGCAGATGCAGGGTACCAGCATGCAGGGTCTGTCCCTTGGCCTGTTCCCAGACCAAGGCTTGCTCTGGAGGATGAAGGTAGTTATGGTTGCTAGCTTTAAAGAGTCCTAAGCAGGACTCACAAATACTGTTGCAGAGATCCTAAGGAGGAAAAGGTGGCGCCACAGCCACCAGCTTTGACAGAAGAGCAGCATGTGTAAGGCATTCACCTGGGAGGTAGAAGACCTGAGTTTGGTCTCACCTGAGCCTTGGGGAGCTGAAACCCACACCTTCTGCTCCAACTCTCTACAACCACTTGAAAGAACATTGTAGAGAGGTTGGTGCTGGTCTCTTTTCACAGGTAATTGGTGATAGAACAAGAGGGAATGGCTTCAAGCTGCAACAGGGTAGGTTTAGACTGGACATTAGGAAAAAATTCTTCACAGAAAGAGTGGTCAGACACTGGAATAGGCTGCCCAGGGAGGTGTTGGAGTCACCATCCCTGAATGTGTTTTAGAGTCCTTTAGATGTGGTGTTGGGGGATATGGTGGAGGGGAGGACTTGGTAGAGTGGGGTTGATGGTTGGACTCGATGATCCCAAGGGTCTTTTCCAACCTGAATGATTCTGTGATTCTATGATGAGACACGCCAGCTCCAAATCCCCTTCTATCCCAGCACAAGAAAGGCATTGAACATGGTTTCACTACTTTTTGTGTGAAGTCTCAGAATAGCAGTTTTTTTTAAAATGATACTGGTACACAAAAGGCACTGATGATGAAAAGGCCATGGGGAGGTCCAGACCAGTCAGTGTAGGCATGCACCCTGGGACATATCAGCCCCCTCAGGCTGTGAGCTTTCAGTGATGTCCACCTGAAGCACCTTGAGATAACACAGCACCCAGACCACCCCATGAGGAGGGAGAAGCGAAAAGAGGGGAGCTGGGCTTGGGAGAGGACAGCAGACTGCAGCCCAGCTCCCGAACTCATACAAAGACACTTGTGCACCGCAGCGGGGCCAGAACTTATTGGGCAGACCAGGTGGTCCTCTGCTCAGCCCTCCCCTCTTTCGCAGCAGCATCCCTCCTCTTCTCTGTCAGACGGAGCATCCTTCCTCCGACCCGGCTGTCAGCGCGGCCTGGGCTGAATGAGGGGGCGGACGCCCATTTCAAGCAGTCTTACGGCAAACATCAGCTCCGCTTTTGTGCAGCAGATAAAACAAAGGAAGGGTCTGGCCCATCCCTTGGCGCGGCGAGGGTCTTCTCCAGCGTGCACAGTGTCACGCTGGGCATGATCCGCAGCGGTCCCCAGGCACCAGCCTGTCTTTGGAGCATAGCTGCCAGTTGCTCTGTTACTCCTCCGCTACCTCTATTAATTGGATTTTCTCAGCCCTCTCCAGCTCCTTTCTTCCCAGTGATCGGCAGGGAACGGAAAGACAAAGCTGACTGAAGCTGACAAGATTTCTGCTTAAAAAAAAAAAAAAAAAAAAGAGAGAGAGACAGAGAAAGCTTGCATTGGCTCCATCAAAGACTTTTATTAAAGCCACATGGGGAAAGAGCTGCCCTGTCAGACAGCTTTCTGTATTGAGAAAACATGAAAGAAGCCAACAGCTATAATCAGCTCAAGAAATTTATTGCATTTTTGACCCTGATGTGGTCGTGCGCGGCTCGAGATTTCTTTGAAGGTGTTGCAGGTTTATTGATTGTGAAAAATGTCAATGTGTCGCATGCCCAATTAACTTGGCACTTCTTGCAATCAATACCCTAATTGCCTTCTCTTTAGAGAGGCCTTTAATTTAATTAACCCCCTCCCCCCGCCTCTTGTTTTCCCAGCTAACGTGTTTTAATAAATAGTTGATCTGGGGCCTGTGTTCTGTTTGTAATGGAGGAGATGAAGGAGAGTGGATTTCTCATAGAGATGCAACACCCACTTCCCAGGGCCTCTAAAGCTGTATATCAGCTTGCTGGGAACAAGAGATGGGCAGGTGCCCAAGGTGCCTTTTTCCCCTTGGTCGTCGCCTGCCTTGTCCCTGGCTCTTCTTGGGCACAAGGAGACGAATCCTCTTTAGCAGCAAAAAATGTGAGAGAGAGAGACTCGACCTCTCCAGGGCTGTGAATGGAGCTGACACCAACACGCTGCCCTGTGACGGTCACGTTGGAAGTAAAATACTTGTTGTCACTTTTGTGGGTTGGGGTTTTTTTTTTTATTTATTTTTTTTTATTTTTTTCCTCCAGCCAATACAGTGAAGTTTCATAGAGCTGTTGGTGCACTGAGGCTGTCGGGAGTTAATTTAGCCACTCTTGCTGTGGCTTTGTTTGTATTAGTACTTAATAAATGGATATGGCGTGGTTAGCCTGGGTTTAAAAACTGTCTAACTGCTAAATTTCGGGTTGTAATTGTTGGTGCTACATCAGCCTTCAGTGCAGTCATTTCTAATTGGGTCCCACAGGTATCTCCCCTGGACTCGGTGCTATTCTCCGTCTTTAGCAATGATCTGGAAGAAAACAGAAAATCATTACTGATAAAGTTTGAAGATGACACTGAGAGACTGCTGAAGCAGTAAATAATGACAAGAGTGGGGTAATCAGGTGGTGTTGTTTATATCACTTAGTAAATTGGAGGTGATAAAACAGCCCCTGGTTTAATGCAGCTAAATGCCAGGTCATAAATGTGGGGAACAAGAAATATGTGTTACTCTTGCAGGGTGGGGGAGAGGATGTGGTGAGAGCAATGTCTCCGGAAAGATCACGAGTTTGTGGTGGAAATCCATCAGGATTACGAGCTTCTCATTTGCTGCTGCGTTTAAGACTGGAGGTGCAATATGCACAGGCAGACCCGCTTGAAGTTTAATTTCAAATAATAATATCAGAAAGAAATATTGAAAAATAACCTGAGAGTAATTGTTCTAGAGAATTTATTCGCCTCCTTTACTCCCTCTTTATTTTTGATTAGCCAAAGAAATGGTTAGTCTTCCAAAATCTGATACTTTGATAGTATTATTTGGGAGGATGGGGAGACTGGAAAGCAAATCTTATCTGGGAAACATTCTCTTTTCCTTTACGGCCAGCTGTATTTAAACACGAGATCAAAGATACTAAGTGGAAGGCAGCACAGTCGTTTAAGCGGGGGCTGCTGTCCTCAGGGGGCAGAGGCGTAGGCAGAGGCATCCACACTTACCCCTTGATCTCAGACTGTGGAGGGGAAACCCTTAGAAAGGGGATTAAGAGGGAGCAAACAACCCGCTACCCCTTCTTCCAGCCGCAGACCCCTTGAGAGAGAAACGACGGGGAGACCAGCAGCTTCTCTCTGGCCCAACACGCTTTAAGTTATTTAACCAAGCGAATCCAAGCCAGCAGGATTTCAGTTGCTGCTGGAGACCCTCACCCAGCAGACCAGGTTTCACCCCTTTGCAACCTTTCTGGCTCAGGACAGAGGAGGTCTCTGGTGTGCCATTGTCCCAGCTCAGGCTCTCGCCCTCCAGGCAACACCCTGCCCAAGACCTGCTGGACACGGATCTCTCCCATCAGTGCCGGGAGCGTCCTGGGCTGCCTGCTTTCTCTGCGGCTTGCGTGTCTCAGACCCACCATTGGAGACTTCTGCTCTCATGAGCCAGGAAGACTTGGGTGATGGTGG
This sequence comes from Rynchops niger, assembly GCA_013400035.1. Taxonomy (NCBI): domain Eukaryota; kingdom Metazoa; phylum Chordata; class Aves; order Charadriiformes; family Laridae; genus Rynchops; species Rynchops niger. The sequence continues at coordinate 202,143 of VXBH01002009.1, read as the reverse complement.
TCCTGGGGGTGCGTTGCTCTGGCTCTGTCTGTCCCCCACCTGCTGAAGTGCCCAGGGATGCTCTGCAGGCACCAGAACCTTCGGGCACCTGCGAACCCACCTCATCCCCGGGGACAAGGAACGCGTTTCTGCCTTGGGCACTCAAGGACACCTGTGCCTGGGAGCCGGGAGCCCCTTCATCCGCCCTCAGAGGCACTCAGCTTGGGAAGCATTTTCTCAGCAAGCGCCCACATATGCTGCAGACACCTACAACACAGCTGCTGGCAGGGGAGGCGCTGCCTGGCTTTCTGCAGGCACCAAGTGATTAGCGTGTGTCCCAGGAACCGGTGAGGCTTCGTGCGGTGCCCTTTGCAGCTTGTCAGGACTCACGTACCCACCGTGAGCTGGACCGGCTTTGCTGCTGGGCTGTGGGCTGCTGCAAGGTAGGATGCTCTCTGCGCCGTGGGAGCAGCGATGCCTCGGCATGCCCCAGGGACAGCATCTCCCCCGTGCTGGGTGATGCGCTCTAACCACCCACTGCCTTGTAGAGGGCCACAAGGTTTCTCATGGTGCTTTGCTCTGCACGGGCCATGCTCTGGAGTAGGTTTTTTGCTCAGGGCTCGGTCCTGCTTTGCGCTCGTGGCTTGCTCTGGACCATGCAAAACCAATCTATTTAATAAAGGTCCCAAAGGCAGCCCTGCTGTAAAGCACTCCCCAGCTGGCACAATGAGCTCAAAGAGTGGCTTGTCCTCGCTGGATGACTGTCGCTGTGATGACATGACAATCCCATGGCACAGGTAAGCACTGCCCAAACACGAAGGAATGGGCTGGGGCTGCCACTGTTGATTCACAGCTACATTTTGGAGAGGAACACAATCAAGGGGTGCAGGCAGGGGAAAGCCTGAGGCTGGCAGAGGGGCTGCAGTGCTGTGATAAGAGCCATGGCTTCGAGGCTGCTCATGAATTCGCTCCTGGCTGAGGAGCTCATGGGCTGGTTCTTGCAGGCACTTCAGTGCCGGCGAGGGTGGTGTAGCATCGTCTAGGCAAGGCACGGGTCCCCTCTGTGGTCGAAAATACGGAGGTGGCCATGGGAGAAGCAGCTGAAGGAGGCTTCTGAAGCGTGTGGCTGAGGATGGCCTTACTGGCAGATGGAGACGGTGAGCACGGACGAAAGACATGAGGAGAGCCGTTGACAACCAATTAATATTAATGTGTCATTCCCTAGGCTTCCTCTAAACTAACAGGCCATGAACAAGTGGCACCTGGAGTAAACCTTTTGTAAGCAACCCACTGCCTGTAGGGACTGTCCCAAAACACCTCCAAATTGCTGCTACCTGCCTGCTCTGCTTCTAACAGAGGCAATGATTTTTGCTGGCCCCTTGAGTGGTCTCTTAGGACAGATTTCACCAGACTGACAAAGGCAAAACTGTAAAGACTTTACTGCCAGTCCCTGCCTTCCAGAGCTGCATCTGCCTGTTCGTAAGAAACCCACAGTGCATCTAAAGTAGCCTGCTGGTGTCTGGTAAAGTCAGTGCTCATCTACGTGTACGGAGCTCAAAGGCTTGTCTGAGCTCAGGCAGCTTCTCGGGACCCAGTGTGGGTCCTTTCCTGGGGGTGGTCTCATGGCGTGCTCCCCGCAGCTGACAGCAGTGACCCATGGTGTGCAGCAACCTCTACAGAGCAGTGCCCAACGAAGGAACAACGCAGGAAAGACATTGGAAGGAGACTTTCAGTCATGGTCGGAATCAAATTCTGTGACCACCTCTATTCCTCCCCATCGGTGGTGGCTGTGCAAAGCCAAAATCCAGGTAAGCTCTGGCTGTGCCTTTAATGTAGACTGAGGCAAGTCTTGAGGAAGAGCTCCTGAGTAGTCCAGTGCCAGCAGACCACGGGATGCTGCATATTGAGCTGCTGGGCGTTCAGAGGGACCAGGAAGCCATGGAGAATAGTCAAGGGATGAGACCGACAGAAGGGAAGCAGTCAGAGCGGACTGTCTGCATACAGTCAGGAGGAAAAGGCTTTTCCAGGGAGCAGGGACCTGATGTGTCTTCTTGACGTGGAGGAGAGCTTCCTGAATATCCAGAGCAGGCAGACAAGCTGGGGTTGGGGAGGGCTGCAATGAAGGGTGATGTGACCTTTCTAATCCAGAGGGAGTTAATGAGCTGTAGAAATCTCTGCCCCGTGGAGCTTTGCGCAGGTTTGGAGGTGGCACATCAACAGGAGCAGTGGGAAATCCTTACCGTTTCTTCTCCGCCAAGGAGCTTTGCTCCCCAGGCCTCTCCTTCCCTACTTTCCTCAAGAGCTGGGTTTTCTCAGAAGACACTATCTCTCTGATTTCTAAGGATTAAAACTCCTGAAGCCTGCTGGAGAGCCAGCATGCATCACGTGTTCCTTGCACGGCTGCTCCCAGCAGTGACTCATCGCCCCCTGCCCACCTGGGGCTGCTGCAAAATCTTCGCGGAAAGGTCGCGGGCGGCCTTTCAGGAGCCAAAGTTAGCTCTGTGCGTGCGTGTGCATGCGGATAAGCATTCCTCTGGCCATATGGTGGGATATATCTTGCTGAATGGACATACCCACCACATTTCTCCCCGCTGCCTGATAGCAGAGAAAGTGGATGATTTCAGAGCTCAGTGAGATTGTCCGCCAACCTGAGGGGACCTGTGGCTTCCTCCATTAAAAAAAAAAAAGAAAGACAGAATTTTTGCTTCATGGATGCCATGTTATCTTTCTTGTCCTGACAGGGGGAAGGTGTTATGCCTGTTCATTTCAAGGTGTTGCTGTGACGCTGGTGGCAAAGGGGCTCTGTGCTGTAGCAGACGGTGCATGGGAGAATGGGGCTGGCCCTTAGGGCATCCAAAACGGTTTCTTCTGCCCCGTGTGTTAGGTTGAAAGAAACGTAGTATGATCCTGGTGGGACAATTTGGGCCTCCAGGAGGGAGGACAGCTGCGTGCCTGCAGCTGGGACTGCACTCTCTCGCCGCCCCTTGCTTTCTGCGTAGCCACGTGTCTGTCGCTGCCCATCCTCTGCCTCAGCCTGTTCAAACACATCAGAGTGTGTCCCACCTTGCAGGGATTAAGCATGGCTATTTGAAAGGGGTACTGGGTATGAAGAGAGCACTTCAACCTTCTGAATAAGCCCTGAGTACCCACGGAGAAGAGTAGGATGTGAGAAACACTCCAGGTTAACCAGCCAGGGCAGAGGTGGACGCCCCTGTCTTAGCGGGTCGCAGCTTGCCTCCCTGTGCGAAGTCAGCGCTCGTAGATGAGCTCTCTAGCCTTATTTCCAGAAAAAAACACAGCTGATCGTTACCCTCGAACAGGTTCTTGCTTCAAGCCAGTACCTCTTAGGCAGAACGCTTCAATTTAAAATTTGTAGTGTTGGTGAATCCCCTGCAATCCTTGGTAAATTAGCTCCAAATCTCCGTGTTAAGACTTTCCTGCCCTATTGCTAGTTTCAGTGTGGCACTGCTTTGTATCTTGTTAGATCTTTGCTGGTTTGAAGAGCTCTGGGCTATCGGATTTCTGCTCCCTGAGCAGGCAACTGCAGATAATGATCAAGTCACTGCTGACCTTCTCCCTGATGAACGAAGCAGAGGGAGAGTCCGCGACCCCTTCTCCGATTCCCTCCTGCACCTTCTCCAGTTTATCAGCGTGCTTCTGGTGTGGGACACGCTGTTCCAGCAGTGGTATCGCCAGTGCTAAATTCGGAGGTGTGGGCCCTTTCCTTGTAGTTGATAATTAAGAATAGTTATTTGCCTGTTTGGCTTGATATATGGAAATGACTCTGAACTAATCAGTTAGTTACCCCCAACTTCTCCTTAACGTGTGGCTCCCCAAGAATGACACCCCCCCCCCCCCCCAACATACGCAGTCTGAATGATTAATCCCTCGGTGGGTGCTGTTGCATTTGGCCATTTTCTCAGTCTCGTTACCAAATTTTCCAGAGTGCTTTAGGGGTTAACCTATCCTGTGTTTTACCAGCCCTGCTGGCTGTGTGCTGGCTGGGTACCTCGGCAAGGATGAAGTTACTCTCTTTTCCACGTTATTGTTGTATGGCCGAGAGCCAGTCCCCTTTACAGACCTCAGGAAACATCCCTGCGGTGCCATGCTTTTTGTGCCATTTACATTTTGAGGCCTCGCTCAGGAGGCAGGCTTATCCATTCGGAATATGCTATGTTCGTTCTCTGTTCATTTCAGAAATGTGGAGCAATCGTGGCTCCGAGGCGCCTTCTGATAGCGTCGTGGGACGTGATGGAATGACCTGAGCCCCATCCATGCCTCCTCTGCTCCGTGCCCGGACTGTAGTCCCGTGTGTCCACCAAGGGGAAAATGTCATTTGGGAGCATGAGGCGATGGAAGCAAGGGCGTTTGATCATCCAGTCACCAGTCTGCGTCTGAACATGTGGTTCTGCCTCCAAACAAACAAGTGGGAGAAAAATCTCGTAATGAAAGATTCAAATGCCTTCTGGGCTGAGAGTGGGGAGGGCTCCTGCCCCGGTTCTCTGCTCCTCTTAGGAGCTCACCATCAAAAGCAGAGCAGGCTTATACGTCATCAGGCAACAACGAAGGTCACGAGTGCAATCTCTCCCTCTCTGAGTGACGAACGCCGCTGGTTTTGCTCTGATTTAAAGGATGCTATTGGGAATCTGTGGGATTTGCCTTTGGCTTCAAGCCTACTAGCCAATTTTACAAGAAGATTAAGGAATTGAAATAGAAAAGATCCAAACACCCCGGCTGCTCCCAATGGTAGCCTCCCTTCTGAAAACAGCAGGAAAACCCCTGCTCGCTCTTACAAGCGCTAACCCAGCCATGTCTCTGTGCAGGATGCATGCACAAAGTGAACGCCATCGTGCTTGACTCGCTCTTAGCCTCCATCACGGCCCTGATCCCCACTAACACTGCCTTGCAAGTTGTCAGATCTGATGTGCCAAGCTTCTTGGAGCCTGACGCTCTTCTTACACCCACTAGTGCAAACTGGAGAGACCCGCACCGAGGCCAGGAGAACAACAGCCCCTCAACATAACACCCGCAACAAGGAGCTGCAAGGAGCTCTGTGCTTTGCCGCTCTGGGTGGTGGAGAGTCGTGTTTGACACATTGAACATTCCTGGACCACGATGTCTCAGTGGAGCCAGTGCTGAACTGAGTAGTCCCCAGAGACTGTGGACTGTGTCCTGGACTCTGTTCCAGCACACAGACACATCTCGGGGCCCAGCCAGCTCCTCTCTCATGGGAAGAACCAGTTTCCTGCAAAAAGCCGGGCGGCTAGCTGAGGTTGCAGTAATTCCCCCTAAAATGGTTTTCTTGTGAACATCTTCCTCCTGCACGGAGCCAGCCAGGATGCCAAAGATTTTTAAAGGGTGCCCTGACAGGCCTTTATGCAGGTGTTGAGATTGCAAGGATCCACCTCCTTTGCCATAGAATCATAGAATCACAGAATGTGTTGGGTCGGAAGGGACCTCTAAAGGCCATCTAGTCCAACCCCCTGCAGTGAGCAGGGACATCTTCAACTAGATCAGGTCGCTCAGAGCCTCATCCAGCCTGGCCTTGAATGTCTCCAGGGATGGGGCCTCCACCCCCTCTCTGGGCAACCTGGGCCAGTGTCTCACCACCCTCAGTGTAAAGAACTTCTTCCTCATGTCTCATCTAAACCCGCCCTGCTCTAGTTTAAACCATTGCCCCTCGTCTACTGCTACATGTTCTTGCAAACAGTCCCTCCCCAGCTTTCTTGTAGGCCCCCTTGAGGGACTGTAAGGGGCTCCAAGGTCTCCCCGGAGCCTTCTCTTCTCCAGGCTGAACCCCCCCAGCTCTCTCAGCCTGTCCCCACAGCAGAGGGGCTCCAGCCCTCGGATCATCTTTGTGGCTCTCTGCTGGACCTGTTCTAACAGGTCCATGTCCCTCTTGTGCCAAGGGCTCCAGAGCTGGACACAGCACTCCAAGGTGGGGTCTCACCAGAGCAGAGGAGAGGGGGAGAAGGCCCTCTCTGGATCTGCTGGCCACGCTTCTTTTGATGCAGCCCAGGATGCGATTGGCCTTCTGGGCTGCAGGCGCGCATTGTTGGCTCATGTCCAGCGCTTCATCCACCCGGACCCCCACGTCCTTTTCCGCAGGGCTGCTCTCTATCACATCGTCCCCCAGCCTGTATTGATAACGAGGGTTGTCCCGACCCAAGTGTAGGACCTTGCACTTGGCCTTGTTGAACTTCATAAGGTTTGCTCGGCATTGCCTTGATTTGATCTGATCTGAGGAGACGTCCCGTTCTTTCATCCCAGATGTGAGTTGTCATGCAGCTGACTTGCTGTACGCCAGCTGCTGATCCTGAGACTCTTCCTGGGGTGTCTGTTACCTGCCTGGTGCCCGCGACTCGATAGGGAGCTGTTAGGGGGTAATTGCCTCAGATTTTTGCTTCGTTTTGACCGTCCACGGGTCTGAATTGCACATGGTTCCCTGCACCATGGTTTGATCTTGAGGCTGTTCAGACTTCTCTTCCTTTGGGAAATGCGGGAAGACAGGGTCCATGATGACCAGGGTTCAGAGCTCTGACCCTGCACCAAAACATGTGCAGATTTGCCCAAAAGAGTTGAAGAAAGCACTGTCAGAAAAGCACCGAAGTGGATTTCCTTGGCCAGTGTGGAAACTGGCAGAACTTTCTCAGCAAATATCAAGAGATCAGCCGTTTTCCAAGTGTCTGGGTTTGACGGTGAGGGTCAGCCTGGATTTGAGAGAAAATCCAGCCCTTACCAGGGCTGACCACTTCTGCAGGTGGTGGAGGACAAGGAGATGGTGGTGTATGAGATCAGCCTTCAACTCAGGAAGTTCCTGAGAAGTTTGAAGCTTTTTGCGAGAGGAGGAGGGTTTCAGGAAAGTGTCAAGAGAACATGAGATCATATCATTGCATTTATTTATATACCAAACCCGGCATCTGCTGCGCCCAAGCTCGCTGCAGTCCTCAGCATTAAACATTTCATTAGCCCACAGCCCCTCTGGCAGTGCTCACACCCGCACACAGGCTGTTTAGCAGCCAATCCATCCGTTTAATTTCTCGTTAAACTTTAGATGTAATGAATTTTTTAGTGGTCAAATGAATAAAGCAGTTAAAATGAAAAATGGCTGGATCGCAAAGGTTTGCCCTCCGCTATTTTCAGCCTTTAATGATGTTGTGGTGAAGCCAAGAAGTGCCTGCGCTTGTTTGCTGGGTGAGCAGGTCTCTTCTGGGGGCGGTTCTTTGGAAATACCATCCTTCCAGCATGAGCCGGAGACTTTGATCTGAGGAGGGGAAGCCAGGGAATAGTCAATCCCATCAACAAACATTTTGTAGAAGAAAATGTTTGGAATCCTTAAAGGGCCAGCTTCCTTTTTTTTTGGGGGGTGACTGCAGTTTGTTTTAAGACAATTATGCTGAAAATAAATAGCCACCACCTACCTTTAGTAGAGCTGACGGATCTTCAGATGATTAACAGCTGCTACCATTTTAATTAGCTGAAAAAACAGTGTTTCTGAGAGTCCTAGGCAGAAGAGCGGTTTACGTCTCTGCACAAAAGCTAACGGGTGCCCGCCGGCACTCATGGTGTCACTCTGTACACCTGGGGTCATCGTGCATCCGGACAGAGGCCTCAGCGTCATGCGTGGGATGTGTCACTGCTGTCTTTCAGCTCACAAAGGCCACGGCATGGATGAGGGACTTTGCTGTGTGACCTCTCTGTGGCCATGCCTTTGCTTTTGGCAGGAAACTGTCTACGGGAGCCATTCTCATGAGCTCCCTCCCCAGCAGGTCCGGAGTTGAGCCTGGAAGTGGCTCTGCCCTTCTTAGAGCAGGACACTGGAGAAGGCAGCTTTGCATATTGCTCAGCACCACTGTGGAGATGAACCAGCGTGATCCCAGCATGACCCAGTCTTGACGCTCCGCCAGGAAAGTGGCAGGTCCAGATGGAAACGTCTACATGCAGGTGTCTACGCGTGCGAGGCTCCATGTGAGGAGGGTGTCTGAGTCCCACTGTGCTCGGTGGGGTCTGGAGGGCAATTCAGAGCATGCTGTATTGTACTGACTCCAGCTCTCCAGTGTGCCTTGAAGTCCTTTTCCAGGTCCTTCCTACCAGCCCTGTGGTACTAATTTCAGACCTGACTTTCATCCCTGCCTAGCACTGGAGGTCACAATTCGCAGCTGGGCTTGGGAGGGCATGATAAGATCAAGTATATCCCAAAGCAGCAGGAGGAAGGAGAGACCTGGAGACTCGGCCAGGAGAAGGTAAGGACAGGTGGGAGCAGAGGCAAAGGTGTGCCAGGAACCTGGGCAGGTGTTAGAGGAGAGAAACACCACGCAGAGGATGTTGGTGGACTGATAGAGCCTGGAAGGGCTGAAGAGAAAGACGAAGTGGCAGCAGAAAGAGTGAAAAACACTCCTCCTTCGGGAAAGACCCGGACGCTTGTATATCAAGGAGATGCAACCTCACAGAGAAGGCAAGGGAATGCTGGAGGTGGGCAGGAGAGATGGAGAGGATGGGAACATCCAAGTGCTTGTGGAGGAAGGAGGCAGAAATGTGCAGAAGGAGTTGCCCGGCAAAGGTGGGGCGGGAGCGGTGGGTGTTTATTGAGAGCAAATGAGGTACAGAGAGGACCTCTGAGTATCTCTCCCTTTTGTTGTACGCTGTCAACTTCTCTTTATATTTGCCTTTGATGAGGGGTTTTTTGTTGTTGGTTTTTTTTTATGAATAGGAACAGGGCCTAAAGTTGTACTACTCAGGAAGAAAAAAAATAAGTGTGTTAACAAGTCTCCAGCTTCAGGGGAGAGGCTCACGCCTAGTCAGATGGGACAGGGAGAAACCAGTCTGTCCTGATGAGATAGATTTGCACAGTATATTGGACTTTAGGTCTGCCTGTGTAATATGCGATGTGACTCACTTCTAGGAGCTAGATTTGCCGGACCGTTGGTTTCTTAGAAATCCCTGAGTTATAGTATTTATTATCATTTCTTACATGGTTTTTCTTCAGGAGCCAGGCTATATACAGGCATAAGCAACAACATTCGCCTCCCAGCAGGCGAGTTGGTACATGGGCACGTGCGATGCCTCGAAGGCATTCTCCCAGCGTCTCGGCAGGTGGCTGCGCGCCCGGATCATGGCCGCTTTCCAGCATTGCCAGTTTGATAATTTACAGAAGCACGGATCTTCATTCCTGCGAGCGAAGAGTCTAATAAATAAATCAATAGAGATGTGTGAGGAATGAATTATCCAGTGGCTCCAGACAAGCTGCGGTTGGTGGAGCAGGGGACCTCACCTGCCCGGGCTTGACCAGCCCAGGGCTGCCTCCACGGGGACCCCGGCAGCGGGATGCTCAAAGGGACTCTCCTGCATCAATCGCTGAGCTCAAGCCCAGGAAGCCCCAGCGTGTAGAAGAGAGAAAACATCAAAAGAACACTTTGACACATACTTAACATTTTATATATTTTGCGTAAAATAGCAAAAAAGGAGGTTTTTAAAATATTCATCTCCGGGGAAGGCAACCGCGTGGGTAAAAGGCTCCCAATCTGCAGGGATAGGTGGAGGAGAGGGGGGCTGATGTATGTCTTCTTTGGCTGGTGAAGGAGACAGCAGGCGATTCCCGAGAGCACCCGGGGTGTCCTGCAGGTGCTGAGGGTGAGGGGAGCTGGGACAGAGCCCCCAAGCTCTCCCTACCAAAGCCAGGCACATTTGGTAACCACAGCCAGCGCTGCCTCAGAGGCGGCAATGCCACCTCCCTGGATTAAATCACAGGTCTTATCGTGGGTGATAACCTTGTCAAGGAGCCAGCACCTGGAATCCTGCTACGAAGTGTAGTTCTCAGGTTTTATTTTGCAGAGGAATGTTTTAAGCCTGTGGCCTTGGAGAGGTTTGAAATCACTATCACAGCACAACTCAAAGCTTTGGACACTGGGGGATAAAACATTGGGTTCTTTGGATTTGTTTGCTTCTTTTATTTTTAGTATTCTGTTGCTAAGGCACACCCGACTGGGGCAGGGGGAAGGACTGAATGTCTGAGTTTCAATATTTGGGCAGATACCCAGAGGCTGGAGGGACTGCATCACAGCTCCTCACCGAAAGAGCAGAACTGATAGCGGGTGCATGCATGCCTGCTCATCCTCCACTCAGCAGCCCAAATATCTGTACCTGTTCTCCCACCATATGCAGCAACATCAGGCACACAGGAGAGCAGGACAAAACCTATTCAGAAACCCCAAATGCATCCTTTGATACCACCCTTCAATATCACCTTTCAATACCACAGGTGAGCCCGACGCTGGCTTATATCAGCAGAGCTCACTGTACTCCCTGCTCCAGACCAGACCAGGGGTTTTGCTGCTACTTCCCTCTCTCTTGGGGCTGAAAAGCACCCTGGGCTGTGAGAGGTGTCAAGCCGTGAAGGTCCAGATTAGCTTTTACTTTTCCCTGTTCTTCCAAGAAACCAGACATTTAGTCCTAGATGGGTCCACGGACAATAAAGAGTGTGGAGGGCTGAGACTGATGCAGGATGGGCAGTGGTTCATGGAGACATGGTGTCCATGGGGTGACAGCTCTCCCCATTCCTTTGCTGACCAGGACACCCCAAACTCAATTGGGCTGGCTCAATTGACAGCCCCCTTTTCCCACTCCCCTTCCCCAGCCGTGGTTGGACTTCCCCAGACGGTTGGACTCGATGATCTCAAAGGTCCTTTCCAGCCACGAAGATTCTATGGTTCTATGTGAGATGTCTCTTCCCCGTCCAGCTCCATCTGCTGTGCCTGGTCCCACCACCCCTTGGCTGTCCCGGCACGCTGATGCCAGACCTTCCCCTCCCAGCACCGCTGCAGGACAGCAGACCCTCCTCTGCACAGGGAGCCCTGCGAAATGCGGTCAGATAAACCAGAGGTGCCGGCCTGCAGCAGGCATCAGGTGGGAGCATTCACCCCCGGGGCACTGGTGGGTAAAGGTCCCGGCCTCAGGGACGGACTACAGGAGGGCACTGTCGCGGAGGTCGCGGAGGAAGGCATGTTGTGGGGTGCTCTCTCTGTACAAGGAATGCTTTCGGGATTTAACTTAATCCACTTCCTCAATTAAGCTACTGCAAACTAAAGTCAGTCTACTTTGCGAGTGTCCATTTAAAGCACAGTGTGCTTTGCCTAATCCCTTCCCTTCAAGGCTGTTCTTAATTTTTCCTTTATTTTCAGGAGTGTGTCTGCGTGAGCTTGCTGTCAGGGAGGGGGGGGGTCACGCAAAGCAACCCCCTCCCCGTGTCCAGAGTCGCTAGGTCCCCGCATGGAGGATCCCTTCACATCCCGCAGCACTCTCCCACCTCTCCAGGGCAAGTTATCTGCCAGGAGTTTCTTGTGGAAGTAGGCTAGCCTTAGCCCGGAGAGAGACGAGCCTCTGCTCCTTTCACAGGAAAAATTTCCTTCTGGGCAATAATGGCAGAGAAAATAGGAAAAAAAGAATAAGAAAAAAATAAAAAAACCCCAAACCAACAAAAAAAGGGTCTTATTTGAAGGATTCTTTTAATGCGTTAAGTTTTGCCCTAAACGTTGCAAAGCTACGCTTCCTCCGCACAACAATAACCCTTTCCCCTCCCAAGCAAAACAGAAAATGAATCCTCAGCAAGGGGAAACCTCCTAGGTGCAGTCGGGGCTGGCGTGCTTCACAGCCCCATTTGTGTTTGCAACTTGACTGCCCCAGACCTTTTGTTCCCCGAGATTCACGAGGAGAGGCCACATACATAACAAAGCAATCTTCCTCTGCAATACCTAACAGGGCGTAAGCACAAAGTGCGCGTACACCTCTCTGCACTTCTCTCCACCTTCTTACCCCTTTACAAAAGTTGTTGCTGTAACAAAAGCTTTGTTTTAGCACAGCTTTTGTTTTGCCTTCTGCAAAAAGGCCTGGGAAACCAGCACTTTCTCCTGCTAGGGAGACCTCCATGAAGAGCAAACCCAAGGGCAGATCAGGGTCCCTCTCTGGGCAGGGAGGAGGTGCTCCTACAAGGCAGTGCCGAGAGCAGATCCAGCGCTTTCCAGCTGAAAGACGACACACGAAGGGGCACCACGTGCAGCACACATCTGCAGCAGCCGCCCTTGCCCAGGGAACGTACCAGGCTGAAGCCACCCCATGGGCTGCAGCAGCAGCAGGTAATTTGGCTCACAGGTGGCAGTCTCCCCAGCAAAGACAGTCCCAGTCTCCCCAGCAAAGCTCACGTAAGGGCCTTGGCCAGGCAAGCAAGATGCACCCAGGATGCCAACAGAGCAATGGCTTGCACCAGGCAGTGATGTTGGCAGCATGTGGGGCTGAGCTTGTCCTGGAGGAAGGCGGCGGTGAAGGTACAGCATGGCTTCTCAGGTGAGGCAGGGGCACACACTTGGAGCACCAGGGTAGGAGAAGGTGAGCAGAAGGTCCCAGAGAAGGGTTCTCTGATCATCTCCTGGTTTTCTCCAGCTGCTATTAGATTTTTACACCCACACTGGCCTTAGCCATGTCCCATCATTGCTTCTACTCTTTCCCTTGGACCCTTGCGACAGCTCCTCTGGTCCCTCTCTTCTCTGGCTCTGTTGGCTGGAGAGCTTCACCCTCAGCTTGGAGGCATCCTCCTGCTTTGCTATAGCAGATCCCTGGCTGGTCCAGACTCAGTGAGGATGCCTGGCAGCGAGAGATGAGGAGTGCTGGGAGGAGGATTTCGGAGGCACGTGCTCCGAGCACACACGAGGGCAGGAGCATGGATGCTTTTCCTGGGGCTGATGTCTGATCAGGGGTTTCTCCCTGGTGAAGATTTTGAAGTGGGTCTACCCACTGGAGGTGGAGGACCATGCATCAAGAAGTGGGGTGGGGGACAGGGGCAGCAGCTGAGCAGGGTGGGTGTTGGGCACCGGGACAGCTAAAACAGCACTTCTGTTTAGTCATAGGAATAACATAAAATATTCCAAAATATTTCCATTCTGTTCTCTATTTTGTTTTCAGTGAAAAATGCGAAAACTGTAATACAAAATTTCCCATGGAGGTTTCCTGTTTTGACAAAAGATCAATTTTCTGTTGAATAGGTATTTTAAACAAGTATTTCTGCCCACTGTATGAGGAATGAAGAGCATCAGTCACACTTAGGGGAGGGAGGAGCCTGTCATGGTAAGCACTGACTCTCAGAGACACTTGGGCTTGTGACGGAAAACATCTGCTTTGAGCTCCCCGGGCAGGACCGTGGCTGCGAGAGCTGGTGTGCGGCGGGACGCGTCACCCCTCTTTTGTGTCCGGTCATTTTCCTAAACGGTGGAGAAAGATGAGGGTGGTTGATTTGCTCGAGAGAGGTGCCCTGAACAGGGCAGGTGCGCTGGGACACCTGTGTCTCCTCTGATGGGGAAACCAGAACCACCTCACCAGATTTCACTAATGTCAGGATAGTGCAATAAGCTGAATCCCTCCCCGTGGCGCCTGCATGTGTAAGTGGTAATACAGGGACTGTGGCCTTCCCTCTTTGAGCAATAGTGTTTGCTTGGTTGGCTTGTTCCTTATATGTTTTCCTTCTCTAGAAGAAGAGTGAAATGGTCGAGCAGACCCCCTGGGAGAGAGGAGATTGCTCCTGTCCTGCGGGCAGCCGAGCCGGCCCGGGGAGAGACGGTTCTGAGCTGCAAGGCAGCAGGGAAGCCGCAGCAGGGAGCCGGGCTGTTGAGATAAACAGCTGGGCCTCCAGAGAGACAGAAGCAAAACTGCCTAGGGATAAAAATTCCAGGAACGAAACTTCCCAGGACTGTGCAGAGTCTGCTGCAACTCATAAAACCGCTGAATTGACTGAAAGCAAGCCTGGAAGCAGGGACCCGCTTGCAAGGGCTCTGTAGGCGGGGGAGAGCTGTTAATGAGCCTTTTCATGTCTGTTCTATCTGATCTAATTCTATTCTGTCACTTTGATTTTTCTTTCTGTGTAGAAGTTAATGCATGTTATAAATAATACCTGTCTCCTGAACTGACAGATCTTCTTTGGGGAGCTCATTTTGGGGAAAAAGGCTAGGCAGAGACACCTCAAAGCTGTGTCTAAAGTGGGGTGCCACCGCAAGTTGCACTCATTGCATCACGCAGGAACCAGTGCTGGTTTTCAGGCTGTGAAGAAGAAAGGGTAGAGAATAGATTTACAAAGGTGTGGGAAACCTTCATAGGGTGTGAGGTTGAAGGCCATTTTCCCTACTTCATCTTTTAGAGAGGAGTCTGGGGTGCAGCTCAGTCTGTTTTTTAAGACTCTGTATGGGAGAAGGTTTCTAACACTGTAGAGTTCATTCAGTCTTTCGGACAAAGGCCGGATATTGGCGAGAAGCAACAGTCAATAAAATGGAAATGCAGAGGAGCTCACAGAGGGGGAGACACTGGTCGCAGGTGGAAAGCCATAAAATTCTTCAGACACCTCCTCCCAGCTAAAGCTGGTGCCTAAGTGAGTGGGTGCTCCTTTACTTTACCAAGCTGGATCCTGCAATAGCTCATGAAAGCTGGTACCCATGAGCCCGGCACCGGTAGGCAAACAGCTCTGCTTAGACTAAAGATAGAGCAACCAGGGCTGTGTGGCTGGAGGTCCTGTTCTGCCAGAATCATCTCCATTACTGAATATTGTCTCCTTTTCATGTATCTGGTCTTGTTCCCTGGCCGAGTCCTGCACTGGACTCTGTCCTATGTGAACGTTCCGGCCACTGGCTGAGCCAAAGCGTAAGGCTCAACCCCAGCCCAGCATATGGTGCAGGTTTAGCCCAGGTGATCACCATGGTCCTTCTGGCCCCAGAAGCCATGAATGAGTGACCAAACCTCCACTTTGGTACCCACTGGTTCCCTTGGTCTTCATCTCTAAGATGGTGACCCCACGCTACAGCAGTGGGTGGCTGCGGCAGCTCATGCTCACAGGAACCTGCTGGAGCTGGGGCAGAAGCTGCGGCAAAGTCCAGCAGTGTCTAAGCATGGTCTCTGTTCAGGTGCGTTGCCAGCAAGTCAATGGACCTTCTTCCTCCCGAGAACTCCAGTTGTGCAAACTCTCAGAAGAAGCCTGAGGATGAGGACACCAGTTCCTGGGAGAAAAAAAAAAATGAGGGGACATCTTGCTCTTTGCACTTACTGCATGACTATTCATTTTATTTCTGCAGAGGGAAGCGCTCCTGCTTCTGCCTACATGTTGTCTCCTTCTCTGCTTCCAACAGCGAACCAGCACAGATCTTCTCTGTCTTTTGCTCTTCTCATCCGCCATACAAGCGTTTTGCTGATCAACCAGACGCTGCAAAGTCAGGTAAGGAGAGCGCTGCTCTGCGTATTTGGTTTGATACAAACAGTGCTGATGTTGAAAAGGAGGCACGTGGTGAGCGCTCATGAAAGTCTCCTTCCATGGGGGCTGGTGTGCACTCGGTGTGCACATGGATGGAGCTGTGTACGCATCAGCCCATGGGTATGCGGTTAGTGGTAACTTAAACCATTAATCAGTTCCTGGGGGAATAGCTGGTTCCCTATAGCTGTCCCCTTCGCTTTGACTAAAGCAGGTTGTCGGGAGCTGGAGCCACCTGGAGAAGCTGTGGGTGGGCAGGAGCCCCGAGCCTTGCACAGAGGTTGAAACCTAAAATGTGGGGTCTGTGCAGGGAGAGCATCATATGGCTGTGCTGCAAACGGGTTGGCAGAGGGTTGTATCTCAAAACAGGGCCCTGGTCGCACACTGATGACAGGTCCGGGACCATCCAGAGATCAGCCTTGGGGTGGGTCCTAGATGGCTGACCCCGGAGAAATCTGTCAGAGGGAAGGAACAGTTTTCTTTCCAACCTGGTGCTCAAAATCACTGAGGACTCGGTGCCTAGGCACACTGGGAGTGCTGGGTTTGGGGGTTGAACTTGACAAGAAGCATGTTGACTCTTTGCTGTTTAAAGATTTGCTAAATTAGCCTGTGTCTTTTAGGGGCATACACCTGGTGATGGGTATTTCCTTCCTGAGGGAAGAGCAGACCTGCGTGGGGTCAGCAGTTTGTTTAGACCAGGACGATATCTAGCACTTGTTCAAGGTCTCAATCAGCAGACAGAATAACAGGAGAACTACAGCTGGGGATGTTTGCACTGAAAGGCTAAATATTCATGGAGAACAGCAGCTACACCCCAAAGGTATTGCCTGAGCTTCTCGGATCTGGGATAAATCTGGGGATGTGAGGAGGAGCCTTCGCGGTAAGGTGGCCACTTGGTGAAGCTGGGCAGAGCAGAGGAGCCAGGTCTCTTGGCAAAAAGCAGTGGAGTGTGTGAGCTTTTGACAGGTTTTGGGTGAATGACTGGATGAAGGTGACATCTTGGCAGCTCTTGCCTTGTCAGTGGGTCTCTTGTGCTGGTGAGCTGCCTCTGAAGAAGCTTCTGGTTTAGATCTCTACTTCATAAATCTTGAATTTTGAGTCCTGACAAGCTTACCTCTGCCCTCCCAAGACTGTTGCTTTCTTGGAGGAGAAGCAGTGAGCTGCAAGGACCTCGAGGTCTTGGAAAAATCCATTTAATGCCCTCACTGTTCTGGATCTGCCCTAAGCAGATGAAGGGACACTACTGGTCTTTGCCTTCTTCTCGCTGTGGTCCTGGAAATGGTCCCCGTGTACTCCGTCAGCTGCGCTGCTCCTCTGTCCTTCCCCGTAGTTTGCTGTAATTATTGGAGGTTTGCATGCCGAGAGCCTGGCAGCATCCTACAAGGACTGTCTCTCGTCTCCCCGTTGGCCTGGCACTCCTGAGCTCTGGCTCGGGACTCGTGCCTTTTTCTGCAGTGAGGTCAGGCTGTGAAACTTTAATTTGCTGCCCTGCAGTTCTTGCAGCCTCTCAGCTTCCTTGCTTGGCTGCCTTTCCCTCCTGTTGTCTGTCTGCTGTTTCGGATGATTCTTCCCAAACTGTCCTCGCCTTTATTTACTGGGGCAATTTGCATTTTAATATTTTCAGCATATACTTCAGAGGTTTCTCATGCATTTCTTTCCTCTCTTGGGCTCTTCACTTCCTTCTATTTAGCATTATCTGCAGGGCTCTATCCTCTACAACCCCGTTTCAGCTTATTTCCAAAGAGTTTGCTGTCTCTCTGCTTGTGTAAAGCTGCTTTCCCTGTCTGAATTTGGCCCACCTGGAGACTCTCTCAGCAGGTGACCTGATTTACTACCTCAGACCGTTTCACTATTTAAATCACCTCCACATACATCAGCTGCTCCTGTTGCTAACTTGGGCTCCTTCTCCCATCCCTGTCCCAAGAGTTTTGGAGTTCTTAGCTGGCTGGGGTTTTTTTAATATATATATATTTTTTTTTTTTTTTCTTATGTATTATTTTTATTTTTCCATGTGAGTGGAAGAGGAACAGCTGTTCCCGCTGGACTCGCATCCTAGCTATAAAGTCATCCCATACAGCCTGAAGGTGTCTAGATTTTTGGAGTTGAAACCCTTGACAGCATCTCCTTTTTCCTCCAATCAGTGGAACAAAAGGCTCTGGTCTGCTGCATCCTGAGCATGCGGAAAGCACGTCTTCCTCAGCTCCTGCCTGTCAAAATTCCTGTTTCATTCCCTGACCCTTCACTGAAGGGCAGTTCCCGGCTTCCCAGTTGACTCTTCAGATTGTCCAGAAAATGAAAAAGAGAATAAACTGTTAGGATGCCAAAATTGCTTGCTGGGATTACAAACGTTTGGGATACCACGGAAAGTCTTGGTATCCTGTGTCTCCGCTCCTTTGCTAATGGTAGATTTCTCATACAGAAATTAGCCTTTAAAGCAGATCTCCCCTGGAAAGACACTGCAGTGCTCCAGGAACAAATGAACTCAGGTCCTTTTGGATAGCGTAAAGTTGTCAAAATGTTTTTGGGAGCGCGTCTTAAGTGATGGTAGTGGAGATTCAACCCGAAAGACCGGGCTAAAACTTCACTGACGTTAACCCAACGTGTGTTGTGTGGGTGCTGGGTCTCCAGCACTATCGGCTTCACTCATTGCAGGTGAGGGAACAGAGCTTGGACTCCTCCAAATCCTCTTCAGAGCTGAGATCTGTAATAATAATAATAATAATTAATAATAGATTTAATAATAAGGGATAAGTATACTGGTGACTTCCCAGTATCCCACTGAGACGAAAGTGGCCCATGCTGCTCCATACTCTGTACTTTGAACAGAAAGGTCACATTTGTCTGACTGTAAACTCTTCCTATGAGAAAAATAACTTTTCTCAGCACCATCCTTTTTTCCCCTAATATACTGCTTTTTATTATATCAGCTACTTTTTCAGCAGTAGGTTTAAATCCAAAATTTTAGTGTAGATTCGAGTGTTTATTTTTGATCCTTTTATATTCTTGGTTTGATTCT
>VXBH01002009.1:74003-183841 GCA_013400035.1 Rynchops niger | reverse complement strand
TTTTTATTTTTATTTAACCGAAGTATTAAGTTTTTAAACTTGTGGGGTTTATTTTTCTCTTCCCCTCCCTCTCTATTCCTATTCCCCTTCCCCCCAGCCTGTTTCCTAATGGCAGGATATTTATTTGATCAGCCTTTCCCTGAATGTCTGCTTTTGCTCCCTCCCGCTCTGACACACACACACTCCCCCTGCCTTAAAACCTTTTTAATGGTTTTACTGATTTCAAATGAATTTGGTGGGTAGGACAGGATCTGAAGGACACCTAAATTCTTGCTTAGAAGCCTGCAGCGTGCACTCAATTATTAGTTCTCTTTGTCCTCTACCATAATTAGGTTGGGTTGCTGCATGTGTGTGGGTTCGGGGAGGGTTGTGGCCGCAGGGGGATTTGGAGGTACCGTCAGAGGGGAAATGTGAGGGGGTACATGAGGAAGATCCAGTGATATACAGATAAAGAGGGATTAGAAGCTATCTATAAAAAAAGATTTTAGTTCTGACGTCTACTGAACAACTTACTTTTTACTTCCTACCCTTTTATTTGTGTTGAAAAGGGAAGCGGGGGGAGGTCTGTGTGAAATATTGGTAAATCTTTTTTTCTCCTACATGAAAGGACGTGGGAATCGGTCCTGAGCAAAGTGATGCGGAGAAAAGTTTAATCTTACATTTTCAATTGGTCAGCGAAAGCCATTTCATTTGATTACTTTGGTATCTTTAGATTTGTTCACACTACTGATCCAAATATGTGCCATTTTTAAAACTGATACAATGAGGAATATACAAAAGCATAGATCCAACACTCCTCCTAAATTCAGTCCAAGTTTTAAACCAATCCATACAGTAGTATTAAAATTACAGATATTAGGAACTCATTGATTCATTCAGATCATAAACAGCGTTTGCATTATGCATTTTCTCCTTATGCCTTGCATTTTCCATGCAAATAAGTAACTAACCCTTATAACAAAATATTATTATTGCATAACATATATTCAGTTTCTCAGTAAGGAGGTAAAAGGCTTCTGAGCCCAAACTGGTAATTTTTTGTATGGCAAAAGAAATGAAATCCCAGCCAAAATTTCAAGCTGGCTTGATTTCCACAGCAGAAATGTTTTTATCTCTTGGTCCTAGAAACCTCTCTTTCAAAGAAGACAAAAAAAAAAAAAAAAAGAAGCTGTAGGGACTTGATTTAACCTAACACTATTCCCAATTCTTATATATTTTTTTGGATCCAGGATGATTTTAAATAAAGATCCACCCATGGACACAAATCAAATGACTTAATTTCCATCCTATCCAATTGTTTGTAAATGATTTTGCTTCAGTCATGCTTAGAGGTTTTTTTTATCCCCCAACTTGAAATTTTAGCCAGCCCAGTTTTTAAAAACACTGGAGTACGTAGTAAATTGACCCAGGAAGAGTATGAAAATTCAAGCTCCAGACACCTGCTCGGGAACACACAGAACGTGTGTTCTGTGTTGGCAAGATGAGAGCGTGACCTCCGCAGTGCAGGGGCGTCATAGTTCAGGTGGGAAGAGAGCGTTCGCCCCCTCCTAGTGAAGGCAGGTGAGACAAAACTGAGGAGGTGGAACATTTTTCTCTGTAACTATTATACATGAAAAAGCATCTGGGCGTAGACTTTAGTCCTTGGCCCCCTCTGGGTCGGTGCAACGAATTGGCTCACACACCCACCGGACCCTGCATCCATCCAACCCTGCGCTGCTCAGCCTGTCTCGGCCCTCCGCCCCGCGTTGTGAGCATGGGTGGGCTGATGGAAAGGGTCTGGGTGGAAGGGGGAGCTTGGATCCACCCGGGAGCTCAGTCACCTCCTTCCCTCCTTCCACACTCCCCAGCTGGCTCCTGGTCCCAGCGTCGGCAGAGCACAGCCAGAGGTGCCTGGCGAGCTGCAGCAGTTGGCACCTCTGCCTGGACCTTGAGCTGCTTCTGGAGGCAGCAGTTATCTTGCAGAGGAGCAGAGTGTCTGGATGTGGGCACTGCTGCAGCAGTGACGTGCTTCTGATGGGACTGGGAGCGTCATGAATGGGCAGGTGAAACACATCGATGATGTACTTCTGCGCTTCTGTGAGATGGTATTTTCAGTTCCTTTTCACAACCCCTGAATCTCTTACGGGACCCTCAGCTCCTGCTCCTTTCTCTTGGTGGCATCCTAAAACACCTCTACCACCCCAGATCGCCTCCCTGCTTCTTTTTGACCTGCTGCGATGAACGGTGGCCGGTCTGGATCTGTGTTGATCAGACTGTCTGCTGCTCTGAGCAGATCGGCGTTGAGCTGTCCCTGCCCTTCCCACAGAGAAGACACTAACAGCATTGATTTATCTTCCTCATCTGCAGGTTTTCATGACACCTCCTGCCTCTGAGACCTCTCCCCTGTCCCCAGTCTGGCTGGAGTTCACTTATACAAAGGGGCTGGCAGACTGTTGGGCAGACTAGGCAGTGTGATCCCACGAGTCTTTGTTCTTCATGAAACCAGGCTAAAAACGAGTTTTGCTCAGTGCGAGCAAGTTCACATTCTTTCTAAGAGCTCTTTGATGATCAAACGTTTTCTTATTTTATGATGTTTTATACTCCCTTCCCAAAATAACAAATTTCCTAATGGAATCAGTTAGGCTATTATTTCTAACAGCCTCTGTCATAATCCAACAGTGTTTCTTCTAAGTCTGGCTTCTCAAATTTGACCAGACTTTTTCTTGCACAAGGCGGAAGGAGCTCAGGATCCTTAGTGGCCAAATCTGCCACAGGGCCAGGAAGCCCAAAGGAAACACAGAATCTTTGAGGCTGGAGGCACATCTGGAGGTCACCTAGTCCAAGCCCCTGCTCAAGTAGCATCACCTAAGCAGGTTGCCTAGGACCACGTTCAGTCAGGTTTTGAATATCTACAAACTGGGAGATTCCACAACCTCTCTGGGCAACCCGAGCTTGGCCTGCTTCACAGTAAAAAGGTGTTTCCTCGTGTTCAGATGGAATTTCACAGGTTTCAGTTTGTGCCCACTGCTTCTTGTGCTGTCACTGGGCAGCACTGAGAAAAGTCTGTCTCCCTCTTTTCTACAACCTCCTATCAGGTATTTAGACTTATTGACAAGAACCCTCCTGAGCCTTCTCTTTTGCAGGCTGAACAGTCCCTGCTCTTGGATTCTCTCCTTATAGGAAAGGTCCTCCAGTCCCTTAATCATCTTAACGGCCCTTTGCTGGGCTCGTTCCATTCAGTCCATATTTTTCTTATTCTGGGGAGTCCAGAACTGAACCCAGCACTCCAGATGTGGCCTTCCCAGTCCTAAGTAGAGGGGAAGGATCACCTCCCCTGATCTGCTGCTAATGCTCTGCCTAATGCAGCCCAAGAGACAGACTGCTGGCCTTCTCTGTTGTGAGGGTGTATTACCAGCTCATGGTCAACTTGAGGTCCTCCAGAACCCCATGGTCCTTCTCTGCAGCCCTGCTTTCCAGCTGGTTGGACCCTAGTATGTACAGCTGCCTGGGGTTATTCCTCCCTGCATGCAGGATTTTGCATTTCTCCTTGTGATTCCTTCATGAGATTCCTCTCTGCTCAATTCTTCAGCCTGTTGAGGTCCCCCTGAATGGACCACAACCATCCGGTACATCAGCCACTCCTCGCGGTTTGTATTGTCTGCAGACTTGCTCAGGGTGCACTCTGTCATTAATGAATATAGTAAACTATTGGCCCCAGTATTGACTGTTGGGGTACACCATTAGTGATTTGCCTCCAACTGGGCTTTGTGCTGCTGATGGCAACTGCCTGGGCCCCTCCTCTCAAGCTGAGGAAGCGGTGGTACAAATTTCTTGTTGGTTCTGAATCATTTAAGAGCTGCTATTTCATTCACTTTCTGGTCATGTTTCAAAGTAAGGAATTCCAGTCCATTAGTCTATTTTTCACATTTCAAACTAAGGAATTCCAGGCCATCAGTCTATTTTACCTCTTTTATTTCAAAAGGTGGAAAACAAAGGAACTGCACTGTGAGTTTCCTCGTCATTATTTGCTTCCAGAAAAGTCCACCAGTGTAAGACAATGAAACCTGTAATATGAGATGCACTACTGCTCCTTTGGGCATGCATCGCTGATGGAGAGCACCACTGGGTTCTGCCATTCAGCAGCTCCTGCCAAGGGCTATCAAAGTCGGCAGCTGTTTTACACCCTCGGCATTTCCTGCCTTGTGCCTGGATGACTGCTTAAAAACGAAGGCAGCATCCCTTAGAAGAACTGATGGGAATTTCTCTCAGTGCAAGATGTAGCCTGGCATTAAAACCTCCCAGAAGAATAAGGTTAGCTAACAATTACTTCTTCATGAACAAGTCAATGAAAGATTCACATTCTGTCTGGAGAGGCTAACAATAAAATGAAAGCCAAGGGGGCAAACAAACATTCAGGGTGGATAAAAAGTAATTTTTGGGAAAAGTAACCTACGATGCCTCAACACATGGGTTTTCTAATTTTGGCTTGATAGCTCTGATGTTTAATTTGTTGGAGACAAAGAAGGACATCGGTCTTGTGGGTCTGACTTTCTTCTTGCTTTCTTTTTAAGAGGTTTCAAGTATTGAAAGTTAGCGTTTCTTGGTGGAACGTGATATCTAATCAAAATCCAAGGATTTGTAGCCACTTAATTCTGCGGGACATGGAAGTGTATAGGTAGTTTGTCAGCCCTGTCTGCTCACATGCCTTTTTCTTCTGTT
Organism: Rynchops niger; assembly: GCA_013400035.1. Taxonomy (NCBI): domain Eukaryota; kingdom Metazoa; phylum Chordata; class Aves; order Charadriiformes; family Laridae; genus Rynchops; species Rynchops niger. The sequence goes on along the minus strand of VXBH01002009.1, from coordinate 179,143 downwards.
GAAAGGCTTCATTGTAAAAAGCTCTGCTTGAGTTTCTCAGGGTCCTGCTTCTCCCAGGTTTATAGTATTTCACCTTTTGGATTGGCTAGTGCAGTTTGCATTGAGCAATAAGGCTTAAATTTGGGCCATTTGATTTCACTGGATGATAGGTGCAAGCTGACCACATGTAATGGATAGCCGTGCTGTTTATTTTGTTGTAGTGAGGAGCAGATATTTTTCCTCACTCACTGTTCCTAGGTCGTTTCCCTTTAACCTTTACCTTACAGATTGGTCTCCAGTGTGGCTTACAAGAAACCAGGATGGTGAGCCTGCAAACTCTGAGGGGCACGGGTGCGTTCGTGCACAAGGAGGCATCCTTCAAAAGGCCAAGGTGGGGCAAGGAAGCAATCTTTTTTTTGCAGCAAATCCTGCCACTTTCATGTAATAAGGCCTTACTGAGTGTAGGAGCTGCCGCTGTGCCCTTTGCCATGTGCTGGGCACCTCCCAGGAGTGTTTTCTCCAGGCTGAGCGTAGTTCAGCCCTGGGCAGGAGCACTTGGGTTGCTTTCCCCTGACGGGAAAGGAGGGAGATCATCCACAGCTGTCCTGTGCCAATGACATGCTTGGCTGTTCCCACCTTGTGCCATGATTTTTCTTATCCTCAGATTACATCTTAAGTGACAAAGTCGTTGTTTCCTTCTGTGTCTGGTGCTTTATGAAACCCTAAGGGCCACATCCTGCTCTCCCCTCCATACGTGAGATGAGACGAAAGTCACACGCATGTGGCTGGCTTTATGTGGTGTGGCTGAGAATAGGAGCAGAGCCCACTCACTTTTCAGCTTAACCATGCAGGTTTTTGGGTTGGTTTTTTTTTTTTTTTTTGTTTTGCTCATAGGTGCACAGCCATCTGCCCCTCTACTACAGTGCTGTCTGCCATCTGTCCTAGGAAAATAAAATAACTGTAAACTCCAAATGCTCACAGGCTGCAGAGTTAACAGCTGAGATGTTACTGAGCATGCTGAACAGGAGGCAGCAGGTTATTAATTTGCTCTAGGAGACTTCACTGAGTATCTAACCCGAGTTATTTGGGCACATTCGGCCAAGGGAAAGTTTAAATAATGGAACAAGCAGAGATGTTTCTTGGGGCTGTGCTTCGTATGGCACAATAACTGACCACCTGCCTGAAGAGATCTCTGTTGCCTACAGGGATGTGGCATGGGAGCTTCAGTGAAAGGCAGCTCCTCCTCTGGGTGCTGCTGGCGTCTGGGAGGTGGTGCTCAGGCTGCCAAGATGGTTTGGGGGTAGCTGGTTGCTAACAAGTCAGCCCCCTACAGTGGTGGCCTGGCCAGCATCCTGCTAGGGTAGGTGGTGAGGGTTACAATGGCCATCCACCGTCTGCAGATTGGCTCCTTCTTGCGAGGCTGAAGCTCTGGGAACTGCCCTTCTTCCTGGGGTCCTCCTCCTGGGGTCCCCTTCCTCCTGGGGTCCCCTTCCTCCTGGGGTCCTCCTCCTGGGGTCCTCCTCCTGGGGTCCTCCTCCTGGGGTCCCCTTCCTCCTGGGGTCCCCTTCCTCCTGGGGTCCTCCTCCTGGGGTCCTCCTCCTGGGGTCCTCCTCCTGGGGTCCCCTTCCTCCTGGGGTCCTCACTTGCCCCAGTAGACACCATAGACACTGTCGCGTTAAAAGGACTGTAGTTTCGATATTTGTCTGTCAGAGTCCCAGGACTTTCACTGATTTGCTATCAGAGCCCCACCAAAGGACTTTCACTGAATCAGATTCAGAAATTATCGAAATTAGTTATTTTATTGAGAGCGACAGACGCAGATTTGAGATTGACGTTGATAAATTCACTAACTACAATAGCGCTGATTACTTGAGGTTAATATGGCTAGCAAAAATAACGATAGTACAACAGCCCGGGGTAACATTCCCCAGAGGGCGGAAGGCGCAGCGCTTGCCCAGCACGGTGTCCCTGCCTGGGGTGGGGGAAGAGAACACGGCCGTTTCTTCTCTCCCAATTTAACAGTCATCTTCTCCACCCTTTTATCCCCAAAATTACGAGGTTTCCCTCCCCTAGGTGATGTGTAGTATGATTTGGATGGAGAGATGAGTGCTATAGTCATATATGTTTAGCATGATCTCTAAAATCTTCATTAGCATATACAGGGGTGTCAACTTTAATATGCGTTTCACAGGTAATGAGGCAAAGGTCAATTACCGGGCAAGGTGGCCTCTCAAGGAAACAAAGAGCTACACAAAGTCTCCGTTATCTTGATTTCAGAGATAGCAAAGCCAGTCTTAATTGCTCTTTGAGCACAGAGACTTCACCTCATTATCCAAATTCCACAGACACCTCAGCCCAGCAGAGGCAGTGCCAGTGCCACCTGGGTGTGGGCTTCTTGAAGCTTTGCCCCACACTGGCAGGTCACAGAGGTGTGGGAATGCTGCTGGGAGAAACCGGGGCGCAGGTGGTGCCCTCTTGCTCGAAGTACGGAGCTGGGTGCGTGGCAGCTCCGCAGACATGAGCTGAAGGGATGGTTGGGAAGGAGCGTAGGGCAGACCCCAACGACCCGAAAGTCCGAGCTCCAGGGGAGGGAACTTGGGCACGACCCTGCTGTCCTGCTGGGTGGTGACCTTGCTGTCCTGCCAGATCATGCAGATAGAAACGCTGAGTGAGGACATGGAGGCAGCCACAGAGGCTACGGGCAAACTTGTCATGGGCACAGAGTTCTGAGAGCTGCTGCTGAGGACAGCCCTGGCCTCGTTGAGGCAGATGAATATGAATCACAAGGCTGCAAGGACAATTCCTTCTACTCAAACGGCAACGCAGCTTCTTGCTGTCACGCTTTCTCTCTAAAACCTCCCTTCTTTTTGTCCTACCTTCAACAGAGCGCAGGGAACACCCTGAGAACCTGTGCACCTTCATCCTACGTGAGACCGGGGGCGACATGAGACCGGGGGCGACATGAGACTGCTGCTCCCGCACTTCATCCAGCCCCAGCAGAGCGGGACCGGCCAAGCACACGCCTGGGTGCAAGGCAGAGCCTGGCCAACCTGTGCAGGGAGAGCAGTCCCCAGGGAGCTTTCCCATGCAGGGACTTCTCACCTAAATGCCCCAAAACACTGAACCAAAACACATTAACTAACCCCGGCATTTTTATTGGAGGTAAAATACGACGAACACTTGTACTTCTCAGAGAGCCACTCCCTGCCAGTCGCCAGCCAACACACGGGCTGAGAGGCTGGTATGATCATTCACATGGTATTATGCTTTTTTTCCAGTCTTTCTTCTTTTCCCACTTCTGGGCAAGGAGGCGGACAGCGGCAGAGGTGGCCTGTCCTGCTCCCCCACACCACTGCAAGGTGGCGGGGGGCAGAGGGGGGGGGTGTCTGCGTGCACCACAGCATTTTCGGAGAAAGGAGAAACTATCCCTAAACGCCCTTGATTGCCTGCTGGGAACACCGCAGACTGGCAGGTTTCGAATACAGATGATAGCTTTGTGGGCCTAAAATGCTCAGGGCAAAACTCCTTCTTGATAATTTTACACCACCGAGGGCTCTTTTTCACCTCGTTTCGCTCCCAAGGCTTTTAATAGCTCTGGCCTTGATCTCTTCACCAGCACATGAATGACAGCTGCAGAAGAACTATAACATTTTAATTCACATTTGTGTTTAGAAGCCCAACTATAATTAGAGGCAAGTGAATCATCTGCAAGAAATAATTAATTCAGGCCGTGCTGCCTTTCTTCCTCTTCGTGAATTTTCTATGAACAGGTTGCCGCATTCGCAAGCCCATTCTTCGTTCAGACTGAGTCACGCGTTTTCTCGGGCGGGTTTCTCTCGGTCTTGCTGCTGGTGTGCAGCAGGGCTGGGGTTTCCCACCACCCCGGTCCCCGACACCAGCCACGCGCTGCCGTTCCCAGCCCTTGGCAGAACGGCGCGGGGAAGCAACCGTGACGGCATGGATGTGAATTTTATACCCGAGTAGAGGTTTAAAATGGGTGTGCTGAGCCAGCGCGCTGTGATGGGCTGGCGGCTGTGACAACAGGAGGGGTGGACCATCCTCTCCGGGCTGTTTGTTTTTGGACCTGCTTAGACCACACAGGACCTCTCTGAAATCAGGGACCTGATGACTGTACCACCTCCTTCCTTCCTGCAGACGGGAGGAATGCGCGATCTCACAGCTCTGCTCACAAGCATCTCCCCAGCTCTTGCTTCCTGCCCCGGGGCATGGGGTCTCCCCATGGACCTTCAGTCACAATTCATGGTACTGATGTGGACCTTGCCTGTTATTGGAGTGCCTGTGATGGACCAGGCATCTTCTTGAAGCACCTGGAGTAAAGTGTGGTCCAAGCATCATCTCTTGAAGCAGCTCTGGTGCAAAGCCAGGTCTCAGCCCACAGGAGTGCTGCAGCCCAAGCTGCTGCTGGTGTCCCACAGCCGAAGCTGGGGACACATGGGAGAGATGGGAGCTGGTTATCGAGCCCTACCACTGCATATGACTGCCCCCCGCACCCCATCACAGCGCAAGGCTCCAGAGCTGTGTTCGCCGCTGGGTAAATTTCACAAAGAATTTATCTTCTTATACAGGCTTTGCTTTTTCAGCATTTTATATGTACATTTCTCAGTTTTCTAGCATTTTTGATTTAAATCCTTATTTGCCCTTTTGCGTTTAAGCTTGTTTCTTAAGAGCCTGATGCAAAGCCCAATGAAGCCAAATTTGCCCTGAGTAATTGTTATGTCTTTAGCAATCTTAATATGGCTTCTTAAACAAGTTGTGGTTTTTTTTCATCTGGGAGTATCAATAAGCAAGTGCCGACAATTCTTTCAGTTTTTATTAACTTGCTATTAGTGGCCTAGACAAAGAACTTGCAGTTTGTATATAGCTGTAGAGTCTAATCTAATCTAGTCTATCTATCTATCTGATACACTTGCCTGGGCAATGAGCCACAGCTTGATAGCTGGGCGGGTGTAAAGTTCATCTGCCAAATAGCTGGAATGACAAAAAGGACAGAAGCTGAAAAGCAATTATTAATTGATGGGGTTTTGATTGAAGTTAGCTGCTATTGATCATCTCACTGCTTAAATGAACGAGGCTCATAATGTAATCTTTGTGCTGAACATTGATACACCAGGCACCTTCCTCATTGATCCGATGTACATAGGCAAAGTTATTTAGCATCCCATTACATGAAAATCAATAATGAGATCATATTACACAATCTGAGGTCCAACTGTGGCACTTTTATTAAGATATGTAGCACACCGTCACCACAACAGAGGAATTCATTTGAGAGGCTCTCAGTCACCTGCAGTCTGTGGGACGCGTATGCATATGTGTGTATATAAAATTAAAAGAAGTAACCGCCACTTTGAAATCATGCTATACCAGCCAATGAGCAGTTTTATAAGACATTTCATACTAAAATCTGTTGAAATATTTTCCTAAATTCTTCTACTTCTTCTCTGTGAAGTTGCTGTAATTCATTCTACGGAGATTTTTATACTGCACCATATGCTTTCAAACCATAACTGTTTTACATAGTTAGCATAACCGTGTGATAAAATTAGAGCAAGGTCTCGATAATGCTGTCCTGTCATGGCACTTCGCCAGCTCACATCCAAGCTTGGAATCTGCCGTGGGCGGACTGGCGCACGCCCCGTCGGATTTCACAGCGGGGGCCTTTGACGAGCAGCAGGGGCTGGGCTGCACCAGCACCTGGGGGTGCCACCAGCCAGGAGCTGCAGTCACTTACTGCCTCGGGCTGACGATCCAGCAACAACGGGGAACAAAACTGCCTCCCTGGAGATGGGGACCATGATGAATATATTGCCCGGGCGCAGCCACGGTCCAATAAGCTGATCTCACACATCTTTAAACCCCTGTGTCAAGTCCCACTCTCAGGAAAGAGGCCTCAAATAAGTGACTTTGGATNTCTTCTTCTTTCTTGGAAAAATCTTCCCAGGTGCGGTCTTCTTTCTTGGGAAGAATATTCCCAGGCACTATCTTCTTCTGTTGTTTCTTCTTTGCTCCCCCCTAGGGGCACTTATTTTCCCCTTTGACGTTTGCTGAATTAGCAGGGTCCACCCCCCTTGCGGAGGACAGCCTCGGCTCAGGTTTCTCCCTTCTCCCAGGTGAGGTGTAGCATGATCTGGGTGGAGAGACGAGTGCCGTAGTCGTACATGTTTAGCATAATCTCTATAATCTTCATTAGCGTATGCAGGGTGTGCGCTTTCGTATGCATTTCGCGGCTAATGAAGCGAAGGTCACTCATCGGACACAATGGCCTGGAGAGCTGAGAACGAGCGAGCTCACCACACGCGTGGCAGAACTATCCTGTCCTCACAAGACAGTTCTGCCCCACTTTCAGGTGCCAGAAGTGTGAGCCTTATCAGTTCTTTGAAGGCCAGGCCTGCATTATTTATTTCCTTGCGGGTGTTTGAGGCCTTCCATTGATGGCTTGGAGGGCCTCCTGCCCCTCCGCAGGGAATTTACAGTCTCTTACACCCTGTTAGTCTTCACTGCCCAAGTGCCTCTGGGTTTTCTCTTCATCCCATCATCTAGCATGCCCTTAAGCAACAGCGTGGGAGCAGCTCTTCATCTCTCTCCTTTCTACCTCCCTACTCATCTTCCCAAAAGCTTCTCAGTCCCAGCTTAGAAGTTTGTTTTTTGTAAATCTGCTTGGAAAGGGTCACCCCTGCACTGTAGCATCTTCCGTCTAAACATCTTGTGTATGTTGACTTTCTTGCTAGGTTTCTAAAACATTCAAATTATTTCCTGGATATTTTCTCAAATTCTGACAAAGTATCTCCACTCCATATGTTGCTGATTCATGTGTGTCACCAACTGATAATCAATTTCAGGAGTGCAAGAGATACACGCTGGCTTTATGCAGTTATCTTTGATCTGCTGAGCAACTTGCTGCTCCTCTAACAGGAGCCCGTATTTTTACATCGGCAATAGCCAGAAAGATGTCCGACCTTTTCCTGGTTGGGGACGAGGTCACTTTTTGTGCTGAGTTGCAAGAATAGCACTTTGGGGTCTCCAGTGAGTGGAAGTTTTAATTTGAACGAAACAGGAAAGCTGTGTTTGTATCTTTTGCAAAATGCCTCATTTCTCTAAGAGCAGCTTACTCCAGAACAACGCTGTGATTTTTTCTCATTTGTGATTAGTCCATTTACCTAATGAAACTATTGAATGCAATTCTGTACATTTTCTCTGTAAATACCATAATTTCTAAGAAAGCCAGATGTTATATTTGGTATCTGCTTATCTATCTGCCTGCCTGCCCATCCATCCATCCGTCCATCCGTTCATCCACCCACCCACCCATCTATCTCCCATTTAGGGGTAACTAAACACTTCCTAGGTAAATCAAATCTGCATTAGTATGGAGACTCATTCATTCACAACAGCTGAGCCCACTAAAAGCAGATTCTTGCCATAAAAGCCACTTGATGCTGTGGGTGAATTACCAGTCCTTGTAAACACTGTGCTTCTAGATGTAATTTATCCTAATTCAGCTCTTGTTATTGTCTTGTGTATTGTCTCTGAATAAGGCAATCTTGAAAATGCAGTCTCAGATATGGTAATGCATACTGAATGCCTGCAGTAAAGTTACCCCGAGTGTTTGCAGCACCTCTTCTCCACCTGATGATACTATCCAAGGAGTGCTCTGAGTGGGCATGTTCTTACAAAGCACATTTTTAAATGGCCTTTGTTCAAAAAATGGTATTTTAGCAAGAAAAAGTTAACAGCATTGCATAATTGTCTAGCATTGGTCAACTATTATTTTTGAGGCAGTTTTTAGAAACAACATTTAGGTTGTTCTGCGACTGACTTTCCACATCCCATCCACTCCTCCAATCTCTGCCCTTCCTCCCCGCGCAAAGGCCTGGGACCCTGAGAAGCCGCATCGGTCTCTGCCTTGAAGTACCTGCCACAGCAGATGCTGCAATTCCACACATTAGCATCTTGGTACCCCTAGTTGATTAATTACCCGCGTTCTGCTTCTTTCTCCCGGAAAGTGACAGGCAAGTGTAATGCCCCATTAGCTATTGGCTAGCCCTTTTCAAATCAGGGCTTCCCACAGCATGGCCTGAGACACTGTTGCTTCATCCGAATGACCTGACCATGCCCAGAGCTGATGCTCAAAAAAGAGAAGTCCTAGGATAGCCCCGTCCTTGGGTGAAAAACTACTCGGGAATGTCAGCATACGAAGCAGTGAAGGAGCTGCATCTGAGAGCCAGCAGCTGGATGAGCCAGAGCTCCAGTGCCTCCCTGCTGCTGGATGGGAAAGAAAGAGAAGTCTGGATCATAGCTGGTCTGAAATGGTCACCTTGGGACACAGCAGCTGGAGGATGGCAAGGGGCAGAATCAGACTCCTTCGTCTGTCGATGCCTTCTGTGGGTCAGCTGGAGCCTCCTGGACATGCTGGAACATGTCCAGAGAAGGGCCACGAGCTTGATCAGAGGGCTGGAGCACCTCTCCTATGAGGACAGACTGAGACAGTTGGGGTTGTTCAGTCTGGAGAAAAGAAGGCTCCGAGGAGACCTTATAGTGGCCTACCAGTATCTTAAGGGGGTCTACAAGAAAGTTGGTGAGGGGCTTTTTAGGATGTCGGATAATGGCAGGACTAGAGGGAATGGATTAAAACTAGAGATGGATCGATTCAGATTAGACGTTAGGCAGAAGTTCTTCCCTACTAGGGTGGTGAGACACTGGAACAGGTTGCCCAGGGAGGTGGTGGAAGCCCCATCCCTGGAGGTGTTCAAGGCTAGTCTGGACAGGGCACTGAGCAACCTGATCTAGTGGGAGGTGTCCCTGCCCATGGAACTAGATGATCTTTAAGGTCCCTTCCAACCCGAACCATTCTATGATTCTATAATACCAGTTTGCTGGGCAGTGGTGGGTGCTGACACCAAGTCCCTCTCTGCGATGGGTTGGATTAGCTGCACCGGTTGGGAAACAACCCTGGGCATGGCGCCCCATTGCTACCTGTGCCACCACAGCTGGTCACCAGGTGGGGTACCGCCCTGCAAGGCACTAACTGGGCCACAGGAGACCACCCCCATTGGCTTAACACCCACCACTCTAGACCCAGCTTTTCCCCTTCCTGATGTGCCACGGGCCACACTGGTCCCAGACAAGCAGAGGGAAGGAGGGACTGAACTATGCTGAAGTTTGGGATGTCATGTGTGCAATTACCCCTGCTATTTTGGGTGTTGTGACTCCATCGGTGGCACCGAACGTTAGTGCACACATGAGCACGGCTCTGCAGTGGCAGGTTGCCCGCAGTCCCCAGCCGGCTGGGTGATGCACTGCCTCCTGGCGCATCTGCTCTCCTGATCCACTCCTGCAGCTTGGCAGCAATCCCAAGGGATGATCCTCAGGTTTTTCAAGGCACCTCTGAGTCGCCGTGAGATGAGGGTAGCCCTGAAGGGAGTTGTCAGCGCATTGGGAATGGCTTTCTCATGTAGATAAGCCCCCTAAGACCCTTTGGTACCCATCACCTTCCTCACTCCTCAGCACTCGGCTCTGCTCAATGGGGGCCTGTTGAGCTCTGCCACCCCCAGGGGTTTTCCCTTTGCTTTGGCTCCTGCCTGGTAACCGGCAGGTTTTAACTCAGCCTCAATTGACCTCACTGAAGTGCCACTTAACAACAAATTACAGCCGACAAGTTGGAGCTTCCGCTGCTGGTTATTTACATGTGTTTATTCCTGGATATCACCCCGCTGCTCCAGCCTCAGAAGCTGGTAAAAAGGCAGCAATTAGCAAAATAAAATTAAAAAAAAAAACGTAGATGCAATTTACTCCTGGTGTGATAGCGCAGGGCCATGGAGGCTGGGGGATGACTCCAGCTGGGAAGGGCTGTGCTCTCTCCTCCCTTTCCCCAACCTGCGCAGGGGTCTGTTCCAGGGTCAGATCTATCGGGCATCGTTGCCTCAACCTGTGGCTGCGGCTGCAGGGAAGGGATGCCAGCCAGTCCCTGAACTTGCACACTACTCCTGTTGCTAAGGCAACTCCTCCTTTTGGCTGCCGGAGCTGTGATCCACAGCTAGCGGGGTAGTGGGAATAATGAGAAAGCGAGGGTTATCCTGGGAGGGTGCTGGCGTACGGGCTGAATAAAACAGAGCCGAACCCAGGCAGGGCTCAGCATTCGTGTGGGCATCACTCTGTGCACCCACGCAGAGAAGCCACGGGCAGTGGGTTATCCTGGGAGCAGAGGGGCAGTGGTAAATTGAGGGGCAGATACTTTGGGCATGCACAGGGGCAGCACTGTGTTGGTTTGAAGAGGGGACAGACAGTGAGCAGTGCTTGATCCTGCCCAAGGTGGCCCTGTTTGTCTGTGGCTATGGTTGGGGGAGTGATAGGCCTGTGGCATCTCCCTGTGGGAAGCTGTCCATGAATGGTGTCACCTCGGCCAGCATCTCATGGGAGATGCCTCTGTGCCAAGGACCATTCCCCTGAGTGCCCCTGGGCTGGCATGGCAGAGAGATTGGCCAGTAAAAGAGCATAGCTCAGCTGCAAGGTGTGGTTTTGGTGGGCTCCTCAGGTGGTCACGTAGCTGTGGGGCATGACTCCAAGGTCGCAGGGGTGCGGTGTCTCCCTTGTGTCCACAGACCAAGACATCTGCAGCCTGTATGGGCTATTTGGGAAGGCTGATCTGCATTGACCCACTGGGGCTCTGACGTGGTGATCCTGCTTGCTGGAGAGCAGGGCTGTGACAGCGTCCCATCATCCCATCCCCTCCAAAAGAGGTCGTTTGGTGTCAGGGTGAACCCAAAACCGTAACCCTGCATCAACAGGGTCATTCACACTAACGATGCTCTAAATCTCTCAAAAAGGTCCCATCACCATGTACAGCAGGTTTCAGGCAGCAGGAGGTCACTGCCCATCCCAGGCTGTCCTGGGCCCTATGTGTCCTTCCACAAGAGCAGTTCAGCTGAGGGATCTTCTGGATGGCATCTTCCAGGTCCTTCGGGCTGCCCTGTGGCACAGTCACTCCACAGAAAGTGGCTCTGTTGTTAGAAGACAACTCAATGTCCTCTTCCTGGGAAAGACCTTCTCCAAGCCTTGGCTCTCCTTGCATGTCACCGGGATTCCTCATTGCTTTGGCTTTGGCTCTACAGCTTCCCCACAGGGCTCCTGCAACAGCGTTGCCTTCGGGAAGGCACAACCCTGTCCTGGAGGGAACCGTGTTTTCACTTGGCTTTTTCCTTCAGCTTTGGGTCTGTGCCAGGAGCTCCGGACTTGCTCTGGTTTGGATGGAGCAAACAAGGCTCCTCCTCAGTTGGAGGTGCCGTCTCTAGGGAAGCTTTCAAACCTGCAGTAACTCTTTACACCAAATGTGTTGCTACTTTTATCAGATGCTTTTCTGATCTGCTGCTAGCAAGAAATCCTACACGTATCATTTCATAGCTCCGGTTGCTCTAATATGCTCAAAAAAGAAAACAGACGGCATTAAAGCAGTTCTGATACTTGACAAACCAGTCTAATTTTTTATTTACATGTGGCTGAGGCTTTTGGCTGACATTTTTCACAATAAAATATGATAGGAAATATTCATTTTGATGCCGTGTTCCTTTTTAAAAGGGGGATTCTAAAGAAAGTACTTAACTTCATCTCAGAAGTTTGCTGTGATTGCACACACCGACTTCAGAAATGGGAACAGAGACTCCAAAGGAAAACAGAGCCTTTTTATAACCTTCCTCATTCCTGCTAAGGCGGAAAACTTGTGACAACCTTACCTAGACTCATTCTACCACCCGGCTTGAGCGATGGTCCCCTCTGAGCTCTGAATTTGTGCATTTATGAAAACAGCTCACAATGATTAATTTTTGTTGTATTACTCAGTGCTTCTTGGTTGTAGTTTCATTCATGAGCTGATGCTCAGTCCTGCAAATGGATTCATTATTCATATGGATGCTGTACGCGCAGGTAAATAATTTTCATTCTCCAGTGTTACCAAAGACTGTTTGTTGTGACAATTGACTGCTAATTACTATTCGCTGCATGCGCTGGGTCAGTTGGGACAATTTCTACCCCTTTATTGGGTTACTGAGTCTTTTTACCAGGAGAGGAACAATTAAAGGTGAGTGAAAAACAGTCACGACTGCCTTCAGCATCCAAAAATAGTGATCCACACGCTGAGAAAGTACTGGGAAAGAATCGACTAACACAGCAAACCCAGCAGAAAATAATTAACAGTTATCCATTGCGTGTGTGTTGATGTGCACTTGAGGTTTGACTCAATATTTCATGCTTTTTCAGCAAACGGGAAGGTTAGAAATTTGCTTTTGATATCCCGATGATAACTACATGAATTCAGCAGCTGGGGCTTGAAGAAAAAACATGAGGTGTGGTAAGACTTGTAAGGAAAGTCATGAGAGGTACAGACAGCAGGCATTCCCGAGCAAGCAGGCAAACACGCCAGCTGTTAAAATTTGTGACGCTTCCAGAAAGCAGCCGCCTTTCCACAATTACGGGGGACGGAGAACAAAGAGACCTCACCGAGCTATCCAGTCTCGGGGCGTATTTCATTGGTAGTCCGTGGCTTCGCGGGAGATACTCCTGCCTGACAAAGTGGAGGCAGAGCGGGCCCCATGTTTCACACAAAGCGAGGTTCACTTGTGTAGAAATGAGCTGCCGTACGGGAGATAACGGTTTATTATTGCACTTTGTGGGTCCCCATTCATTCACAGCCCACGTGACTCTGGCTAGAGCCAAGTCAGTTTGAATTAATTTTTCAAGTATGGCTTCATGAGACAATGCATCAGATGTTTTAATAAAATTCAGACAGGCTGCAGCTATCGCGGTCCTTTCATGCACTGATTAGGGGTTTCTATTTAAAAAAAAAACAAACCCAACACAAAACAAAAAAACAGCAATCAATTTCTCCGGTAGTGTCTTTTTGTGATTCTGTTACTCGCAGTTCCATCTTCCTGTATGTTTATAATTCCCTGCCTTTAATATTTAACATGTAGTACATTGGTTTACCAAGGATTAGGCAGATATTACAGCCCGCCCGGTGCCAAGAGCACTCTGTTTTGCTTTGTTCAAGATGGCTCTCACATCTGCTTTGTTTCACTCACTCTTGCCTTTCCTTTGCTCTCTAACGAAACAGAAATAACCGCAATTATTTTTTGTTCATTCCTTAAATGAACCTTTTGCCTTTCTGCCTGTGTGTTAGCTAGATCCCACGATTTGCCGGTGCTCTGCTTTTGCCTTACATGCATGTTCATAGGGCAAGGAATAACTGTTTTAAACTGAAAAAAGGTGGATTTAGACGAGATCTGAGGAAGAAATTCTTTACTGTGAGGGGGGTGAGCCCCTGGCCCAGGTTGCCCAGAGAAGCTGTGGCTGCCCCATCCCTGGAGGGGTTCAAGGCCAGGTTGGACGGGGCTTGGAGCCACCTGGGCTGGTGGGAGGTGTCCCTGCCCAGGGCAGGGGGTGGCACTGGGTGGGCTTTGAGGTCCCTTCCAACCCAAACCATTCCATGATTCTACGATTCATTAATTTCTTAATAGCCTCAGTATTTCCCCAACACGTAAGAAGGGTGTATCAATCAAGTGTGGACTCACTGGCCAGTTTAAGTGAGGGTTAAAGCAGCCCCGGCATTTCTACTCACTTTATTTTCAGCTGTGGTTCCACAAGCCACTTGACCTGGTCAAAAACCTCATGGATGTAAGGCTCTCAGTGATCCAGAATCAGGGGCTGTCACTGTTTAATCAGGCTAGGGGAAATGGATGAGGCTTCAATTTTTCTTTGCCTGTGGACGAATCACCATGGTCCCAAGCACATTGGCATCCCAGAGCTCACTCCCAAGGCACTGCTGAGCAGCCAGAGGGGGATTCCGGCTCAGGAAAGGTGACAAACTCCACTTAAGCTGGCTTTCTATGACAGGGACTGTATGCACAGTTCTGCCATGATCCACCCGAGTCCCAACAACAGGTCCTGGACTTGTTCTCGTTTTGACGAGACATGCTTGTCACCTGGGCAGGTGCAGGGTAAAGGTCTCTGCCATCTGGGGCAAATGTTTCAGTGGGGAGTGGAGCGAAGAGTCTGGGATGGACAAGGGGACAGAGACAGCAATGGATGCTCCGGGTCCATCAGGGAACCTTGCCTATTTTGAGATGCGCTTGATCCCAGCCTAGCTCAGGGTGTGGGTCTAACCTCTGAAAACAGCTGCCGTGCTGAGAGGGAGCCCCAGCCTGGGGTCCAGCGCAGGCCAGGGTAGGCAACAGCCATGTGCAGGGTGATGTTTGTGGTGTGTACCCACCTCTGGGCAGGCTGACGGTCAGGAATGGCTGTAACACAGAGGAACTCGGGCCCGTGTGATTTCCCAGACGAACCAACTTGCTCTGGAGCTGTTGGGAACACAAGGCTGATTTGCGCAGTCAAGGGGGATGAGTCCATCCCACTTGCGCCTGGGATGAGTCCAGCAGCCTTTTAAGTACTTGTCCAAGGGCCTGGCATGCTCACTGGGCTGCCTGCCAGTTTTCTGCACACACTCCTTAAGAGCAAAAAGTTTCCTAGAAATTCTTGCCAAAGATGGGTGGGTCTGTTCCAAGTTGGCTGCAAGCTATAGGTCTGGTGGGTGTTCGTCGGCTGCTGTTTCACAGGGGTGACAAGCTTTGGTGGGTATCGAGAAGGACAGGCAACACCCGCCTAATCCCAGCACCCCACAAGCTCTCAGGCACGTCGGTGTGGTTGCAGATGACACCAATTTACCACGAGCAACGACTCTTGTCATCAATGTATGTGTTAGCTTTTGGTAGACGGCACCACAGAATGTAGTGCATAGCTGGCTTCACTGTTTTCCAAAGAGCATTTACAGCCCTTCACACACGCACATCCCCAGCTGAGAGGGACGGCGTTTGCTCCACAATGTCACAGGCAGAGAAGAGTATGCCTGGCGGGTTCAGATAAAAGCGAATAATTCTGTATTCACGCATGGGGCAGAGGTTTCTGTGCTGCTTGCAAGTTCCAATCTTTTCAGGATCCAACTGACATGTCAAGACCATCCTTGGGGTAACTTCTGCCCTTCCGGATTGTGCCCCCTACATTTTGGAATAAAATGTGTCAGCTTAAGAGGTCTATTCCACTTGTGTTGCCGGCTGTGCAAACAGTGCACTGGGTTGTGCTCTTTGCTCTGCGCTGGCACACACATACTCCAACGCCCACCACCCCGTTTTGGGTCTGGGCTCCAACGGACGCCTCTCCCGTTGCTGGAAGAACGAGCGACTGTAAGATCCGAACAGCCGCGCTCTCGGCCGTCTCCAGCGTCCCCATGCTGTGTGATGGCTATGACAGCGTGGGCTGCTCACCTTTCCCGGCCTGGCGCTGTCTCACACACCGCCACAGATAATGCTCAAGAGGTCTGATTTCTCCATGGGTGAGATAATGCTCAAGAGATCCGATTTCTCCAGCGTGGGTCCAACGCAGCGGTGGCTGCCCCATGCCAGGCGGACCTGCGGGCTCTTTGCAGCCCCACGGGGTCCCTGCCTGTAGAGATGAGCAGAACCGGGATGGCTGTGGTGACACGGTGGCAGGAGGGGACACCTGGGCAGCTGAGAGACCTCCTGTGGCAGAGGCGGTGAGTGCACAGACACACAGCTGCTCCCACCACGCACAGCTCGGTGGATGATTTGGTGAAGTTGAAGCTTAAGCAAATTAATTACTCAGCATTATTTTTAGTTAGCAACTGAAAAGCTTACTCTCTAATAGAAAGAACTCAATAAATCAATTAACAAATGCAACCCTGAGTAGCTCGCTTGCAGGTATTTAATGTGAATTACTCCATGGAACTGCTACCTCGTTAGAGAAAAGGCAATTATCTTTACTGCATCTCAGTAATTACTAACTGTAGTACACACCACAATATTTCAGTGCAAGTTAGAGGACAGCACTGCCAAAACAACTGGCAATAAACCTGCGAAAGCAGATCGGCACTGAGAACAAAAGCATCCAGCATAACGCGTGTCGCACTGTCCATGTGTCCGGGACATGGAGCCTCTCCTTGGATGTATTTTGACCTGCAGGAGTCAGGAATACGTGCCCTGACACAGGATTTTGCCAGCAAACGCAGCTTCTGCACATTTCAAAATCCCCATACCAGATTTTTCTGTTCGCTTTTTTTCCCATTGGAAAAATAAAATGAAATATCTGGTGGTGGTGGTGGTATCTACCACCCAGATCAAAGCTTTCCATCGGGTTCGCGTGGGGATGCTTGTTTCTGGGCAGCATTCATATCTGAGCAGAGGCGCGAGCGCGAAGCTTTGCCCGAGAGCGAAGAGGGTGCTTGCTGCCCAGCCATGGACACTGCCTCCTCCGGGCAGGGGAGCAGCCGGTGCTAGAAAGGAGATGCTGGAGAGCTTTCAGTGCTAAAAAACTACCCAGAATTTCACCTTTTCACCCCTGTCTGGAATGGGTAGCCAAAAGCCAGGGTTACTGTGGAAAGGAGGTGTTGCACTCACCCGCAGTCTCAGCACGCCGTCCCCTGCCTGTGCCCAAGCCCAGCCCTCCCGCGTGGACAGTGTGTCCAGGCACTCGTGGAATCATAGAATCACAGAATCTTCATGGTTGGAAAGGACTTTTGAGATCATCGAGTCCAACCAAACACACGCAAAAAACCTCCAAACCCCTACAGTCTCTGCCACTAGAGCATGCCCTGAAGTGCCACATCTAGACAGTTCTTAAACACCTCTAGGGATGGTGACTCAACCCCCTCCCTGGGCAGGCTGTCCCAGTGCCTGACCACTCTGTCAGTAAAGTAATTCCTCCTAAGATCTAACCTAACCCTCCCCTGCCGCAACTTCAGACCATTCAACTCATCCTTCCCTTGTGATCCCCCCACTGTGGTCATGGGTACTACAACATTTGTACTACAACAAACACACGCTATTTACAGAAAGTTTTCAGCTACGAGTATTCTTTATTCTCAGACAACTGTCATGCTCCTGGCCTTGGTCCGGAGGTCACAGGCTGGCCATAAATGGTGTTTTGTGATTCTTCCTGAAAGAGGTATCCAGCCCTTATTCCACACATGGGAAATAGCCCAGTTGAAGCTCTGCTTGTGTCCCAGATGTTCTGTGGTAGTCCATCTTCTGAAGGGTCTCTTTGAAGTTGACCTATCATTTTCTCCTTCCTCCTGTATCTTCATGAGCACTTTGGGGAGTGGGGCCTTCTCCTTCCAGCCTCAGGTCAGTACAATCCAGCTCTGCATTTGCAGAAGAGCTATGACACTGTGCGTGAGAAGAAGTCCTGGAGGAACCGGCTTGACCCAGCCTGGGCTGCTGCAATGGCCCCTGAGATCTTTTTCCCTGGAACTAGTGTCACCTGAAGGACTTGGCTCTGAGACCAGTGACTATGGCAGACCTGTGAACCAGCCTAAAGCTGAGCAGGCTGCCAGAATGTGCGTGGTAAGGCGAACTCTTCTGAAGGCATACAGGTCCTGATGCTGCTGCAAATACCCCTCAGGAGTCATACCCCATGCCAGGGGCCTGGTGTCTCTGTCAGCTTGGTCCTGCCTCCATCCAGCCTCCTCGGAGAGTCCTCCCACTACTGCTGGAGAATGGGTATGGCCACAGGGCAGGGAAACCAGCAGGGCACCCTGTTTGCACCGTACCCTGCGTATGCCAGAATCATTCTGAGGGCTAAGGAGAGCTCCACACAGGCTTGACCTTGCTGTTCTAGCCCTGGGCTGATTGGTATGCTGCAAGCTGAGCAGATAAATGAGTGGCTTAAACGCAGCACCACGCGAGGAATATATTAGAGTCACCATGGAACAATCTCCCCATAACTGGGCACGATGGAGTGCTCAGACCTCACCCCTGCCTGCTGCATAGACACTCCTGAAAACCTTCCTGAATCTGGGGAGAGCGTTTGCTCAACAGAGCTCCTGAATTGCCAAGGGCAAGCCCGTGAGACCTCTCTGCCAGACACAGGTGCCCTTTGCATCATGTCGGATGTTGGCTCCCTGTGACATCCCGCGCATCAAAGGTGTCCCTCAGAGGAACGGGGAAGCCCTGCTGGGATCTTGAGCCACAGGTCCTGCGGGTCCCATGAGCGCAAGTCCCAGCTGGGGGGTGCTCACCACAGGGAGGGGAGGTGGGCTGTGGAGCCGTGGTCCAGGGGATGACTCCTGCAGTGTGGAGGAGCAGGGCTGGGGAGGTCAGTCGGTGCTTCCCAGGAGGTGTCCTTGGAGGAAGACGCAAAGTTGAGTCGACTGAGGTCCTGCAGAAGAAATATACCAGTTTTCCCACTCCGAGCAGCTGCTCCAGTCCAGGTCTGCTTCACTTGTCCCAGGCTCTGCTCATGAAGCTGAGGAAGGTCCTCACAGGGGCCGTTGCCTCTCGTGCCCTCCAGACTCAGGGCACACTGTAGTGTTGTGGGTCCTTGTCCTCCTCATTAACCTCTTCCTATTCCTGTTTTTTATAAGCTGGTCGGTCTTCTCACCCAGAAATTGTGCTGAGTAGGTTTGTGTTCCCTTCAGCAGGGGAGAGGGATTGCGTAACTGATTGGTCTGACAAGCCGCTACCAACTTAGAGCGGCAGGTTACCCTGCTGCGGTGCAAGTGGCTGTAATGAGACAAAATAATGAGCTATTGCAAGGCCACCCCAGCCTGAACTGCGGTGCGGTGACAGATTACTGCTCAGATCTGCCTTGCACATGCGTGGCAGCCCGTCCTGCGGGCACGGCGACGGTGCACCGTGCGCATTAACGAAGCGGCGACATGGCAGAGGAATCGACCCCCCGAACACAGAACCGCGGGGAAACACGGGGATTGTGCTTTGAAGCTGGGGAGGGCTCATTAGGGCCGGGGTCTTGACCCCGCCGCTCCCCTGCCCTCCTCGGGCATCGCCTGCCTCTACCTGCCGCTCGCAGAGATGCTGCTCCAGGTGCTGTCACTCCAGCCCCTGCTAGAGCCGGGGAGCAATTAAAATAAAAACACACCGCTTTACCAAGCGCAAGAGAGGGAGTGGAAGTAAAACACAGCTGATGCCAGCAGCACAGGTAGTTTCTAATTAGCAAGGTGCCGGCTCCAGCTTGTGATTTCGTCTGGGGAAAAAGAACACTCCCGCTGCAGCTCTGCTCAGTTACTGGAACAGACCAGAAGATGTAGCTCTCTGGCACCTTTTCTGACTCCAAACGTCTCTGAAGCCCTCTCTCATATTGCTGCAGTGCTCCATGATCAGAGCGAAGGCATCGCAGGCTAAAGAGACAAAAATAGGCTGGGATCGTGAACTTGGCGAAAGTTTCCAGGCGAGTTTTACTCTAGTTCGAGAGGAGATCAGTGGCTGAGCAGTAAGCGGTTTCTCTTCCTCTCAGATGGGATTTAAACCGATTGCATCAAGTTCTCCCATTAGCCACCAAGGTGATTAATGTCTCCTGCATTGTTATAAAGTGATTCTATGTTGTAGATCTTTCTGAATGCCTCCTGAATTTATTATTTCCTCGTCCCAGTTGCTATTGGTGACGGCCTTGGTAAAATCCCTAGCAACATATAGAATGCAACATACATGGAAATTAGTTGAATACTTATCAGTATTATAGTCATAAAAGGACCTATTTATTAAATATATGGCTAAAGTGACACCTTAACAGCCAGGAGTACTAAATGACATGGGTAACATTCATTTGTATGTTGGTACATTGGTATGATAGTGCTCCAGCTACAGTGAACTTTATTACCAACATCAAATTAAGATATATTGTGGGTAACATCATTAGGGCTGGTTGGACTGAACTGAATTTAAATAATGTCTTTAAGATGCAGATATTTCCACAGCTTCAAAAAGCTCCGTAGTTAATCTCCCATGGCCCAGAAGTGCTAGCCAATGAGCACAAGTCTTCACTCAGGGAAGTGCCCTGATTCAATGATGTCCTTCTGCTGAGGTGAACTACGGTTCCTGAGCAAGACCCGGAAGACGATGCTGCATGGAATAAAGATTCCTGGGGTGAAAGATCAGTGGTTTTGCTGAGACGAAAGGAGATCTCACTATTTAACTCATTACAGGGCAGGTGACAAGATCACGGGAAGAACATTTCTGATTTGGGGAGCTCTTTGATGCCACAGGCAGAGAGAAAACATTCACACTGGAAATAGAGAAGTCAGTTCTAGCAGGCAGAGGAGAAAACTGCAAGAGGCTGTGGAAGGTTCTTCACCACTTGGGGACTTGAGTAGCAATCAGGTGGGTTTTTTTTACAAGAACCACTGTAGCTCAGTCATGAGTTACGGAGTTTGAGGCAGAAGTCACGGGGTGAGATTCTCCAGCTGACCGTATGGGCGGTCGGACAAAATCCTCTTACGTTTAAACCTCTAGGTAGCTCATAGCAGGGAAGGTCACCAGCTCGTGACAGATGTCCTGCAGCCCTGTGAGATGCGTGCCTGAAGCCTGATCTCCTCTGCCCCTGGGGAGGAAGAAATCAGCACCTTCTCATAGGGTCTGAAGAAAGAACAGGAGTGTCTTCAGAAAAACCTGGCATCCTGGAATCCTCGAAGCTGCTCTGGGAAGGTCTTGATCACCATCCAGCATACTAGAAGGGGCCTGTCTAGCTGCCATCACATGGAAAACAGGTTTTAGGGTGGCCATGTAGGCATTTCTGTCTGCATAATGCACACAAAAATGACTGGAGGCTCAAGGACGATACAATTATAGAATGGTTTTGGGTTGGAAGGGACCTTAAAGACAATCTAGTTCCAGGCCCCTGCCCTGGGCAGGGACACCTCCCACCAGCCCAGGTTGCTCCAAGCCCCGTCCAACCTGCCCTTGAACCCCTCCAGGGATGGGGCAGCCACAGCTTCTCGGGGCAACCTGCGCCAGGGGCTCACCACTCTCAAAATGAAGAATTTCTTCCTCAGATCTAGTCTAAATCTAACCTTTCTCAGTGTACAACCATTCCCCCTCCTCCCATGGCTCCCCTCCCTGGTCCAGAGTCCCTCCCCAGCTTTCCTGGAGCCCCTTGAGGGACTGGAAGGGGCTCCAAGGTCTCCCCGGAGCCTTCTCTTCTCCAGGCTGAAGCCCCCCCAATTCTCTGCCTGTCCTCACAGCAGAGGGGCTCCAGCCCTCCCAGCATCTCCGGGGCCTCCTCTGGACTCGCTCCAACAGGTCCGTAGCCCTCTTATGCTGGGGGCTCCAGAGCTGGATGCAGCACTCCAGGTGGCGTCTCACCACTCCAGGTGGGTCTGTCAAGTCCCATGGCTGCTACAGTTGATGAAAAGTAGCATCATAAATCATATAGTTTGCGGGCAATTGTTTAGAAACATGGTGCTTCAGAACAAATAGGACACATCACCTCCCAGTGAACACACTGCATGGTGGAACTTGTCACCACAGGAAGGCAGCCAAGTACTTGGCAAGAGTCAGAGTGTGGCCCTTTCTGTAGGAATAGGGAGGAAAGATGTGATGAGAATACCGAGGAGGGATGAACACTTCTGCTCCAGAGCTTGTGCTGGTCTCTGCTCATTAGACGCAAAGAAAAGACACGGTTTGCGAAGCGGGGTTTTTTTCACTTCTTACTGCAGATTCATACAAGTTGGAAGTCTCCAGTGCTGCCACAGCCATTGCCAGATGGATCCAGCCTCACCATTTGGACCCCATGCCAGGGCATGGACCAAATCTCAAAGTGCTGAGAAACTTACAACAAAATCATTCTTTCAACAGAGAAATGAGGAAATACAACAGAGGCTGGTCCATCCCTGCACAAGCCTCTGAAATCCCACTGATTTCATCAAAATTTATGTGTGTCTGGAGAATCACTATCTTTTTTTCCAATGCTGCCCTAAATCAGGGCCATGAAAAGAGGCTGTGATCTCTGCACCCACAGGCCACGGACTGCAGAACCCCTGTCTCCCATCCAGAAGACACTGGCGCTGTGCTAACACCGCTCTTCCACGCGAAACCCAGAACAAGATTGCGGTTTGCATTTCCACAGACATATGCTTCCCAATGCAAGCCATCCCCCCATGAACACGGCTCTGCGCGCTCCTTCACGCTCACTATGCACGCTCTGGAACAGCTCACTTTTTTAGTATTGACATTATAAAGAACAAAAGGGACAGAAAAAATGCAACCAGTTTGGGCCTTAATCAACTCCAATACCACAGCATCCTGCACCGAGGACACAGGCAGTTGTGTAGGTGGCATGGGAGTTGTCCCACATGGGTGGCTTTCTGCTGGCACAGTGGATAGATGAAGGTCCACAACCACATTGCCTCCATTTGCGGTGACAGGTCTTCATCCCAAACCTTAAAAACTCCTGAAAAGCTGTCATTCCCTTAACGTTCATTTCTTCTCCTAATTGCTTTTCATTGTTGGTCTTGGCCAGGCCTCCTGAAACCTTGCAGAAAAACCTGGGAGATCTGTAGACTGAGGGTGGTCCAAAGCCCAGCCTACCCCAGCAACATTACACAAAGCTCAGAGACCCAGACACCAACAAGTTAAACCAAGTAGAGACCAGGTATAGAAGAATTTAGTCTTCTGGAAAAGCTGCCTTTGACCTTCTGGGTTTATACATTACCCTTCTCCATCCACAGCCTGGGCCATGGCATGGCACTGCCTGTGTGTCTATACGGGTTCAAGCCAACGCTTTTAGATCACTGAAATGGCATTGGTCATTCTAATGGTCTCCAGAGGAAAGCAGCAGGACCAGAGCCTCCCCCTGGTATGACAGTTTTTAAATGAAGTCAGCTCAGTTTGAAGCTGCACAGAGTTGCATGTGGGTAGTACTGCTTGGTACTTTTTGTGGCCAAAGGCAGGGTTCTCAGCTCGCATGGCCTATCACAGATCACCTGCATTTACCTCCAGCTGCAGTAGGAGCTGTGACACTCCCCGGCTTCCAGATGTGCTTGAAGCGAGGTCAGATGTGCTTGTAAGATAATCTTTAGCTTTGGGAAAAGGCCCACAGCCCATGCCCATGAGTCCCAGCTCTCCCTCTGGCTTCTAACAAGTACCTGCAACAAATGGGAAGGGGCTGGGGGGTGTGTGTGGGGGGAGGTTAGCATCTGCTCCTCCCCTGTTTTATAGCTACGATATTAGACACTGCTGAGACGAGAGCTGTGGGTCCTACTACCTGCTTCTGTGGCACAGCCTTTTTGGGTGCTTTGCCCAAGACTACAAATTCACTGGAGCACAGAAGCTGCATGTTTGGGCATCACTGTTCTGAGAGGTTTTTCAGCTGGAACAAGCTCACCTTATACCCCTTCGATGTGGGAGAGTTGGCAGCGAGGTTGTGTTCCCCACACAAATAGAGAAGAATCCACGAAGAGAGATAGCCAAATACTTTTATTCCTTTTAAAAACGCGCCTTGCACTTTGGGGATGGTTTCAGGATTGCTGAAGGTCCTACATATCTTTCAAGGTAGGTGGTTTCGCACTTCAGAGTTTAGGTGTCTGGTAGCATCTCTCGAGATTTTCGTTGAACTCCTGCTCCCAATCTTTTTCTGTAGCCACAAGGGCACCAACCTCTCCGGCTCTGCGCCTCCTTGCTAGAGGGAGCTCTGTGAACCGAGCGTAGGGTTGCTAATAGGACTCCTGAGGGCTTTCAACAGCAATACATGGGCCTGTTTAATCAGAGGTTTACCAGGAAATGGTTTTGAAAAGACCTGTCACTTTCTATCTGTGTCTGACCATAAAGCAGCAAGGCCTGGGCAGGGTCCCTGGCTGGCCCCGCTTGCAGGCGCGGCGCGTGGTTAGTGATTCTGCTCCAGCGTGATTATTTGTGTTCCTTATGCCATAACTCATTGCACCTGGGAGCTGATCTCCTTCTATTTATTAGATGGCTATTTGCACTTTCCGTTAATGCACATTTATGATGCGAAAAGCATCCCGGTGCAAATTGCAGGCTTCCACTATCGCGTTCATCAGCTGGTGTGTGGCCGGGAAAAGGTACCTGCAGAATATGCACACTGGATGGTTTGCCTATCGATTTGCCCTAAATTACGAAGGCCCCGAAGGCCACCTGGCATCACTGAGTGCAATCCTGGCGAGTCTTGTCCACAGGGAGTAGGAGAGCAAAATGGCGCAAACATCTGGTATGGAGCAGATCAGAAAGCCTGATGGGTCCTGCACTAAGTGGGTGATGAAAAACCAGATTGGTGTGATATGGGAGTGCTAAGTGAGGGTTCTTTCAGGAGAGATAACAGCTTGTACCCCCTGTTCTAATGCGCTGCTTTTTTTTTCCTTTGCTCTTCCAAAATACGCATCTCCCAGTCCAAGCCTATGCGTTGCCTGCTTCCCCTCACTTTTTTTCCCAGATCTCTATTCCAGTTTTCAGGAATTTTTTGCATGCATTGAACAAGCTTTGATTATCTCACAGTAGGATACACATTGGTGTCTTTGGCTGATTTTAGTCTCGTAAAGGCGGTGAGGTCTTTGTCCATCAATACTCAGGCAGAGTGCTACGGACAACTCATCCATGGCAATCCTCCACAATAGCACCAGCTCTGGCAAAAGGAGTAATGGAATTGGGGTAACATGGTACGCAGCTGCATAACATGCCTGAGAAAAACACGTACTGCTATATCCACCTACAGACACAACCGAGGTCATCCCACCCCATGCGTGACGAGGGGACGGGGGAACTGGAGCTGCCTGAGGCCACAGGCAGGAATAACTGTCTGCGCTGGGCACAGGAAAGTCTGGAATCGGGCCCTTGCTGTTCCAGAGCCTTGTAATCGTTCAGCCACAAATCTCCTGATGGCTTTCCGATTATATGAATATAAACGACATCACAAACTCCCGCTCATTAATGAACAAGATCTTAGAGAAGGGCCATTCAATGCACAGAGCAATTAGCAGAGCAGTTGATTAAGGCAGTTTGAGGATAAGTTCTATGAAGAATTCAATATTGCTGGGTTGCTTCATATAGGTGCTTGCCAGAAGCACGAAATCACAGCAAATGGGATCTGTTGGCAGCGGGCATGCAGGTACCCGGGGAGGCAAGCGCGGCTCCATCCCTGTGACTCCTCCAGCCCTAGTGGCATCCAGTTGCTGCTCTGCAGAAGGGACAAACGTAGGGCTGATGCCATGCTTGTGGTGGGTGCCTGAAGGTTCACAGCGCCTTATACCTTGTCCTCACAACCCACGCATGCCAGGTACCTGTGGGTAGGCCATTTCTGTTAGCCGTGGAGCAGCCCGTGGAAGTGGGGACAGACCTGTTTGTGCTCCCAGCCAGAAACCAGTGTAAAGACCGCTCACCAGCAGGTGAGGATGGGCAGGGCTCTCACACTCTGTCTGTACGCGGACAATCAACTGGTGTCCTAGCCCTGCAGCCTCCCTCTCCAGTCGCTGGTGTCAGACCTCTCATCCTACTCACCAGCTACTCTGGCCTGAAGTTTGTATCTGAGGGACGTGCGCGGACCGTCATGCAGGTGCAGGGCTTGGCCAGGAACACGTACAGATCAGCAGCTTGCTTGCAAGCAACCATCCCCTTTTGTCCCCCTCCACTCTGTTTTTCCACACTGTTCCTCCCAGATCTACTTTGTTCCCTCCTTTTTTCCACCTTTGGCCTTTCTCCTAAACATCCTGTATTAAGTTTTGCACATTCCCACAAATACTTTCAAGTATACGATAATATTCCCTTTCTGATGAGTCCCATAGCAATCTTGTCTCCCTTTTCTTATCAGTTACAAAGTTATGGCTGAACATGGGTAAGGTGATGTTTGAGTGGTTCCTTCAAAGGCCCATATTTCTGATCTTTGATGTTGCAGTTATCTACTGAGCGTTAGGGCTTGTGTCTGCTTCATTTCATACTCTTCCCATCTCTTGTCTTTGCTGTTTGTGCTGATTTGGGTCTTGCGTCAGAGCTCATCTGTCTCTCCATGAGTGCTGTGGGGTTCTGGCGCGATTTTCTGCTTCTCACGCTGTATCAGCAGCACTGTCCCATCTTCGGCAATGTGACAAGGATGAGGATGCACTGGTCAACATGCATGGTATGAGCCTGCTCCAGTGCCTACAGCCGTGGTACAATGCTGGCCCTTGCTGAGCAAGGCAGAGAGAGCAGGTCCATGGGCCTCAGTTTGCCCTTCCACAGGATGAAGGTGGAATTCAGCCCTTGCCCTTCGTTGAGTGCTTTGGTCTCACAGCAGCAATGTGCTCTCACAAACCCTAGGCTTTACTGTTACTGTGATGGCTGGGAAGTAGGAGAGGTGACTCATTCTCCTAGGAAAACACTGCTTTCATTCAGAGCCTGGAACATTTCCCAAAAGTAATTAACTAGGAGAAGCTGCTAATTAAAAGACCTGGTGCCTACAGAAGTGTTTGGCAGAGATGGGTGTCATCTTGCCAATTTTGAGGTGCTAAGATACAATACTTGATCTCTCAGCTGCAATCAAAGCCCGGACGGTGCTGCTGCCGGGTCTGTCCCAGCAAGGTCCCAGCTGGCTGGGCGCGGGCTGGTCCCAGCAGAGCGGGCAGTGAGCAGTGAGGACAACATCTGCAGGACTTTGGTCTCTGTGAAGAGGTTGATGTCTGGCTGTTGAGTCCAGCGCACCCATGCACGCTGCAAGATGTGTCTTGGTGTAGATTTGTCACGGACTTGAGACTCTCTGAGGTCACACCGGTGGGCTGATCATCCATCCCTATCCCCGGCGCGTACCTGGGGTTTTGTTTCCAAACTTCTGAGCAGAACCAGGAAGAACATAGTCATGCAGAAAAACACCTTCCGCAGAATAGACGTGGTCTGCCTGAGGAGCAGCTGCAATCAGTTCAGGGAGGCAGGAAAGGTGAAGCCCTAACTTGTGCCCTGGCCAAGGGGTGTGTGTCAGTGACCACATCTGCTATGGTCCTTCCAAACCAGGCTGTTCACAGGACGTGGCGTAACAGTCGGGGCCTGGGTCAGGTGTGAAACTACTCCATTGACTAGAGAGAGCTCCTCCATGCAGAGTGGTTGCCTCCTACTTCCTAGGCTTTCGGAACCACTTCTAGTTTTACAACAACATTTTCCAAAAGGAATTTAGTATCTTCCATCTCCCTGACTGGGAGAGCCATACGTCACTTCTGCAGTATGAAGAGATAGGTTCTTCGTATTTATGGTTATATAGCTTATAACCATATGCTATATATAGTTATCTAGTCTTCTATATGGTTACATAGTCTTCTTCATATATATATATGGTTATATAGTCTTCTGCCCTGGGTGGGTTTGCACTGGTGGACTCAGCAGCCTACCTGCTGCCTTCAAGCACAGCTTACCTTTTCACCACAGTGGTTTCCCCAGGAGCAAGTTGGTTGTCTCGGACCCAACAAACCGGAAGGAATGGGTGTTTTCTCTCTGAAATAGCATTGCAACCTCAGGTACCCTCCAGGAAAGCAGAGATGATGTGTGGCAAAGACCCTGTAGACACGAGAAGGGTTTTACAAGAATCCCACCCATGCAGTTCCTTCTCTGCGAGGAGGTCCCAGAGGTGCCTGGCTGAGCTCAGCTAGCCAGGGGAGAGTGAGGGAGGACCCAGACCCAAGGCATGGAACTCTTTGGGATCACAAAGCTCCAGATTATGTTGCTCTGTGGGCTCTGTGGTGAGCAGTAGGAGTTGCTTTTAGCAACTGATAGAAGTGTTAATTTGTATTGTCTTTAGTGTGACTACAGGTGGGCTAATTTTCACCGACTTGCTAACAAGCTCAACAACAACCGGAGGAGGGAGTTGGTTTTCTTTTGTTTGAGTTTGTTGGGGTTTTTTTTGTTTGGGTTTTGTTTTTTTTTTTTTTTTTTTACATCAAGTAATTTTACAACTTGTGAAGTGAGAATACATGGCTATTGAGGTGGAGAAATCCTAGTGATGGAAGGGTGGGCATGGGTGGCAGTGGAGGAGATCTAATGGGCACAAACTTGGACATAGGAAGTTCCATCTCAACACGAGGAGGAACTTCTTTGCTGTGAGGGTGGCAGAGCCCTGGCACAGGCTGCCCAGAGAGGTGGGGGAGTCTCCGTCTCTGGAGACATCCCAACCCTGCCTGGACGCGTTCCTGTGCCACCTGCTGTGGGTGACCCTGCTCTGGCCAGGGGTGGGACGGGGTGATCTCCAGAGGGCCCTTCCAACCCTATGGTTTTATGGTTTTGTGGTTCTAATCTGGAAAATGGCTGCTCTAAACGAAGCAGGGCTGCCAAGCCTTGGTGACCGATGCTGAAACCTGCGATTAAAGCTTAAAAAATATCTGCAAGAAGTCAATCCTGAGCCTAGGATTTGACCTGCGTGAAATCCAGGAGGTACTTGTAGAGACAGCTCCTGGAGAACCTCAAAGGTCTCAGCTTAAGGTTTCCTGGGGTCTCTATGCCGAGACAGCAATGCAGGGAGAATGTAGTTGGATAACTGTATGTGTCAGTCTTATTTCCCTTGGTGTGGCTCTGTTACAATATTCATGTTTTTCCCTGGCTGTGCATGTCCTAACTGTCAGATGTGATGAGAATGACTCCTGGGTACTAGGTTCAGAAGCACTGCGTTACGTTGGCGACCATCTCTGGGATAGCGTGAGTGCCTTGGGGATGCAGGAAACACTGATCAGAGGATGGGGCTGCTGTGAGGTCTGAAGGGAGCTGCGCCCTGCTCACCTTTACTGTGCTGCAGCTGAAAAAAAAGCCCCTGTCCTCCATGGCTCCTGACCTTGGCCTTGGCAAGCTGTTTCATGCACTGGTGTGTGAAATCTCCGTCTTTGAAAGCTTGCATTCATGGAACCTTCTTCCTCAGCCCTTTCCCAAGGCTCTGCTAGTTGTCCTGCATGCTGAGGGGGAGCTGGCAAGCAGCAATCTCTGCTGTGGGCTTGACCCTGAGACTCCACTGGAGGAGCGTGTCCCATGGCGGGTGATCCAGGAACCTGCCGGTGAACCAGGAACAGAGGGCTGAACCAGGAACCTGTGCAAGCGCTCTCCCAGACACAGCCCACTCACTCACCCAGCAGGTCAGACCTCAGCGGAGCTCGAGCATGGGGCGGGCAGCAAAAAGAGGACTGAGGACAGTCCTCACTGTGCCGGCACTCTGGGGGTCACCCGCCTTCTTGGAGATCCTTCTCCAGCAGCCGGTCCCAGGGTCAGCCAGCGATGCTGTGGCGGGGACACACCTGCACCGTGTGCTCCACATTCCCCTGCTTGCTGTCCGACTTGAGCTCTCTCTGTTCTTTCCCAGAGGGCATTTCCACATCGCACGGGACACTACAAGGAGGCACCTTTGGAAGGTTCTGCCTGAATGGTTTAACACATTTGTTCCCCAAATTGCAAACGCTGCTGCATCCAGAGCACAAAGCAAAGCTCTGCCA
Organism: Rynchops niger; assembly: GCA_013400035.1. Classification (NCBI taxonomy): domain Eukaryota; kingdom Metazoa; phylum Chordata; class Aves; order Charadriiformes; family Laridae; genus Rynchops; species Rynchops niger. Next base: position 149,916 of record VXBH01002009.1, on the reverse strand, counting down.
CAATTCAGGCCAAACTCTGACACCTTACAGGATTTCATCATCTCTGTCCCTGCTGCTGGGCTGTCCCTGGCTGTGTTGGCAGAGCTTGCCACCTTCTGACTGAGCTGGATGAGAAGGCTTCGCAGCGCCCAGGGATACTCCAGCCCTGTGGAAGAAAAAGCCATCAGCCCTGGTTTTGATGGGTTGCACTGGTGGGGTCTCAGCACCTTGTTCTTCGACTTCCTTCTAGCAGCTTTGGCAAAATAGGATGGAGAGACTGTAGCAGACAGGGAGGAAAAAGGAGAAAGAGGAGGGAGGGATGGTCCAAAGGCAAGGGGTCTCCCCGAGGCATTAGGGTGGAGGAGAACAGCTTGAGAATGGAGAGAAGAAAAGTTCTCCCAGAAGAAAGTGGGAGAAACTCTTGGGAGAAGCTTCTCCCAGGAGAAACGGCAGAGGTATGACTCCTGAGCAAGAGGGGGTGAGCATCTGGACTGAACCCAGGGGAGCACCCATGGGACTTTGCAGCATGCACAGGCTTTTGTAATAACCGCGTAACTCAAGTCCCAATAAGTCTTGCCCCGCTGATATTTTCCTTGCTTAACATTTTTGTTTGCCCAGAGCTGAGGGTAGTGCAGATCAGAGAGAAACCAACAGGTCCGGGATGCTGCGTGCCCGCGGAGGCAGTGAATCCAAACAGGGGACCTGCACCACAGGTAAGGCTCTGGGTGTCCCGGGCAGGGGAGTGTTCCTTGCCCAGCCCAGAAACCTTCGTGGAGCTGTTTTGTGCAAGGGTTGAGCTGCAGAAAGAGGCTCTGACTGTCTTCTCCGTGGACCAAAGGAGCGTGAGGAGGGGTCTTTTTTTCGGGGACACAAGTGCATAGGGTTAGGGTAGCATCTTCAGGGATCCTGATTCCCTAAATCAGAAGTATAAGCAGGATGGTTTAAATTGGACCTTGATATCTAGACTACTCTGAACGGGGACTTTTATGCCAGCATAGCTAATGATGACCTTTAAGGTCCCTTCCAACACGAACCATTCTGTGATTCTCTGAGCTAATACAGCACTCCGCATCAGCTGTATGCATGTACCACCTCTCTCCTGTTTCTTATCTCTCCCTTGTCCTCTCTCCCTCTCACACACACCTTCTGAAGCACTGCTCATTTCTTAGGAAGATCACCCGGATCCCTGGAGCTAGCCTGAGCTTCGTGCATTGTGGATAGAGGGAGTCGGCCCACTGCCCCCGTAAGAGACCACAGTGAACTTCTGTCTTCAGGAGCAGAAATCATCCTCGTCCCTGTCACTTGGTTCTTTCTTTCCTGAAGAAGGAGAGAGTGCTATGGTGGCTCATCATCTGGAGAAGAAGCAGGAACGCTTTGCGTCTGGCTTGCTGCCCAGAGGAACAGCGTGGGACCATATGGTGAGGGACAGGTTCTTCCTCAGCGGCAGGGAGAGGTCTTCCTCTCCAGGGCATCTCCCTGCTCCGGTGGTGGCAGGGCTACGCTCCAGACACACCGGCACCAAGAAATAGGAATTAGTTACTTTTATGCTGTTATAGCCATCTAGGCTTGGCATTAATGACTTGCAAATGTGCTCGGGTCATTAAGGTAATAACTCTTGTCACTGTGGAAGCCAGAGTGCGGCAATGTCAGAGCAGCTTTTTAGGTCTCAGCAGCCGCTGTAGCAGCGCTCTGTCTTACTCTTGGCACGACCTAGAGCTTGAGTACCTTTAGGCAGGGCATAGGCGCTTGCAGGACCTTCCTCCAGCCTGTACTGTGGATGTGGCTATGCACAATGGCCGTTAGCACCAGTTGTGTGATGCAAGCCCCCCACTTCCCTCCCTGCAGGAGTCTTCAGGGGCAAGAAGGGGGAAGAGGACAGCGTGGCTGAGGACGCTGAGCCCCTGCGTTGTGCTGGAAGCTCTCCGTGGCAGCTGTTCGGTGGGTCTGTCTTCTGCTGGCAAGGCCAGACGCTGTTAAAGCCAGGTGAGACCCTGCTCTCCAGCCGCAGGAGGGGCCAGCACTAGCAGCCATGTCCCAGTGGTGTGAGTTCTGTCCCAGCACTGCCCGGGTGAGCCGGCCCTGAGCCTGGAGAGCAGTGGCAAGACTGCTGGGCAGCCCAGGCCATGCTGGGGGATGCAGCTCTGCACCTTTAAAAAGAAGACGTAGGTAATCAGACTTCAGGAGAGATTATTTGGGCCCTAGTCTCCGCTTATTCTCTCTATGTATCAGTGCAGATTTCGCTGAAGTGACTCCAATTTACACCCCATCGGGGACAGAAGAGCTGGCTCTTGCATTTTTAGCTGTAGTAAATTATTTTTAGAAACCACAGCATTCATCATGAAAGCCTCTCTTGTCTCCTCTTGCAAGGAAGGACTGAATAATGAATGAATACAGAGTTGGACTAATATCTACGGCTCAGCCATCCATGCGAGCCGTACTTCACATGGGCTGCAAGTGGGCAAGGTTGCGTGGGTCCGCGTCCTGGGAGCACCCGCGTGTGCAGGAGCCCTGTCTGCTCCTTACAGCCTGGCACAACTACAGACTTTAATTGCTCTGACTCACCTCCTTTGGGGCTTGGACTATGAGATGCATTTAAGCTCGACTGTGAGCCTTTGGCCTTTGCTAGAGCTGGGTTGTCGGAAGGCTTTGCCTGGCCTCGTACCTCGCTGACTTGACCAAGGACCTGCCCCGTCACTGTGGACTTGCCTGGCAATCTGGACCGTTGGCCCCGGTTGCCATCACTGCATCTGCTCCTCCTAGCTCAGGTAGCATGGGACTGTGCTCTTGCTGGTGACAGTCCTGCCCCGTTGTCAACCTTGGCTCTTGGCATGCCTGCCCCTGAAAAGCAACCTCACTGGAGCTGCTCCCTGACAGCTCAGGGTTTCTGGAGCCCTGAGATGAGATCCCTGGCCCCGAACCTGTCCACGGCCCTTGCCCCCAAAGCTCCCTGTGGCCTAAGGCTGACCTCCAAATCCTGCAGGACCCTGGGACAGGTCACAGCCCTGCAAGACTCTGTGACATTCCCTGCCAACCTAATGACCCCATAGCACTTCAGTGGGGTTTGGGAAAGGCTACAGGAGTGTATCTGTCAGATGTGGCTAATCTTTGCTGACTGCCTGGAGGGGAAATGCTTCAGATTTCAGTTGCGCAGTCAAAATAATTTCCTAAGGCAGTAGGTGGATGGTATATGGATGGATGCCCTGATGAGGCTGCTCAAGGCAACTCGGAGCTTTAGCAGTCTGGCTTTTTTAAGGACTGTAAGCACTTGTTTTGGGAGAAAACTTTGAAAAGCACTTTCCCATGCCCTGACTCCTTGTTTCAGCCAAGCTCCAGGCGCTTGGTATGCAGACCTTGCAAAAGTGCTACCTTTAAACTTTGGTCATGCCTGGTGTTTAGTACTGGTGACTGGTACAAGTACTGGTTTGGGCACTTGCCACCAAGCCTTGTCTTATCCTTGCAGATGTTGCCCTTCAGCCAGGTTGAATTGTTTAATTCTTCAGGCCCATAACTATTTCAGGTCATGTACTAATGGGCTTGAAATCAGTTATTGTGCAGGGAATGATAAATGACTGTACACTGCGGCTAATGAAGGGGATAGATTATTGGGTTATAAATCAATTAAGTGGTTCTGAGGAAGTCGCAAACCGCAATAAGAAACCATGAACAACATCCAATGTCTGGGGAAGAGCGGGAGCCATCGGGTGCCATCAGCCATTATGTTATCCCTCGAGGGACGCAGAACACCACCGCTGTGCCGTAACCCTCTTTGGTCTGACGGTGGTTGTGAGGAGGGAGCCCGACGTGCTCTGTGGTTATCAGGGGGTTACCGGCAGCAGGCTGCCTCTTCCAGGAAATAAATCCTGCCCTGCCTGTGCAACCTTAAAGTGGCAATGTGTCCCTCTCTTCCTCGGCTGGTCTGGATTTGTTTTGGACTGTGGCCAGAACTGGCTGTGGTGCCTCTCCCCGGGGACTGCTGCTCCAGACACACATCTGCCAGATGTGTCCAGAGAGGGATGCGTCTACCACAATTCATATTCCCAGCAGACCAACAAGCACCTGTTGACTCTGCTGCATTCAGGGGTTTTTCCCTGTTTGGGAGACTGCTCTCCTTTGGGAGAATATTAAAAGGGTTAATGGGCACCCTGTAAGCCCTTGGCGCCCTGCCCTGTACAGCAACGTCCAGTGATGGTGCGCCTGTACCAGCTCAGGTCGTTTGGGCACTTGCCACCAAGTCCTCTCTGAGTCCCTGTGTCAGAAGGACAGACCCTGCCTGAAGGACACCCCTCATGTACAACAGGGGCTAGCTGGGAGCCTGAGTGTGTGTGGGATGAGGTACGTTACTGCCCCACCATGCAGTGGTCTCAGCATGGCCAGGCCAGGAGAAGCCTCAGGGACCTGGCACCTATGTTGGTCCTACCCGCCCATTCCTACAACAGACGTCCTGACAAAGCCTCAGTTTCTGGGAGTTTTGCTATTCTCTGGGACTGTGTCCAAACTCACTACTATCCTTTACTGGGGAAGGGCAACCTCACGTATGAAAGCTTTGTTCCTGGTTTCTTTGCAATAGGCTGGAACTGCCTCCTGCACGCAGCATAGGATGGGGAGGGCGGTAGGAACAGAGGAAAACCTGCACAAATGCGGTTCTCAATAAGTACGGGCAGAGTAGTGGGGCTCGGCCTTGTGATGACTGTGGGGAGCAAAAGTAACCACAGCCTGTGCGTTGCTCGGGCCGCCTCTGTGCAGCAGCTGCAGGATTATTACTGCCGGAGCCTGGCCTTTTCGGTGACTGCATGGACGGGTTGAATAACCCACATCCCCCGACAGGGCTGACAGGTGGCTGGTTTCCGTCGTAGGAAAGATTCTCCCTACAGCGTCTGGAGAGTCCAAGGCTCCCAGGCAGACAGGCAGAACACGAAGTATGCAACCTGTACTCTTTTTTTAGGAGATGTTTTTTAACCCAATGTTCTTTAGGACAGGGCTGGAAAAGTCCCCAGTTTGGGAAGACTGAACGATGACATGAAGCTACTGTTACCTGGGAGCCCCATGGCTTCCATGCTTCTCATTGTCTTCTAACTCCTTTTTTTGTTCTGTATGAGCAAACCTTTAGAAAACCAGCAATGCAGCATTTTCTAAATTCTAATGAGCTGTTTTCTAATAGTTATCTAATGAGCTGTGGCAAACAGCAAAGCAGCCTGTGTTTGCTTTAATCTCTTTAACTACAGCCTATCCTAGAGGCAAAACATCTCAAGGGAGAAGTGGACTTGAGGCTGAACAGATACCGCGGAGAGCGGGGCTTGTCCTCGATGCCGTTGGTGGTGTCTCTGTTGCAGGCCTGGGAGATGCCAACACATGCCCTAAACCACTGTGTGTGTGCCTGAGCTCTGGTTCAGCAGGAACCACCTTGCAAAGCCCCGCATCCTGATCACAGAGGAGACCATGTCTTGATCAAGGCTTGGCAGCTCTCGAACAGTTAAATTTTACTGAAAACAGAACATCTTCAGGGAACCGAGGTGAAGGCTGAGGAGCAGGGCTGCAGACATCTGTATTAGAGATACTCCTCCAGCCTGCAATGACCCTGACACAGACCATCACACCCAAACATCTTTAGCCCTCAGGCTCTTGGCCAAACTTAGAGCTGCTCGTGGCTTTCTAGCCCACCTCTCCAAGGCAGACTTAGGACAAAGATCTTCACAGGAAGACACGTATCTCTTTGACGTAGGCAGTCAGGTCTCTGGCCAGATCCCAGCAGGGTAGGGACTTTCCCAAAGTAGCTTCTGCGCCTTGTTTTGCACTTGGATGGCAGCTGGTGGTGGTTTCCTTGTGCTGCTCAAGGGCCTCCCTTCATCTATAGCTAGTAGTTTCCCGGTAGAGCTTCGGTCTGCAAAACCCAGCTTGCACTTTTTGGCTTCAGAGCAGCCCGAAAGGCCCATCTAGCAGGAGAGGGTGGCAATTGTCAGCGCCGGAATGCATTTTGTTCCTGTTGGGCAGAAGGTTGTTATAGGATCAATCTCTTTAATACAGTGGGATATTGTTAAGAAGCCTCCAGAAGGGATGAGCTGACCCTCTCTTTGCCGATGTTTACCTGCTTCATTGACAGTAAGAGCTCCACCTAATCAGCCTACGATTCCTCCAGGAGGCAGTTTTTCTTTTCATGATGAAGGTACATTCGGTAAGGCGGCAAGAAATAAGGTGCTCAGCTTTCCTACATCCGTATGGAGTGGCCCAGAAAAGGAGGCTCCACCTGCAAGATCCTGCGGGGAAGCCTTTACGAACTGGCTGCATCTTCAGTATTCATGTGCTGAACTTCCCGCCAGGGTGAGTGCTCAGGTGATAACTTTCTGCTTTTGATCTATTGGATTTCGCAGTGACTTTGGTATGGTGATGAGACTGCAATACCCCATAATATATGGCTGTTTCTAGCAAGAGCTCAGCTATAATTGTATTTATGAGCAGAATACTTATAGAGGCCTTCAGGGAGCTTCAAGTGTAAAAACATTCCTGTAACAACATATAGACAGCCAACAGCCAAGCAATTAATTTCTTGACTACAAGTGGTGTTTGGGGCTCTGTCCTGGTATACAACATCCATTAACTCTGCGGATACTCTGCTGAAGGGAACGAGGGAGCTGCTGGCTGGACACTCCGTCTTTCCTCTGTGCTTTGCGTACTTAAAATATTTTCTAAATAAAGTTCACTGAAGCTACAGGAGACCACTAAAATTCTGGTGTATTTTGGGGGGAAAACACAGCTTTTTGTCTGTGGCAGTTTATATAGTAACAACCCTTCTTCCCAACTTGTCGTCCCAAAGAGGAGGCAGGTACACAGCCCTGGGGTCCCGGCACCAGAACGGAAAGTGAGAGATCAGTTGTCCGAGCCTGCTTGGGATCCTGACTTGATGAGTGTCCTCACCTCTTTATTTCTCTCTGGTCTTTCCTTTCCCCCTGCAGATGCCGTCATTAACTAGGCCTGGTCTTCCACACCTGGTGAAGTCAAACAAAAAACAGTTCCCTTGACAGGAATCTCAGTGCCTGTGTTTGTCGCTGCTTCGGCTGAAATTAACTGAATAACGGAATATCTCACACAATTCAAACCTCCCATAGAGCGGCATTAATCAGCCCTGTTCTACCGGGGAAGAAATTATGTTGCAGTTAAAGATAACTTATTTACAGTTTCTGATTAGTAGGATGAGAGGAAATGAGATTGTTTTCATCATTTTATGAAACAAAACTACAGGATATTCAAAGAATTATAAAATTTCAGATGAAAAATTCTTGAGAAAAGTTTCCATTCAATGGACAAACTGCCACAGGCAACTGCAGAAGCCAAGGACTTAGCAAGTGTGAGAGGGCTTCAACATGTATCTGGTTAGTAGGATTGCAAATAATTTTGGTGGTTATAATATAGACGGTTCCAGTATTATAAAGAAAAAAATGCACTACGAATTGAGTTGTATCCTTCAAACGCCTCGTAAGGTGTTCAAGGTCCTTCGTAAGGAGAGCCTCCAGTTCGAGCACTCCAAAGCTGCAAAGCCCTTCCCAGAGCAGTTGTGTAAAGACAACTGAGCCTACATTGCTCGGTTTAGGTATTAATCGGAGGCATCAGGACCCGGTTTTGCCCTTCTGGTTTCTCATATACCCCTGACTGCTTCGCAGCAGGCAGGCAAGGGCTGGTGAAGGAAGGCAGAGAAGTAGAAAGTGCCGTCTTAGGGCTCGGCACTGGGCTGCTCATCCATCAGGGGAGAGAATTAAAGGTAGCTGGCTCCCAGGTAAAAGCCTGTACTATACACAAGGCTTTGCTCAGAAGGAGCAGCTCTACTTCGAGAAAACGTCTTTTTAATAAACACAGGCTTCTGGGCTTCAGCTGGCCACCTGCAGCAGCCAGGAAGAATTTTCCCCCAGAAACCATGTTTTCCTCATTTAGGAGGAGGGTGTTTTTCCCACTCTCCTCTAATACACAGGGATAACTGCAGCTGGAGATGCAATTCTTGGAGCGACTGAGTTAACTGAAGCAGCACTACCTTGAAGCTCTTAAAGCTCTGCTAGAGAGGTATGTGTGTGTTTGTGTTTATAACTGAGCCTGGCTTGAAGTGTACTGCTAGAAAAGTTGTCATATTTACGCAGAATGTAGTTTGCAAACCCATATTGTGTTTTTGTTGTGTAATAAGGAGAAGACATTAAACATCTTCAGGGATGCTGGGATAATTAGCAAATGGAACTTGAAGAGAGAACAGTTACTGCTGGTGCTTGTGCTTCCTTTGGACTTCTGGTTCCTCTTTTGTGGGATGGGATGAAGCCAGGCTCCTCTTCATCAGATGACACCCCATGGTGCACTAGCTGCCACCTGGATCTACAGAACCCTGGGACCTGTGAGGGCTGACTGAGCACAGCAAACCTGGTGCGGGACACATAACTGAGTTGGAAGGTGTGCTTGTAGAAGGCTGAAAGCCAAAAAGGTTGAAAGCTGCTCAGCCCAGGTACCTCAGCTCTCTAAAACAGCTGGCCGTGTCCCCTGTCCTGGGAAGCCAAGGCACTGCAAGAGGCTGGTGGCTGGAGGGGGGAGCGCCCATGCCGAGCACTTCAGGGGGAGGATGTGTTCTGTTGGCAGAGGGAGGACGGAAGAAGCAGTGTGTGGAAGGGACCAGTGGGCAGTCCTGAAATGTCAGCTGGCCTTTGACATTTCACCAATTTTCGTGGCATTTTGAGTGTGGGGGTGGCAGTATGGCATGGAGTGGAGAGATGTTAAGAATAGCAGTGATGTCTAAAGGTCGCAGCCAGCTAAGGATGCTGGTGAGACAGGAGGGGACAGAGGGTTCCTTCCCTAACCTAGGACAATAGCCTCCAGCCTTGCAAAGTAAATGCTATAAATTGAACTTATTTATTTTTCAAATAATAGGGCATCCTCAAGAGTTTGACTGAGCCCACAGCAAACATGAGCAGCAGGTACTTGTGCCGAACAGGAATTGCCAGGAGACCAGCAGTACTTGGGTTTTGCTCAGGTGGTTGCTAGGGCCAGTGGAAGAGGACTGGACAGATAAAAGCTGATCAGCTCCAGCTCAGGTGGGGCTTTGGCAACCGAAGTCAGTGAATTAAATGTTGCTAAGGCAGCTTGATTGAACAGGGAAATCATGGCTGAACTCCAGTGCTAAAAGGATGCGCAAGTGAAGCAGGTGACGTAAGATGAATAGAAAAAAAAAAATTGCCCTGCCATCCAAGGATGGTGTTAGGAAGGCCAAAGCTCAATTGGAAGATGACGTCAAGGGCAATAAGAAGAGCTTCTACTGGTGTGTTAGCAGCAAAAATAATTAATAAGGAAACTGTGGGCGTGCTACTGAATGAGAAGAATGTGATTCAATGATAATGGGTACAGAGAAGGTGGTGAAACGTAATGTCTGTTTTTGTCTTCTCCACTGACAACGTCTCCTAGACCTTTGGGCTTAGAGAAAAGATTCCAGGAGGAGAACAACTATCAGTGGTGGAGGAGGACTGAGTCGAAGATCTCTTGGGAAATCTCAACCCCTATGAGTCCATGGGACAAAAAAGAATGCATGTAAGGCATCTTGTCTTCCAGGACAAGACAGATGTTGGTCATGGGGTTGGTGCACATGTGACGTCCAAGGAGAGGCTGAGGAAACTCGCTTGTTTAGCCTGGGGAAGGGAAGAGTGAACCGAAATAGCAACCTTCTAGTACTTATCAGTAGGTATTGAGAGGACAGAAACAGGCTCTTTACTGAGGTGTTTGGTGGGAAACCAAGAAACAGTGGTAGAGGCTAAAATTTGGAGGTTCTGAATGCATATAAGAAATCTTCTGTGTAAAGACAGTGAAGTTTTGGAATAATGACCCAAGCAGGTCATGGGATCTCCTACTCTGGGGAAGCTAGACCTGAACAGCCTGGTCTGATACAGGATCCAAGTCTGGAGATGGACTAGAGGACTCCTGATGTCCCTTCCCGACTGAGTCATTCTGTGATGCAGCTCATATTAATCAGTGCAATCAGGGTCTTAGCTGACGTTCTCTAATAAAAGCTTTATTAAAATGTGAGTCCAGATGTGGGGCTTCTCTGTGCTCCTCCTTTGAAACAGCTGGCCTTGGCCTGTGGTGGAGATGCCTCAGCTCTGCCCTGGCATCCCCCTGCTGGGGGGTGAGATCCTGCACAAGGCTCTGACCCTGGTCTGCTTTTGCTGTTGCATGCTGATACAGCTGAAGAAAGTGCGGGCTGTAGAGGTCACTGGATCTGCAGTTCCACATCCCTCCCTTGCCAAAGCAACCTTCCCAGCACTAGCAGAGCATCGCAAAGACGTTGAAAAAGCTTTGTCTACTTATGAATTTCTGAGATGGCCCCTTGAAAATGGTGCAGGCGTCCTCATTGTCCTTCCCTTCTCTTGGATGCTGGCTCAGCAGTTGACCTGAAATATGACTTTGTCCAGAGTAAAATGACCACCGTTCACTCTCAAAGCTGGAGAATTTTGGCACACGTCTGTCAGTGCTACTCTGCCAGGTTGTCTGCAGACACCAAAAAAAGCCCACACCCGTCTGTCTCCTCCACAGGGGATTTCTACCTAACCAACCTACTGTGCCTGGTCTGGCTGTGCTGGAAGTTTATAGTTTTATGTGAAGTTGACCCCACCAAGGTCTTTTCCTGGGATGCTCGTTCAGAGGCGTCTGGGCAGACGCTGCTTGACCAGGATACCAGTGGTACATCCTTCTACGTTTGCCACTGAGACATGCTCTTCTCCTGTCCGCGGGCTCCCAGCTGCCCCACGGGGAAGGTGTTACACACGTGAGCACTTGGGTGGTTGCTGCAGAGACCGTTACCTCACCAGAAAGACCCTGCAGGGACTTGTTAGTCCAGGGTTCTTAATGAAGGGGCTCATTCAGCTGCTCCTACCTCCTCCTTGGGAGGCTGCTGGGAAGGTGCAGAGCTGCCCGCCACTGGAAACTGCCACTAATTGGACCTTATTAAAAATTTACTTCTGTTTTACAATAAAGCTGGAGCATTTCTCTTCCCCCAGCAAAGCCATTAATTAACAACACAAACGGGCTACGCTGCCAGGAGAACAGCAAAGCTCTGGCTGTCAATAGGGTGACCTCGGTGCAGCCCTTCCCACCAGCTCTGCAGGGAAATGCAGCCGCCCACGCAGCCCTGTATGGGTCTACATGCAGATGAACAGCTTCTGATGGTTGTCTCTCACAGAGCGCAAGCTGTAGGATTCCTGTTTCCTCCAGGAAGGAGTTAGGATGCAAGGATGTGTCCTGGAAAATAATCCTTTTTTTTTTTTTTTTTGTTTTTAATGAGAACTAATCACCTGATTGAAGCCAGCTGCCCAAGAATTGGAGACCATTTAAGGGCTAATAAGAAGCCCCCGATCCCCCTGGGGGATTTCCTCCTGTCCTGGGGGACATCCCTGTGGTTAGAGTTTGTCTCAATGGGCTGTACTGCAGCAACGCGATGCTTCCATCACTGGATGTTGAAAAGCAGATGCTGGTTGGAGCTGTCGCTGATGTTTTTGCAGAGGCTGTTGGGTAAAACCACGTAATGCCGGTACCCTAGTTTGTGAGACCTGTGAGGTTTTGAACACAGGCACAAACCTGGAGGCTTATACCAGGAAAAACAGGTCTTCTCTTTGGCTGAAGGTTCCTGCCCAGTTGTCCATTGCATTTTGGTGAAGTAAAATGTCTGAGTGTGGCTGTTGGCTGGGCAATTAGTGACCTGGTGGGATTTAGTACTCTAAATTCCTGCATCCTGAAAAGCATACCCATTCCACCTCCATGCAGGAATCAGTGCTGACTCTGCAGAAGGAGCCGGGTCTAAGGCTCTGCCTTCCCGGGCAGCCCGGGCTGGGTGGGTAGGTGTGCCTGGGGGAGCAAGGCTAGAGAGCGGCGTTTTTCCTTTTGCTGATGGATCCCAAATTCTCCATTACCCTGGTAGAGGGTTCAGTGACTGAAAGTGTCACAGTTTCCTTCACAGAGATGGCCTTTCCCCAAGGACTCACATGCCCCCGCACAAGCAAACAGCAGAGCTATTGCTTGCCTTCCCACAGGAGCCTGTTGTCTTTAGGGATCTCGAGCACGTGGGCAGAGCAAGGGCATCAAGGAGAGAGGTGAGTACGGCTTCCCCCTTGAACTGCCCCGGCCAGGCTATGCGCAGAGCATGGACGCTGGGCAGAGGGTTTGTGCCGTGGGCCGGTCTCCTTCGTCCTCCATCCCATTTGCAAACTTGCGTTGCCCTTAGATAGCTGCCTCCTGTTCTGCAGCTGAGTGTGAAACCATCCAGTGCTCCGCTGCAGCGGTCTCCACAGACCGCAGCCCCCAGGGTCTGCCTTTACCCGGGGTGGGGGGGGAGTAAGATTCCTCCAGTTACACCCGTGCGGGAGCAGTTGTGGGAGGGATGCTGCGAACCAGGTTTCCAATTAGATGCAGCGCTGTGGCACCTGTCTGGATGTGACACGATAATGCACCTGCTAAACATTATAAGAAGCTTCAGAGATTCAATGTGACACATGCGAAGCAATAGCTGGAGTTTAGTCAACACTCCATCAGTTAAAAGTCTATATTTCCAATTATCTGCGGACAGTTTGCCTTCAAGGATAATTGGCTTCCCGCAGCTCTCTAGAACAGATGTCAGGGAGCTCCTTCTCTTCCGCGGAGGAAAACCTGGAATGGTTTATAGGATGCGATACTGTGTAGGTGTCAATGTCAGAGGTAAAGCAGGATTTGGGGAACAATTAGGTGCTCTCCAGGTGCAGAGGTTCACAGAGGCACCAGCCTGCGAGGAGCATGAGTTACCCCATCCTGCTCATGAACTGCTGGGCTTGGAAGCCTACACAGTGAAGAAGACCTGTGGCAATGTGCCCTGAGGAGAATGCCAGGAGATAGGCAAAGGAGGGTTTGGTCATGGGGGGGTTGCAGTTGTCCCTGTGGCACAAAGTTGACTAAAGAGACATCCTGGCAGGATGACTACCCTGTCTCCCTTCTTGATGCTACCCATGGAGGGCAGGAAGAAGAGGATATTTCATTTGAAAACGGAACCGCACGTAACAGGCCTCCCGTGCACGCGCCTGGGGCAGTCTTCAAGCCATCAGGCGGACAAACACAGCCTGACAGACTCTGCCGACCGTTCACCAGCTCCAGGATGCTCACGCTGACACCCAGAAGGCTGTCAAATCCACAGGGACAGGCTGCACAGTCCATGCAGAAGAACTGATAGAGAAAGCAGGAAATCACATGAGGGAGGACTGACCGAACTCCAGTAAGAAACTGAAGTTTAAGAACTTTCCTTGAAAAATATAAATTTCTGAGTGGAAAACTGAGTTCTTAATGCAAAATGCTGCTGCTGTGCCTTATGGGAACTGTAACTTTACCACTCCGTGCCTTTGGTCTCCTCTAATGACAAGGCTCACTGACTAATCTGCAGCTTCTAGGAAACACTGGACGTCTCCTCAAAACTGTGTTGAGTCAACTGATGTCTGACACAGTGGCCTCTGTGAGTGCTGACAGATGTAAACCTGCTCCAAAGCGAGTGCCCAAAGAAACCCAAAGCAGAGGGAGGGCCGGAGGCACCCCAGGAAGAGTCCTGTGCAGCACTTCAGCTCTGTTTCTGAATTAAAAAATGTGGGATTCAGTCCCTGGACCTTGTTTTAAGGGTGAAAAGTCCGCAGCTTCCAAGGGAAAAAGGCATTTCCCTGGTGGAAAAATTTGTAGCCTAACCCTTTCTTTTCCCCCTTTGGAGGTAAGTTGTGGTTGTTTCGTTTTGTTTTGTTTCTAACCTAGAAACAGCTGTGTGCACAGTGACGTCTGAGACCGTTCCTCCAGCACAGCTGGAGAAAGACCATTAATGGATGTGAAGGCTTCCCCAGACGATCTTGGGAAGGCTGTTGTGCCACAGGGAAGGAGGACACCGCGGCACACGCCGGGAGTGCTGTGCAGTTTTGGGTGTGCAGTGCAGGCTCCTGAGATGCGATGGAAGGATCTGGCTGCTGTGGCCACAGGGAAGGGTGACAAGAAATTCACGGGATACAAGAAGGAGCCCTAGGCTGTGAGCATCCCCAGGGTGCCTAAACTTGGGCCTTTCTTCCAAGGTATTACGAACTCATTTGCAAACCGTCTCTTTGTACTTCCCACCCTCTGAGGCATCAGGTTTTGGCGCAGTACAGTGTATATTTGACTGTCATCTCCGAGGAGCTCCAGGCTGCTGTTCATCTGCAGTTACATGGAGAACCAGGGAAGGACGTGGTGCCTCAGGGCATGAAGGCAACCGCTAAATATACTAGTTCTTAGCAATGTTCCCCCATAAAGGGGGATGTGAGATAATTACCTAAGCCACGGTGAGCAGCATCACACCTAAGCAAGCAAAGGAGGGGCAAGGACACGTGTGAAGGTCCCCAGCACAAGCTGGCCCCCTCTTGACCCGCTGTTATGTCTGGGGCTTGGCACCTGGTACCAGGAGACATAGATCTGTGTAGAAGCTTCGTGGTGTCTCTTTGCAGTCTGAGCAAGATCTCTGCTGTCCCCTGGCTTCGTCAGCACTGTCCCTTATTCTGACTGCTGCTGGACTGCTAATGAACAAGTAATTGGATCCATGTCAGCAAGACAGTAATAACCAGGTTCCCAGGAGGAGGAGCAGCGGGTGAGCTGCACTCTGGTCTCTGGCCGTCTCCCACAGCAATTCAGAGAACGTGATTATTTGCTCTATGAGATGTCCTTCTGACTTTGTCTGAAGGCTTTGTGCCTGTTCCCCACCTGGGTGCTTCACCCGGTGGGTGGGAACAGCCCTTTGCTGGCCACAGCACCGGGGCTTCACCCACAGGGCTGCAGGACTCCCTCCGGGCGCATCCTTCCCCAGCACCCGTCTGGGCTGGGCTGCCGCATCTTTGCCCTGAATTTTACCCTCTGTAGCTGTTTCCTTCTTCTGTGAGGGCAACAATTGCACGGTGATAGTGACCTGACTGCAAAGAGCAGGCAGCCCATCGAGGAGGATCTGTTTGCAGATTATTCACAACTGATTTTTCTGCTTCCATCTGCCCAACTCTGCCATCTGGGATGATCTTCGTTCCTGCAGGATACCAACGAGGTTCCCAGGCCTGGCTCTCACTCCAATTCACCAACAGCAATAGCACGATCATTACATAGCAGCTCGCTTACTCAGGCATTTTGGCTTACCAGCGTGGTGATATCACACGTTATTACCCTATAAACCTTCCCGTGCAGATAGATGCGCAATGACCGGATCAAGTGTCCCCAGCCCTGCCTCCCATGTGCTCTGCCCGCAGCAATCCCATCCCGTCCAGCCCGTGGCAATTCGAGGCTTTGCTCTGCTGTGTTAGAACAGTGGTGTTGAATTTAATGTCTTTTCTCTCTCAACAAAGGGGCTCATGCAAAACCCAGACTTTCTGTTCCCATCCTTTGTCTGGTTTTGCATCAGAAGAGCAACATTTAGCCAAGCGATGTGCCCTTAGTTGTGCAATCAAACTGCCTCCTGTATGTGGTTGTGTGTTTACTTAGATAAGAAACCTATAAATACTTACATAAGAAACCTATAAAATATTCTTGACGTACTACACAGTGCAGCACAGCTTCAGAAACAAGAAGCCCGCCACTAAAAAACAAGGGGAAACACTTCGTGGCTGGATTTTCCTGTTTTGGGCATGAGAGACTGAGGTGACCTTTCTATGTCAAATATGGGAAATCTTTATTTCTGATTCCAGGGCAAAGCTGGGAAGGCTCAGCCTGCCTGTGAATTAGAAGTTTTCTGTGGGCAGGAGTTACTGACATAACATTGCCAGAGCCATGGCTCCTAATCAAGGAAAACAGGAAATGTGGCTGAATAAAGCACTTTGATATACGGGCACTTTCTTAACCATTTCCTTGCTGTTTCTGTTGCCCAGATGCTGTTCCATCAGCTCTGGGTTGGAAGAGCCCATGAGAGCAGCAGCTTCAGGGTTTAGAAATTGGGGCTCTCTTGAAGTGTGGGGAGCACAAGCAAGCTTTGAAACTCCTCAGGCATCTGTGTCGGCATGGGATTCATCTCCCTGGGCTCCGGTTTAGGCATGTCTAGGTGAGCTGGTCACCTGGGCTCCACTGAGGTGTCGCAGTCACTGCACAGGGAGAGCTTCTGTCAGCCACCTTCCCTAGGACAAGAAGACGTTTCGTCTCTGGTGCAGATGTGTACGTGGTGGAGAGCTGGAGCAACAGCACCCGTCTTCAGAGGGGGTCTGGGAGGAGGACTTCGGCCTCACAGCCCGGAGCTGGGGTATTTTATGGCTCTGCCCCAACGTGGCTGCTTCTCCTCGGGTGTCACCCCCTCCTGCATAAACAATCTTCCTTTGGGCCAGTTTTCCACAGGCTCTTGAAGGTGAAAGGAGGGGGCTGTCTGCGAGTGCCCGTGGGAGGGTGAGACCCTACAGTGACAGAAGTTAAACACTTGGTGGAGAGATGCTCTGGAGAGGGGGCGATTGCGTTCCCTGCCCTGGTGGGTGGCTGGAGGGGTGCACCTGCGATGTGAGTGCTCACACCAGTCCTTCTGCCACCACTTGCAGCACATCCAGAATTCACAGAATCAGAGAATCTTCAGAGTTGGAAGGGACCTCTAGAGATCATCTAGTCCAACTCCCCGGCTAAAGCAGGATTGCCCAGAGCACATCACTCAGGACTGCATCCAGGCGCGTCTTGAAAGACTCCAGAGAAGGGGCCCCACACCCTCCCTGGGCAGCCTGTTCCAGTGCTCTGTCACCCTCACCGTAAAGAAGTTCTTCCGTGTATTTGAACGGAACTTCCCGTGTTCCAGCTTGTGCCCATTGCCCCTCGTCCTGTCACTGGGAACCACTGAAAAGAGTCCAGCACCATCCTCCTTCAGCCCACCCTTTAGATACTTGAATGCCATGATAAGGTCTAATTCGAATATTATTCACATGGAGTAATAGAAATGAAGCAATGAATTGTTTCCAACTGTACTGAAGAGGTTTTGATCAAGGGCCTGAGATGAAATCATCTCCTCTTCCTGGAGTCTTGTGCTGCCAAGAAGTTATGGTGGCAGGGAGGCAAAGGTTTTGTTCGTTCCAGGCTCCTGGGAGAGAAGGCAGAGATGATGGGCATCATCTCTCCCGCCCATCTCTTCCTGGACTCCTGGCATTTGCAGGTGGTTTACACCTGTGCATGAGCCACCGGTGTCCTCTGCCATAGCAAGCAAAGATGTGATGGACACTGAGAGCAGCTCTGTTTAGCTGAGGATCGGAGCTGCAGTTGCTCCAGGAAAACGCTGCGGCATCCCAAGGGAGAAATACCTGAGCCTTGGGGACAACACGACCAAGCTACACCCAGCTTTATGCAAATTCATTTAGGTTTCACCAGTGTTACTTCTAATTTCTAAAGTCCTTGCAGCCTGGACTTCACGGGGTTGTGCTAACATAACCAGAACATTGTTTCTGGAGTATGGAGCTGACTAGGGCTAAAAAGATGTTTTTTTTTTCAAAAGCGAAAATAAAAGACTCAGCCAAATTGCTAATATTTGTACTGACCTACAGATAAAAGCAAAACCATTCCCCAAGTCTAATGATGCTTGGAAAGGGCCAGGTTTTATTCGTTTTTCACAAATCTGATGGATATTGACTTAAATGTTTCTACTGGCAGAATGTAAAATAAAAACAACTCCGATGCTAATTGCTATTTAGTCAATCAAAATGCTGTGATTTTAGAAAATATAATTCAGAAATTAACTCAGAGTGCTTCACAGAATTTTGGAGTGCTAAAGAGAGCCTCTGGCAAATGTGGAGAAAAATAGTCTCAAAGCTTAGTGTAGGATGGACTTGGAAGTACCCCTGCAATACAGAGCCCCGACAACCGCCCCTTTCTCCACTGGGCTGGTGGTGGGAGCAGAAGTGGATCATTAGCCGTTTACAGATTAACTGCGGTCATCGCCATTGCTAGAATACAGGGTCAGCACCCGGGGGCTGTTACGTCTCCTTTGGAAAAGGTGTATTTATTTTTTTTCCAGTTTAGCAAGTAGTGCAGCTAACCTCATATTACTTTTGATTCCTCGTATTGACGGTCTCCAACGCCCAAGCATACACCAGCTGCTAAAGTCCAATCAAAATACTCTTCAGGGCAAGGATCCATTCACAGCGTATTTCTGTCCAGAGCTGGGCAAACAATTAGGATTTTGCATTTCTTGGGTCAATAAAGCCATAATTTTGGGATGAAAAGAACATTTCATTGGAACATGCCAGGGAATGTTTAATTTGTTACGGTGGTTTTTTTTAACATTTTTTTTAAACAACTTAAAAATGAAAGGATGGAGCTGCAGGAAAAAACCTGCTGTGCAGAAAAAAATGTAAAACTTTAGATCTTGGGGGCATTTTTAAAACTTCATCTTTTGACTGAAGCAACTTGACAGCTTTGCAAACTGTTTACATCGACTGTTTACATATATATTTTCTGGAGGAAAAAAATTGTCTTCAGCCAAAATAACTAACCGATCTGTAGCTATGTTACAGATGGATCCTAATGCTGCGTGATTCTCCTATTTTCAGTGGCGGGTGCTTTTGTCACACTTTGATAGATTCGGCTGGTGTTTCCCATGCCAACTGTCTCCCTCCAGATCAGTGTTTATATGTTTGTTTTGAAAGTTTCATTAAAAAACACGTCTCAGCTGTTCTTGAAAATGGGGCCAGAGGGAAAAAAAAAAAAAAAATTCCTTTGCGTGCTACTCTTTTTAAGAAAGTCCTGTGGTACCTGGGTATCAGGGATAATCCAACTTTTGCCGACCCTGTGGAAACTTAGTTTGCTTTAGTCTAGTTGGAAAGTCTTGAAAAAATCTCGTTCTAAACAAACCGAGCAGGAGTTTGTTGGTACTCACAAGCTAAACTCCCCGAAAATCCCATTTGCACGGGGATTTGTTCCTTCACGCTTTCATCCCGTGATGCCGCGGGGGTCAGCGCCTGTCCTCAACTTGTCCCTGGTCAGGGCTCTGCGCGGGGGATGCTGATGAGTCTCCTCCTGCCACTGCCCCCCGGTAGCCGTGCTGCTGCCGCCTCACCTCGCCTGGCCCTGGGTGTTACCTCAGCTGCACGCGTGTGACGCTGGAGCCAAAATCTTGCTGGAGGCGAACTGATGCTGAACCTCTTTTCTCTTTCCTGTCCCTTGTTGCGATTGCAGGTTTTCCCTCCCAGGTACATCTGCCTGCCCATGGAACTTTCTGGCACAACCACGTGGTTGTGCTAAATCGGAGCCTGCAGGGCTGATGGATCCCAGGAGAGGATTTATCCTGTTTTCCCTTGTGATATCCCAGCACCATGGGTGACGGTGCAGCCAGGCAGGTTTGGTTCCTGGCCCGCTGGGTATGAAGGGATGCAGCTGCTGGTCCCCGCCGGGAGGGACCCAGGGCTCCAGCAGCTGCGTGGCTTGACTGTTCCTGACATCAGCACTCCCCGGGCACTGCTTTGGGGACCAGTATGAAAATGTCTGCACAGCATAAAAGCAATGGGAAGGAAGGCAGCGCCATGCGTACCGCTCGAGCCCTGATATCAGATCCCAGCTGGGACTTGTGCCCCTGCTTGTCCCAGCTGCAGCCTGGCTGTGGAAGGCAAGAGCTGACAGACTGCTCCCATGTGGCGCTGGCTGTAGACACGGAGGTGTCTTCCTGCCCTGGAATGGGCTGCTGGGCTACGGAGGGGTCTTGGTCCCGACAGTGAAGCGAAGCGCGAGGCTGGTCCTGCTGCGTCCTCCCGGGCAGGAGCTGCTCTCTGCCTCCCCTGGTCCCAGTGAGAGCAAAGCCATCAGCGTCACCTCCCCGGTGGGTAGAGAACCTCCGACCTCAGCCGGGGCGAGAAGCAAGCACAGAGCCACGGAAGCTGCTGGGCTGCAGCATCCCTTTAGAGAGAGAGCGGTCTTTGTAAGCTTCAGCTAGACGATAGTCATCAGGGTCTGCCACAAAGGAAACCTTGGGAGGGGGAAAAAAAATCCAGGAGCAGCAACCGTTAATCCCAAAGAGCGAGACCGCAAATGTTGCCAAAGAGACAACTTCGTATGGTTTTAACTCTGAGGGAAATCTGGAGAATCCGTGCTAATCTACATATTCAGGAGAACAAAATGGCCTGAAACATAGTGCTACATTTCTTTAAATACTTGTCTTAAAATTAATACGGCAATTAATTAATCATTAGAGTTGTACATTCCTTGCACACCCTTTCTTTGAAGCCTCCTTCCTATGTAAAGAACAGTTTGAATCCTAGATTTAACCGCAAAGCTCAGCCCCGGCTGTTAGCTATGCAAGTGCAGTGGCACATCCATAATACAACTTTTCTGTATGTTTGGGAGTATAAACATTTAGCACCTAAATCTATAAAAGATAGGCAATATAGTGAAACCCCTCTCCCTGTGACTACGGAGTGTTTGAGCTCTGTATGAGAAAAAGACGCGGTTAGTTTATTTACCTTAGACAACAACAGAGCTGTGGCAATTTGAAGTCCTTGTCATTTGGGGAGCTCCAACGGGTTTTCTTCATCGTTGGCCCTAAACCATGATCTTTCCCAAGCTCTGGAGTGACTCGAAGGAGCATGTGCAGATGCGTTTCTCGCCAGGAACATATCAGGAAAAAGTTTATTTAACGCAGAGAAGATGAAACTTTGCCTTATCCATCACTGCTGTTCAGAGCAAAATAAAGGCGCCAATTGATTTTGTGTTAAAAGGTAATTAATTGTTGTGCAAAGCCTGGTTTAGAGTTTAAAGGCCACCTTACTACAGCTAGGACCTCTGGCTGTGTCAGCAGCATCTGGCAGATGAGAAATGTGAAGAAAGGAGCAGAGTTTGCCCTGGGCAGCTAGTCTGTGTGCTCCAAAAATAGGCGGAATTCACAATAAGATGATGAAGGATGGAGCAAGAACTGAGGAGGTATTAGGGCACGTAGCAATAGGACCTGTAGGACTAATTCTCTGCCGTGCCAGTGCTTGGTGCCAGGTTGCTCCTGATTTACACCAGCAAACTGAGAGGGGAATCGTAAGCAGTGATCCCAGCAGGACCAAGAGCCAGGCTTTCTGCGGGCAACATTTGCCGGTCCTTGGCGACCCCAGGACTCTGACGCTGAGTTACGCCCACGCTTTGCACGGCGCAAGCACCGCGGCACAGATCAGAGTGTGGATTCTCCGCAGGCTGCTCGTGACCTGTCTCTTCGTGCGAGTTGCCCGCGCAGCACCCCCTCGGTTCGTGCCCTCGGGGAAAGGCTGGCGGGGCTGCGCAGCATCCTCCTCCTCGGGCTCAGCAGGGCTCAGTAAAGAGGAGGCGGGCAGGAGGCAACGACTTTTTGAGGTGCACGGTTCCCTTCCCTAGGATGCTTGCTTTTCTTCAGCAGCCTGCTCTGGGCCACATCTTGGCCAAGAGCGTGTTTGTACTGCCCAGAAGATGGAAGGAGAAAGGGACAGACCAGGCAGGAAGGTAAGAGAAGTAGTGAGCTGCCGCCTGATGTTTAAAGGGACGTAGGGAAGCTGGGGCTGAGTTTGTAAAGAGGTAAAGGATCCCCCATATCGTGGACCTCTTGTGGAAAACAGCTTATGGTTGAATGTCAAAAACGTCATAGGCAATTAAAATGTTGATTGTTTGACTTACAAGGACAGACTGAAATTTATGGCATTTCTAAACACTGCAATTAATCTGTTCAAGTTACTGCATAACCCGATACAGCAAACAAGAGACAAGACAATCTTCACCTGAAATCTCCTTCCTCCTACTCTAGTGGGATTAGTGTCTTTCAAATTAGCCCATCTTTTTGCCTCAAAGTATAAATAAGACTTTTCTGAGCTCTCTCTTTCATCTCTGTCTCTTTACTGTTCCGGCCATCCAAAGTATTGTCATGTGCTGCTGCGTCTGGAAAGGTTGGTTTGACATACAAGGCTCCTTTTCCTACTGCATGTTCATCGGCAGTTTTCACGTGCAAAATTAATCCAGAGTGCTGATGTATTTTTAGAAAAAAGATATTAAAAAATCATGTTCTGTAGTTCTGGGTTTTGACAAGGAGCTTCTCACAGCCACGTGTTGGCCGGAGGTGGTTACTAACCACCCAAGTGAGTTACTTCATAAGCAGCAGCACTGCTGGAGGGGCCTGTCACATTATAAGTGAGATATAAAACTGACCATCTGTGCTGTAAATCCCAGAGTCCTTCATAAAACATTCTGCCTGATTAAAGCCCCCAGGATCTTCAGCTGGAGGAGCCCTCCCCTACCTTTTCCCCATATTGTAGTGTGCTTGAAGTCAAAGGGCACCCAATTCCACCCCAGAGCATCTGCATCTTGATAATGAGTGGGCTCTGATACTTACAGAGCTCAAGTACTTCGTCAACCCTCTGAAATGAAAGTTTTGGACTGTAAGTGTGTGCTTCAGCCCCAGCAGCGTATTTTTCTGAATAGGGGCAGTTCTGTAGGACAAAAGGGATAACTATCAATAACATTGTCGACTCATCGGGCTGTTCATTCAGGAAACCAGTTCAGATATTGGCTGGCTCTGAACCGGGACGTTGGACAGTAAGTGCAGAACCAAGGAGAAGAGCAAAGTGAGAAGAGCTGCAGGTTGTCCAAGCAAAAGGCACAATAAGCTGTGTTCTCTTTTTCTGTGAAGACAATGTATTTTGGGATAGGAACGTTCAAAACAACAACATGTCATGGGCAATTTACCCTACATGTGCCCTGGGGTCTGGTTTGGAAAGCTATCTCAGCACATCTCCCCTGTTGTGCTAATGGCCCTACTACTGGTAACAATGTAACGTCCTATT
Source organism: Rynchops niger (assembly GCA_013400035.1). Classification (NCBI taxonomy): domain Eukaryota; kingdom Metazoa; phylum Chordata; class Aves; order Charadriiformes; family Laridae; genus Rynchops; species Rynchops niger. The sequence continues at coordinate 127,186 of VXBH01002009.1, read as the reverse complement.
GATTATTTATCCATTGTTAGTAGACTTACTGTATTCCCAGAGCAATATTCCCAGACCAATAGTCTGATGTTTGACTGAATGCAAGGGTTGCTGCAGACACAGGATCCGGAGCCTAAAGGGCGATAAAGACCTTTCCCCAGCAGATTTGTAAGCAGGGAAAGTTCATTTAACCAGGATCAGACTTGGAAGGGGGGAGGGTGTCCTAAAAAAGGCTGTAGCCTTTTCACTGACACCAACAAGGGTCCATAGGCTCCGGGATCCACCTTCCTACCTGGTCTCCTGCTGTCAGACACGTTCACAGTCTTTGTGCTGTGAACACGCAGGAGAGGAGGATTTACATAGGCAATGCTGTCTGGGAAAGGGAATGCTATCCATGGGGACAGAAAGGGTATCCAGCTGCGTATTTTTAATTTGCAGGCTCTCTCCTCCAGCATTTCACCAGACCTATGAATCCTGGGCCCAGTCCTGCCTCTAAAAATCACCATACCTGCTCAAAATTCAGATATTTACAACAGCAAAACAATTCTTTTTTTTTTTTTTTTTTTTTTTTTTTTTATTGCTTCCTCTCCGACCTTCATGTTCCCCACCCCAAACTCACCTTTTCCAGCCTTTCTTTGCAGTTCTGGGGTTGGAAAATGCACTTCGATGCTGCAAGAGGACATCCTGCAATAGCCAGCTTGCCTCTGAGCGCGTTCGGAAGGGGACACAGAGCAGGACGAGTCCCCTCTCCCAGGCAGGGACCTGCAGTGAGGGCAAAGCAATGAGCAGGCTGTGGCACGAAGGGACTCTCTGGAAGCAGCGTGGGTCACAGCGAGCCTGGGGGCTTCTCTGTGTCCCTCCGGCTGCCACACACCGCCCCTGGCTCTCCATCCTTGTGTGCTGGACAGGCGTCTCATACCAGGAACTGTTCCCACCCACCTCTTTGTCGATCCAATTGCCTGCCCTGGTCTGTACACACCCAGGTGCCATTTCCACCAATTCTTTTGGTAAATTACAATGAGAACTATAAATCAAGCCAGCACTAGCCAGGCTGGAAATCTTCCACTGCACCCAGCCCAGGCAGCCCTACGGAAGAGGAATGGGCTGTCTGAGAAGCTCCTAGTGAGGACTGGATGGAGGTGAGGGTCTGAACAGGGGCACAGCTGCTCCTCCATCACGGGAAAGCCCTGGGTATATCTGCCAGAGACCCAGGCTCAACCATAACCCTTTCCCTGCTGACCAGAAGCAACCGTTCCTGGGCTGCTTTTGCTGAAGGATTTGCATTTGTCTGAAGAGCCCATCAAAATGCAGCAGGTGGGCTTTGCCCTGAACGTTCATCGCCTGGCCGACTGGGCTACGTGGAAAGGTTGTACTGTGCTGTGAACACAAAACTACATTTGTTCAGAGGCAACAGGCTCTGTATTTCATCACTCTCTGTCACTGCAGCTCTGCAGAGGGTTTACTGCAGAATGGATGGATCACCATGGGAGTGGGATGTTCCCTCTCCGAGGAGTCATCGGTGTGTGTAGTAAATCCCGCTCCCAGGGTTGAGGAGGATTACTGCTGGTGGTAACGCAAGGCACTCTCCAAGGAGAAGGAGATGGGGAGAAGGAGCACAGGGTGGTGACCTTGCTACCTTCCCCGTTGCCCATCACTTTGTCCAGCACATCATGCTGCAAGCGCTGCTTAGTCTGGTGAACGTGACTTGCCCAGCGCTGCCAGCGTCGGGATGTCCCCTCCAGCCTTAGGCTGCTTTGGTGGACAGAGAAACCCTGGATGCTGTCAGGACATCCCTTCAAGAGAAAGTATGGGATGGAGTTTGAGGATTATAAATCCCCATTTGCTCTCCCCCCGTGCTCTGCCATCCACCGATGGAAAATCCCCAGAAAACCTGGGCAGCAGCTTCACTGGGTCTGCAGGTGGCAGTTCTAGCCAAAAAGGGAGAGGGCCTTCCAAACTCGGTTTAAAGGAGCGAGGGCAGTTGTGAAGTACCAGGTTTAGGGTAACCTATGTGCTAAATAATCCCAGCCCCCTTATCTGGATTTTTCCCTACTCTTAAATGTCACAGGGACAGACCATTTGTCCCACAAACTTCTGTTTTGGTAGGTGTGTTGCTTGGATGGTGCTAAAAAAGCAGCTTTGCAATGCTTTACCTCATTTGGTTGCCTCAGGTTCGTCTTTGCTGTATATACTACAGCTACCCTGCTCAAATTGTCCCTGCAGGGTTTTCTGCAATGCACTTTGTACTGCGGAAGGTTTTATCCTGTTCTGCCAGGAGGGCAGCATCACCATCCCACGGGCACAGTGGCACTCCCCGGGCACCCGGGTCACAAGCTCCCCTTATTTTTTGAATAAGAGGCATGGATGCTCTTCATAAGTAGACTTTTCAAAACATTTTACTTGTTTAGTGTGCAAGTTTCTTTGGCAGTGGTGCAGATGTGAGCGCCTGGCTGTTCTGCAAATCAGGGTATGAAGCTGGTCACCCAGAAAATGAAGGGGACGTGATTTGAGACCACTTGATAGCATCTCACTTTAAGTCACTTGTGAAGAAGCAGACACGATCCTGGGGGAGGAGTGGGGACAGATTGTTTTTTTCCAAACCTGTGTTCAACATCACAGTCACAAGAATTTGCAGATGCCTTTATGACACAGCCCAGGCTGATTCGCAGGCAAGTCCAGCCTGCTTACTGAATGAGAAAGGTGTTTTGTGTAAAAAGCGATGAATAATCATATGATTAAACTCAGCCTCCTAAGAAGTATTCACAAGAGGCCTTAATGGTGATTATGCAGGCAATCTCATTTTTAACTGCTGATTGGTTTTGCAACCTTCTGTTGAATGTGGGGTTGTGCACGTGTGTGCATGGGTGAGCAAGCGCATCCATGCGTGTACGTGTCTGCCTCCACACACACGTGTGAAAATCTCCACGGTTTTTAAAGACCAGAGGAAAAGCCCAGACGTCTGTCAGTATTGGCAGCGGTGGGTGGGCAATGTTTGAGCTCTCCCCCTCTCTGCTGGGCAGCGCTGGGAGGAGCGGAGGACGGCTCCTTCAGGGCAGGAGAGGAGGAGAGTCCCTGGGATGCCAGGACTGCGGTGGCTCCTCTCACATCTCACCAAGCTGGAGGATGCCTCTCAGCCCTGGTCTGGCCGTGGCTCTGCTTGCTTTCCAGCACCACTGGACAGACCAAGGGTGTTTCTCATGCCTCTGTGAAAGCGAACTGAGCGAATAAGAGGAAAATGCACCTACACATCTCTTTAAAGGATGAATTAGAGTTGTACACTCTTATCTTACCTGCCTCTTGATGTCACATTAAGACTCAGCTCTACAGTGAGCAGTCACTGAAGCTTTTGAGCCTTTCTTACAGAGTTGAAAGAACTGAAAACACATGTTTGAGTTGCTAATTAGAGCCTGAGCCAAGGTCTGTTGTAGAAATCCTGATCACTCTCCTGTCACTAGCAACAGAAACCAAAGCAATCCCTTCCCGTACATGCTACGTTTTCCCTGAAGAGCAGCTCTGGGATCCTTTGCTGACCTCTGGAGTGGTGTTTGTTCCGCTGCGACTGGAGAAACTTTTCCCCTTTCTTGCAGTGGATGGAAATTCAAAATGCAATTAACTGGATAGTCAGCTGGATAAATAATAGAGCCAACACTGGAACTAAATTTGCTAAGGAACCCCCCTTTTACTGTGCCATAGATGCATTTACTGAGAAATGTAAGATGAGCATCTTTTCAGGTCAAATTTTCCCTGGGACACCATATATAAAGCCAGGACACTTGAAAATCCTACAAAAGCTGCAAATTCACTCTTTCATCAAGGAGCAAAACACACAATCAGCAGTGCATTGATTATATGTAGACGCATCCAATTCTGTCTGTCTGAACACACAGAGATTTAGTTTTGAGGGCAAACCAGAAAACAGTGCAAATCTGTGAGCTTCCTGCTTGCCTTCCCAGTTAATTGCCCTTCCTCGGTTCTTTAGTATCTGATGTATTTTCACCTTTGCAGTAGATCTCCAAGGAGTAAGCATGCATTTATGACAGCACATTTGGGAGTGTGGACCCTGCTGCTAGAACAGTTGAATTGAAAAGAATTTATTAAATATATCAAGAACAATTGATCAAGGCCATTTGAGGGGAAGTTTTCTTGGGCTGATACAGAAGAAGTAGATACAAAAAGAGGATCACCAACTGAAAGCCACATCAGACCTTACTGGGAAGTGCCCAGGTACAAAAAGACCTTTCAAAGATTAAAAGGACAGCGAGCACAACATGCAGCGGTGTTTGTGTTTCGCCTCGGGATGCGGGGGAACGTCCTACCAGGCAGCTGACATGAACTTTTTGGGCTTTGCTCTTCACTGGAAAGAAAACAATGTGTTCTTGGTCCTGAATGCCTTGGGAAACCAAGGGGGTGTCCACACTTGGCAGGGTCCCATGTTGCCACGAGTCCATGGAGGCTGTTCTGGAGGTGTTTGCCCAGGTGTCTGTATTGCACACGAGCAATACCAGCACTGCTCGAAGCTCCCGTGGGGTCCCCAACATGTAGCGGCAACATCTAGCAAAACACTTCTTGTGCTTCTTAGTCAGAGGGGTTTGATAGCTCATTCTTTCCATTGGTTGCATTGGTTTTTTATTTCTCCTGGTCATTAATTACAGGTCTTCATTTTCAGCATTGTATGAAGACAGGCTGTGATTTGATATCTGCACCTTTCAACATTTTTTTCTCCTTCAGGCCACACAATTTGTGTCATTTCAAGAGCGCAAATACAATTTGGAAAAAAAAAAAAAAAAAAACAAAACCAAAATCAATTAAAACAAACCTTTTTAATTCCTGTAAATGTAATGACCACAGTTACACATGTTTGTACTATGTATTTTGGAACTGCTAGGGCTTACAATAGAGGCAGAGGCATTATTCACCCAGGGCTTATCTCATTCACAAGGCAGAGCAGTGTTTGACTTTTGATTTCAGGTGAAGGACACACTGCAAAACCAGATCAATCTATCTCTTTATCTTTGATTCATGAGCCAAAGAAATATATATTTCATCATTCAGGCTAAACTCATTGGGATGTTTGAGGAGAATCACAGGAATTTGGTTCAGATAACATCGCAAGCACGTCCCAATTATTTTTACTGCAGAAACATTGCCTCCTATTGGCCATTGGCCTCTTCTCCCGGGTGAATAATGACAGGACCAGAGGAAATGGTCTGAAGCTGCAGCAGGGGAGGTTTAGGTTAGATATTAGGAAGAAATACTTTACTGACAGAGTGGTCAGGCACTGGGACAGCCTGCCCAGGGAGGGGGTTGAGTCCCCATCCCTAGAGGTGTTTAAGAAACGTCTGGATGTGGCAATTCAGGGCATGCTCTAGTGGCAGAGATTGTAGGGGTTTGGGGTTTTTTTTGTTTGTTTGGGGTTTTGTGTGTGTGTGTGTGTGCATGGTTGGACTCGATGATCTCAAAAGTCCTTTCCAACCATGAAGATTCTATGATTCTATCCCTCAGTCTTGCTTCATCCCCACTGTTAAATGCGGTACCTTTTCCAGGAAAATGGGCACTACTCTTCCTACCTAGGTCAGAAGTGGAAGGGAATCTGTGGGTATAACGCACCACAGCCAGCCCTGGCCTGCAGCGTGTCGTAGCAGGAGGAGCTGGAAGAGTTTTTCCCGCCAGGATGAGGCAGAAGCTCCTTTCTGGAGCCAGTCACACACGCCATCAAGCCCCAGAGTCTGCACCACAGGGGGAGATTTCTGCTATGGCGAGTGGTGGAGGCGGCACGTGCTGCTGGCATCTGCCTGCCGGGCACAGACCCACGCAGGCAGCCCCGTTCCTGTGACGGGATCTCAGACCTTTAAATTGTGGTATGGGGCAGTATGTTTCATGCAAATGGGCTGCAAAGCGACTTCCAAAAAGCCTCAGGTATACCTATTGCCAGGGGGGCTGCTGCTGCTGCTGCCTGTGCCTGAAAATCCCTGTCTCCAACAGGCGAAGGCAGCCTGCCAGCGAGGCTCGGGGTTCGTGTGTGAGTGGGCAGGGAAAGGTTTTATTCTGTCCATGTTTTACAGCTCAGAAATGCCCAGGCTTCAGCTCTCCTCTTTGCTGCTTTTATTGCGGGGAGTTGCAAAAGGGGAAACTTGTGCCTGAACAGACAGGGTAGGGTTGGTCCCACACAGGGATGTTCTCAAGCCCCAGTGAGATTTTGCAGCTAAAAAGGTGTTTAAAAATGACCATACCCAAAGCTCAGAGGGTTTTCCACGGTGGAAGGCCTGGCTGGGAGTCCTTTGCTCCTTATGATATTTATTTTGTCACAGATTCAAGGTGCTGTGAACTCAAGAGGACAATTTAGTTCTACCACTGCAAAACGCTTCATCAAGAGTGTCTGGAGGTGATGAAGTCAGGCTTTGCACAGCTTGTTTTCTATCTGGCTCTATCCCCCAACTCAGATATTGATGCTAATAGATTAGGGAGAGATTGAGCTGGATCAGATAAATACATTATCGCATCATCTGCATACAGCATTAATGCAAAGCTCTTTGAGCCCTTATAATGCTGGGGATATTTTCATTTTTGGCATGTATTAGATCCCAAACATCCAGTTGTGAAATCAAATGACAAGAGAGTGAGATGTTCTTTTATCACTTTTCTGCCCAGGGAAGCAACTGGATATAAGGCTTTTTGCTACTACTGAGGAAGCAGTTAAAATAAAGCCAGTACCAGACCGGGGATCTACTTGGCAACCATGAAGCCAGAACTAAAAACACGCTAACCTGCCAGGACACTGATGACATCAAATTTGCATGGTTTTTTTCTTCCCCTCAGGATTTTCTGGGCTACATTTCCATCTCCAGAGCAAGGGAAGAGAACCAGAGGTTTGCAGTCTGGCACCTTGTAGGAATTTGCTTTGCAAAGCAAAGACTTGAAGCCTTGTTAGTGAATGTGGTCCCAGGCTTGTGATCCAGCAAAGCTCTCAGGGGCTGGACGGCCGCCGGCACCCAGCTCGGATGGTGGCCCTGTGTGTCAGACCTGTGTGGGAAGGGCCTGGCACGTTCATTTCCAAGGCAAACTCTTCTCATTGCTGCGGGGCCGTGGGGTATCTCTCCCACCCATGTGCAGCCGTACCAACTGCACTGGACACCTTCCTACAGGTACCAGTCATGGCCTCTCACCACAGCACTGTGGGGCTTCTCTGTGTCTGGGGGCTAGGAATAAAACCTCTGGCATTGGAAACAGCGGGGTTCAGTAGTACCTTTGATCCTGAGAACCAGGACATGATCTCTACAGATGGTGCATAGCTATAGCCCATGTTCATTGCATGAATACCCTTTCTGGCTCACTCAGACCTCCCTCACTGCGATGTTTCTGGTCAGTCTCCTTCAGGATAAAATGACACTTAACCAAGTAGTGATCAAAGGGGTGGCTTTGCCTGTGTAGTGCTACATGTTGGATGAATAACGACCCAGCTGATGAGAGGTGCTGATGTGCACTGCCCAGAGACACCTTAGCTTGTCAAGATTGCCTTTGACAGGCAACTTGAGTCCATAACTTTTTGGGAGAAGTTTGCAATTGGAGTGACGACTGAGAAAATATCAGCTTTTCTCAGCAGGTAGAAGACTTCTGGTACATTGCAGACCATCGAGGGGCCTGGCCGGATGGAGATACGGATGGTGGATTAAGTGCTCAGACTAGGTGAGCTCTATTCCACTCTATTAGTGATTAATACCATTATTCTTCATGGCATTGGTGTAAAACTTTGATCTGGATGAGTAAAATATGACATGAATTACTCAAACACCTCTTGTGATTTACGATATCAGATGCCATCATTGCCACAATCAGATAGAAAAGCCACACTACCGGACGTGTCTCTAGAAGGATGCACGTGGGCCTCCTCTCACATATGACAGAAGCACTTCGGCATGCTCTGAAAGCACGAGGGATGTGCAGTGGTGAGTTATGTCTTTTTACTGAAAAAATGTAAAGCAAAAAATGTAAAGTTAGGGGTTTATCAACACGTCCCCCTACCCCCCAGAATACATGCTTCCACTAAATATTCACAGTTCCTTAGAGATGCCCATTGAGACAAAAAAAATACCAACAATTCTGCAGTGAAAATAAGTCTTGGCAGAAGGGGAAAGAGTCACATCACCTGCCTCTAGATGTCTGCCTTCTATTTCTGGCAAGCAGGTTAGAGCGGTCTTCTGCTACCGAGGGCAGCTAGTCAAGTTTGGATGGAGCTGGTAGCAGTGGAGAGGTGATGAGTCCCACTAACATATTGACCCTCTGTGCATGAGGGTGGTGGTACTGAGTACACGGGACTGCCTGGGAACAAGTGATCAGGGGACCACCAGACCCTGCACAAGGCAGGCACTGACCCTACTGCAACTGCATCCCCATGGACGTCACCAGAAGTGGTTCTCCTCCTCTGTTCTGCCCTCATGAGATGCCCCTGCAGTGCTGCTTCCAGCTCTGGAGCCCCCAGGGTAAGACGGACATGAACCTGTTGGAGCAAGTCCAGAGGAGGCCCCGGAGATGCTGGGAGGGCTGGAGCCCCTCTGCTGGGAGGACAGGCTGAGAGAGCTGGGGGGGTTCAGCCTGGAGAAGAGAAGGCTCCGGGGAGACCTTGGAGCCCCTTCCAGTCCCTCAAGGGGCTCCAGGAAAACTGGGGAGGGACTCTGGAGCAGGGAGGGGAGCCGTAGGACAAGGGGTGAGGGATTTAAACTGAAAGGGGATTGATTTAGATTAGATATCAGGAAGGAATTTTTCACTCTGAGGGTGGTGAGCCCCTGGCCCAGGGTGCCCAGAGAAGCTGTGGCTGCCCCATCCCTGGAGGGGTTCAAGGGCAGGTTGGACGGGGCTTGGAGCAACCTGGGCTGGTGGGAGGTGTCCCTGCCCAGGGCTGGGGCTTGGAAGGAGATGGCCTTTAAGGTCCCTTCCAACCTGAACCATTCTATGAATTTATGAGCTGTCTCACCACTGTCTGACCAAGGTTTTGCCTTCAGTTAGGGAAGCAAGTAGAAATACCAAATGTTCAGAAAACTACACTATATTCCAACACAGCAAAAAGCAGGGGCAGCTGGATGAGTGAACACAGCTATAATACATGAGGTATTAAAGTGTGGGAAGCCAACCTGGGAATGCAGAGCGTGAGACCTGCAAACATGGCATGGTACAGGGGCACGTGCTGAAGGCCCTGGTGCACTGACGGAGGGTGGCCACACTAAGTCTCAGCCCCATTCCTTGCTGTCTCGCTGCTCCGGGCAAGGCAGAAGATGGTACGATCTAAGTGCTAGAGGCACCTGTGGGTTTAAACTGGTCAGATTTGCCCTGGGCAGAGGCAGAAGACTCAATAGTCTTTTAGCAAGTGGGAATTAATGATTTCTTCTCCTGTGCTCGGATTGACTGGCTTTCTCTGGCTGGAAGTGCAAATGAAGCTGTCGTTCTAAACCAGGCTAATTTGTGTTGAACTCGGTTGTCACAAGTCAATTATCTGCCACGCTGTGGAAATTGGGGCCAGCTTGTTTGTGATGCAGGGCGGATCAGGCAGCAGCCCGTCCTCTGCGCCCCGGCATTCCCGGGAGAGCGCTGCCGCATCCCTCCTGGGCATCCCTCAGGGCTGTGCCTGCCAGCGTCCTCCCCGTCCTGACGGGCACTGCAGAGCTGGCGGCATCTCCTCCTGCCTGGGGAACGGCCAACATCACCGAGGCCTGGGGCCTGGAAACGGCGAAGTACGAATCTGCAGGGAGACTCCGGCGCTGCCCTCGCAGCCTTCCCAGGAGCCAGCTGCCAGGCAGGCAGGGAGACGCGCTGTGACAGGCAGCGCTTTCGGATGCTCAGCTCTGTTTATACCTCTGCTGCATCTCTGTCAGGGGAAGGGGTGGGGATGTCCTTCCCTGGGGAGCTGCAGAGGCTGCTCCCACTGGAGAAGGCTCCCCCGGTTGCAGCAGGCGGGCGAGAAAAGGGTCAATCTTTACTGCAGCTCACACAGGGAGGTACAGACCTGCCTACCACGACCAAGAGGCAGTTTATGATAAGCCTTTTTCAGCTCTGCTTTGCCTTTCCTAATTGCTTTGAGGTTATTCTTTTAAATAAGTTCCTTATTCTTTGTTTAGACTGGAGAAAAGAGGCGATATTTATTTATATTTTTAGCTTGAAAGACTTGTAGTCTTTTCGGAGACCTCACTAGAGGAGATGGCCACAGCAGATGCACTGCAGAGCCCTGGCTGATGTGGTGTCCTGTCGTACGTGCAAGTTACTGAGAGCGCTGGGGTCATGTTTCAGCTGAAGTTTTTGAGAAGTTAAATCCATGGTTCAGGCCTGGTGCTGAGGAAGAGTCTACCCTGTTTGCAAACAGTGCTGGGGGAGGCTTGAGAGACCTGTGCATCCCTTAAACAAGCACACAGGACACCTGGGCGTTGCTGTCCCCAGCCCGCTCTCTGCAGACCTGGACCCTGACTCCCTGGGACCTGCTCTGGGGAGCAATGAGTGGGCAAAATCCGCTGAAGGTGCCACACAAACTCTTCATTTTAATTTCCATGAGACTGTTCAGCCTGCCCTTTGCAGTCCCTGTTGTGCTTCCTGTAATTGCCTTCCACCAGGGTAGTGCCATGTCCGAGTCAATGTTGGCTATGAGATCTGCTGCTTGCTGTTTGCCCCTGTTAGCACTGACCTGGGAAGCAGCAGATGCACCACCTGCTCGGTACAGCTCCTGCTACCACACGCGTTGTCTCCTCTGCTGCTGAAAATGTCATTTAAGATGTTTGATGTAACACTTTTCTTGCCATTAACCCAACACGGGTGAGACCTGGAGAGTTGCTGCAAAGCAAACATGAAGATTGCCTATGTGATCAACATAACACTTGGCTTCACCCAAGACTGGATGGTTCTCCAGTGGCACAGTGGCTTTTTTTACCTGCTCTGCTTGCTCAAACCTCAAAGCCAGCCACATCCTCCCGTCCCTCTCCTCTTCCACACACCAATCACATCTGCTCTGCTCTCTCTCCGTCATTAGGTCTCTGGAATTCCTTTTTATTGTTATTTTAACAAGGAAATCTCTCTGAGGACTGTGGCAGCTGGAAAAACATCTGCAGGAGTGATTTGCAGGTTTTCTGTTGGCAGTTTGGAGGCTGGACAGACAGAATTTTTGCTGTCTTATAGCCTGGGTTCGTAGGTTTTTCAAGCTATAGCAGGCACGCTGCTTCCACAAAGCTTGAATCCTTGATGAAGAGCTGTATCCAGCGAGGATACACTGCAAGAGCCTGAGACCCGAATGCAGAGCGCACTTTCCCGGTGCTGGGTGCCCCGTGCATGCAAATGCCACATCCGGAGACAAGCGCAGTGATTTCGCAAGTTAGGGTCTCCAAAAGAGGTGATGCGAGGGGATGAGGAAGCCAGAGCCTCACTGGGATATGGCTGCCTTCCCTTGGACGGATTCCTGAGTGGGCAATGGCTTTCAAAGGACTCCTGACCTCATGAAACTGCAGCACAGAGCGATCACCAAAGTGCAAGAGCTGGGTCTGCATGTGGGAAAGCGCCGTGCGCCGCTCAGCGGGGCACTCGGTTCTGGGGACAAACACGTCGCCATTGGCAGATCAGCTCTTCGTAAGCTCTGCGTACATCGGCTCTTCAGAGAAGGCTGGAAGCCAAAGCTCTGCGGCTTAACCAGGCAAGTCATTCTTCTCTACTCCCTGGCTGCAGGTGGGGGCAGAGGACACCTGCGAGAACGAAGTGAGGGCTGGTGACATGATTTGCCTGAACTTATTCACGGAACAGCCTTTGCTCAGGGTTGCCAGAGCTGTCTGTGTCCTGGGGAGGAGCACAACCAGCCTCTTCTCTGCATCAGTATGCTCGGATACTCTGAGCAGCGCCTTGGGCAGAGGTTTGCTCACTCTGGACGGCAGGATGGGTGTTTTGGGGACCAGACAAAGCACTGGTGCAACCCAGTAATTCCTAAATTTAACCCAGTAGTTTTTGGCAAAAATTTTCTCGTTCTTGCCCGGAAAATGGAAACCTTTGCAGAAAGAAAAGGCTGTGTGGCCATACCCTGCCACCGGCGGCCACAGACCACCCTGCAAACCACAGTCTTTGCCAGGCCCTGCTCAGAGACAGTCCTTAACAGAGCATGTGGTGATGCAGAGAGCAAGGCCCTGCCACCATGGCACGGGCTCAGTCTGGAGGACGTTTCCATGCCCTTTGTCGTGGTTTTGGCTGAATTGGCCGATGGCCGGTGACAGATGATNAGCAATGGGTGGGAACTGGATTCCAGAGCTGGAGTCAGGAGCCCATGGATCAGGATCAAAGGCAAATGAACAGACAGGGTCCTCCTCAGACGTCGGCCTTTGAAGGAAAAGAACTGACCCTTTGGTCCCTCTGCTTTTGTACCGAGCATGGGGCAGATGGGATGGAATATCCCTGTTGGTCAATTTTTGGTCCCCTGTCCTGTCCGCTCCTCCCCACAGGTGGGACCCCTCTACGCTTTTCTGTTCTGTTTCCAACCCTTGGCTGTTATAGCAATAAGGATAAGCAAGACCCATCCCTTGGCACTAACTCTAAACATTGGTCTTATCACTCTGAGAGGTTAATTTCAGAGTTAGAAGAGGCCTAGCTAAGAAGTAAAATTACTGAACAGAAAGCTGGTTCTGTTTTACCTCAAGCCAGGACACCCTTGCAGGTGGAGCAGAACACGCACACAGTGAAGACAAGGGAGCGTGGACTCTGGATGCCCTGTGCTAGGGGACCTCCGAGGACAGGTCAGACTCACCAGGAAAGGCTCTGAAGGATTGATGCTGCAGATGGGCAATGCTCTTCTGGGCCCATCCAGACTGATTTCTGGTGGTCACATAGGCGTCTGACTGGCAGAGGTACATCCGTGCAGCATGCACATGGGCTCTGGGCTGCCCTAAAAAGAGGATGAACCACCTGCCCTTCTCTCACCACGTTCCCCCACCTGCTCCGGTTCAGCCGCAATTGCTTGATGGTAGTAAAGGTAACTCTATATTTCTCTTTGAATTGTATAAAACTTTTGCTTTTTAGTAAAACTTGCATGGAGAGGGATGCTTAACATTTGTCCCAGCCTAGTTTCCAATACCTGTCGGGGGGGGCTTGCTCTAGTTTTTCCATCCCCCATATCGTGCTGCCACCCCCACCCCCGTGTCCTCCTGCACGTGTGCCCCTGGGGCCATGCAAGCGAGAAGACACTGCCAGCCACACAGCGCCTCCTCTGCGTCACCCCAGAGGAGGTGCTGCTTTTTGTGATAATGGCATGGGTCATGAAAGGGAGACGGGAAAAGAAAGAGAAGGGAAAACAGGTAGCTGGGGTGGCAGCTGCAGCCCCCGGGCAGGCTCTTTCTGCCTCATCCACTCACAGAAAGTTTCAGAATAACCAAGAGCGTCCTGCCACAGCTGAAAGCCTCCAGCAGCAGCACTGGGTGCTTCCTCTGCTACAGCTCGGGAGTTGCAGAGACCCACTTTGGAAACTGAAGCTGAGGGATTGACACCTGGATCCCTGCGTGGCTCACGCAGGAGCTGTTTTGGCACGGGATCCGCTGCTCCTCCCCTGGCACAGGGATTGCCACCCCTGCTCCAGCCTCAGCTCCCACCTTTCCCAGCCCAGGCATTGCAACACTGGTTTCTGCTATGCCTCTCCTGGCAGGACGTGTCTCAAAGACCTTCTATGTTTCACAAGCAGGGGAGCTGAGACATGAAGGGTCCTCTGGCCAGCTGTCCCCGGAATAAAACTAGCCATACTTATAGAGCGCCAACCAAGGACTAGGAGAGTCCCCATGACTAGTTTTCATCCACATCAAAGCATCTCCTTGGCAGGAGATGCTCAGGGAGAGCCCTCAGGTTTCCCTGCTCTTGGCTATGCCCAGAAAGCTGCCTGGGACTCCCAACCTGGGGCACCCCGGTTAGAAAAGTCTTCCACTCTCTAAGCTGCATCTGGTTCAACTCCAGATGCTGCCCTCTCGAGTGTGGCTGCAAGGAGAAGGTCCTTGGCAGCCCCGTTCCACCACAGTGCCATCAATACCTTTGGCCCTGCTGCTTCTGCCACTTCCCACGGAGGGGAAGGAGCCAGGCCGGGGTCCGGCAGGGCACAGGGAGTGAGGACAACCTGATGGCAAAAACATAAATGCACTGGGAGAGACTGGAGAAGCTGCTTCTGATGCTCTTACCCAAGAGGAGAGCTTTTTAAACTCCTGTGGTCTGGACAATTCCTTATTCTGCTCTGACAATTAGCATCTATTTAGGAATGGGAGCCTGATGACTCAGAAAACATCCTTTCGCGCAGGTCACAAGACAACCGTTCCCTTGGAAGCGATAAGAGCGAGGTGGGGGACGGTGCTGGTTTTGCAGAGGGCTGTAGCACGCCTGGCCCTGCTCCTCTAAGGGCAGGCTGCCACCAGCGTCTCTGTGAAGCAGGTCTGCAGCGTCACACCGGGGAGCGCTCGGTCGCGCTGGGAGTGATTAGGCAACAGCAGCAACTGGCAGGCTGCGCAGGGAGCAGGGGAATACACCAGAGAATACGTTCACATAGGTGGGAGCTCATGGTTAGGATGCTTTGAGAGGAGGTCATGAGGAAAACAGCTATCTCATGCCTACATGAGCAATTAGAGCAGAGGCTGCACTAACTTCACAGAACTCTGCAGCTACCGCTAATCAAATCGAGCTGCATCGGCTCTCGCTGGAATAATTGCCCATGGGAATCCGGAGCGTGTCGGAGTGCTGAGCTCATTAAACGTGCCGGCTGCGGGCTGGCACTCCTCTGGTCGCGCACCAGCCGGGCGTCCGGAGCCTCTGCTCTCACACAGCCCCCCCCGCCAACAGCCTTCGCCTTTTGGGGTGTCAGCGGCACTCACTGGCTGCTGGGATCCTGGGGGCTGCCTCAAAATGCTCATTTCAATGGACATGAGAAGGCGGCTTTTAATGTGGGTTTTGGTGGGACCACAGACACGCGTGGAGGGAGGCGCGTGGTGTCCCGCTGCTGGGCTCAGGCCACCGCATGACGGTGAGATCAAGGTTGTCACAGATGTGTCCCTGGTCTGGATAAGCAGTGAGCATGTCAGTCGGTGCGACACCTGACACGGAGAGGGGCAGTTAAGCAGCTGAATGCACAGATTCGTCTGCGAAACCGAGCAGTGAGGACACTGACACCAGTAAGGCTAATTGGCTGGATTGATTAGGAGTAGGAAATAGGAAAGCTGAGGGATTTGTACTACTCCACCATACGTTTTCCAGCCATCGCCAGAGTAGCTGTGCGAGTGACAGCGTATGTTCAGTGCATGTGAAGTGTGTGAGCGTACTGTGAATTCAACTGGTAAATACGTGGTGCAATGCAGCGGGAAGGCAGCTGTACGGTAAGAAATCTGTATGCAACAAGTCAAGAATTCATAGTTTTTCGCTTCCTGACCACAGGTCAGCTGGGGTCTCCGGGCTGTACCCTGACCAGCAACCCCGTGGTAATTCTGTCACTGGGCTGAGTTTGTAGGTAAGGAGGTGAAAGCCTCTGGTTCGTGGGAGATGCAGAGCCTGGAGGACGGAAAAACCTGTCCCCAGTATTTCAGCAGCAGAAATCAATACTGCTTTTCTTCTTCCTCTGTCAGGATCCAGATGATTATCTGTGAAATATTCTGCACCGGCTTTTTTTTTAACTAAGGATTGTGGCCCGTAAAACAGGCCCCAGAGTAAAAAAGTGTCCCTGGAGAGCAACCCAGCCTCCTGACTGCGGTCTGTGCTTTGCCAAGTGAATCCCCGTTTGCTTTCGGCATGCTCCAGCCCAGCTGCCACCTCCTTCTGCGGCTCTTCGCTCCCGGTGAGCAGCTCTGTGGGTCTCTGGAGCAGCTCAGGCGCTGACTGCCAATAGCCCCATTTTGTGTGTCGGTTTTGACTTTGCTGGCAACTGGTAAATACACAGGGCTCTTAACTTGTGCTTGGGTTCACACCCTTCTGTAAACACAAGTCCAAAACCACATTTACATCAAGGAGGTTGGATCAAGGTTAGACGAGAATGCCCTCACTAACGAGAGGTGAACTGCTGGTGCTGGAGGGCACCTTTCCTCCAGACGGGAATTGCCTTTGGGCAAGTGGTGGTTTGCTGGGCTGTATTATCCGCTTGGAAGAAAACACCCTAGAAGAAAACACCCTTGGAAGAAAACCCTAACAGATGGAGCTCCCAATGGTGAGAGAACTAGCGAAGGCAAGAAGTCTGGTTTTGCCACGGAGGGACTGAGGACCCCATGAAACCCTGCAGTTCTCTATGTCAGCCCAGCCCTTCTGGCTGCAAGCTCCCTGGGAGCAAGCCTCTTTCCTCAAGTCTGTATTTATAATTCCGCACGGAAGAAGACACAGTGCTGATCTGCATGGGGTCAGAGTGCCCACAGGCTCACAGACTGTGGAAATGCGTATATAATCCCAAACAGCTTTACTGGGAGACCAATACCCTTGATCTCCCACCCCAGCTCCCCAGAGGGGACTTGTCCCAGTATCCCCACGTAGGACAGAGACACCCCTCAGTGGGTGACCTCCCACACCATGGCTGGAGAGGGGAAATGGGAAGGCTTCTGGAAGCCTCCAGAAGTCCCCTGGCAGCCACCCTCTGGTGTTAAGCCAAGCTGGAGACGCTGGCTGTAGGTGACTGCTGCCACAGCCCTTTCTGCGGGAAGTCACGTGTCGCTGTAAGCACCCGGCATGCATGGAAGGTGAATCACCTCCAGAAAAGTCCCTCCGAGCAGGTGGCTGGACTCCCTCCTAGGGGATGTATTTGAGTCAGAGGCAAGCCTTTGGGCTTGAGGAAGGGTGTCCTGATGGGATTATTTACCTTGTGCCACACAGGAGATCAGGCCAGGTGATTGAATGGTTCCTTCTGCCTTTACCATCAATGAATCAGTAAAAGATGCAATTGAAGTATTTTTGCAGAGGATGTATGACACCAGTTCCGTAGCAATAGAATAGCTCAAAGCAACTCCCGAAATATGCTTTGAATTATCAAAAGCAAGGAAGTTTTGAATTAAAAGATGATTCAGGCCCTGGGAAGTGTGTCAGTGCGGATGTCTCGCTCACCGTCCTCACCCATTTGCAGAAGGCACAGTGGTGCAGCTTATATGTGAAAGGCAGTTTCTCTGGAGCACCATATCAGGATCCTTCATCTTGCTCATCCAACTTGCTAGTCAGTCCCTGAATCACACAACGGCTCAGAGCTTCATCCGGTGGCTGACCATGACTCACGGGCCTTATAAAGTGCCAACATCTGCTGCTACCTGCTAGAGTCATGACATCAGCTGCACGATCCCAACTAGTCCCTACACTTGTGCCTCCAGGTTAACATTATAATTAGTCCTACTAAAATAGTCCCAGCAGAGCTGCTCGTGCAACACATATATATAACTGTAAAGGGTCAGAAGTCTCTGTTCCCACGTGCTTTCCTAGCAGTTAAGCAAGGTCCTGAGAAAAAAACCCACAGTCTGTAAGAAGCCTGAAAAATATTTGCTTGTAGACTTCCCAGTTTCTTATGACTCCTCATTGATGGCAAGGTTAGAAGAGTTGGTGAGCTCTTACACTCATCCACTGTCTTTGCAAGAATGGGAAATCAAACGTTGAGTTTAAAGGACTGTTTGCAAATGCTTCTTTTTAGTGGGAAATCCTGAGAAACACTTGCACAGATTTCTTTCTGCATCGCCAAGTCACGTTGCACCTGATGCTCACGGTGTCTCCTGCATGAACCAACATCTGGGCCCTAATTCATGTGAGATATAACTAAAATCCCCAGGATATGTATCCTAGGGGATGAAGCTTTTCTCCAAGTGCGTGTCTCTGAAGGAACGGCTTGTCACAACAGCTCTGGCTCTGGGGGCCTGAGCACGAGCCCGGAGGTCCCCACCGCAGGTAGGAGAGCTGCACCGGGGTGTCTGCAGTGACGCTATCCCCTCCTCACCCTGTCTCTCCAAAACGCCACATCCAACCCTTCAGGGTCCTGGCTGCACCCTGGTGGGCTCCACAGCAACGTTACCACCAGCAATGCACTCCCGCCTCCCAGACAGCGTTGCTTTCCTGCTTGCCTTTTCCCTGCTCTCCAAGCAGGGTTCCCTAAGGATGTATAACTGAGTTCTATAATGAAGCACCTCTCACCCAGCACATATTAAATAAATTTCAGTTGCCCTTTATTACACAATAATGATAGTAAGATTTAATTACCTCTGCACCCAATGGGGGCATGAATTTTAACCAATATGACTGAATCTTCCCAGTAGTGTAATTGGCGTTGTCTGCAGTTGAGGGTCATTTCCAGTGCATCAGTGGGTGGTGACGGAAAAATCCTTCCTGAGGAGCGTGGATCCCAAACGGAGACTGTGGGCGGACTAAGAGACTGAGACAGGTAGGGAGCAGCTGATCCAAGGAACCCAATTAAACAATGATGCTCAGCGGAGTTTCACACCCATGTCAGAGGATAAAGATGCAGGAAAATGTGGGACAATCCAGGAGTTCATAGAGATCAACCGGGTCAGTGTCTCTGTGGGCTCTGCCCTGGGACTGTGCTGGTGTCTTCACATCTGCCATCATTTTCCACAATTTCAAATAATTTTTTTTTTTTTTTCAGGGTAAAGAAAACAGAGAAAACGCGTTCTTTGAGTGTCTCTGTTTCCAGGGCTCCCTGAGACATCTGTTTTGATTCACGCTGAAAACTGTGTCACCCAGATACATCCCAGGCACCGACAGTTCATGCTGTGCTTTTTACGGTGTGAAGAGAAACGAGTTCTCCAAGAGCAGGGGAAGTGGGGAGGGCTGGGGACGGCAGAGCCGGGGTGAGTAACCCTCACCCGAGCCATTCTCCAGCAGCCGCGGTCCTGCCCTGGCCGTGTCCTCTGGCTGTTACTGCAGCTGAAAGGAGCGTTAGGGGCTGGGGGATCATTTGGGACTCTCTACTGGAGGTCACGCATCACCCCTCGCCCTTTGGAGGGGCTCAGTTTAAACATTTTCTGCCCAGGGCACCGCCCCCCCCCACAGTTTTGCAGGTACAGGCGTAATGAGGATTTGTTCCACATCTTTCAGACGCTGTCGGTTTTGTCCTGCTCACTACAGTATGATGCGAACAGGTTCAGTTCAGCTGTCCTCACACCCAGCCCTTGTGTTTGCCCTGTTTCAGGGTCCTCCCTCCACCACCCTCCTCCTCCTCAATCCTACCTTGCTGCAGCCTTGATCTCCTTTGCCCACATTTCTCCTGGTGTGCTGCTTCCAGGGGCTCCTGCCCCTTTGTTTTCCCTCCGGTTTTGCTGAGTGCCGTGGGATGATGTGGGGCCGTGAGCTGGCCGGTGCCCTGCAGGTCTCCTGGGGACCCGAAACCCTGCAGCACCCTCGGGGCGCCTGTCCCAGCCTTCATCCTTTGATGTGTTTGAGCATCAGCGCTCGCAGGTCATGCTTGCTTGCTCTTCTTCACCAGAGTCCCACTCCAGATCCTCAAAGGATTTCCCAGAAAGGTAAAATCGGCTCATTGTATCAGTAAACAAAAGGACAAGGCTGAGAGGAGAGGGCTGGCAGGCTCCTGTCGTGTTTTTGCTTGCAAGGTTCGTACAATGGGAGTGCTGGGCTGCAGGCAGGATGCCTCCCAGCCTTGTGGGTCTCCTGCCTGGAAACAAACCTGGCCCTTGACTTTTTCTGCTCATGCAACTTTCCACCTGAGCTCATCTTGAAAGGAGTCAGTGAGGTTATTTTAAAGCCTACGCTGAGGTTTGCAACTTGTGATTGAGGCCTCTCCATTTCATGCCAGATTTCATGTCTTCATTTTCCAGTCACTGTTCCTGGAAAAAGTGAATTGTCCTTCTTGTTTTCTCCTCCACGTATTTGCTCACTTTTCAAAACTGAATGATAGAGAATTAGCTGATCTGGCAACAGGGAGCATGAAATGCTGGCAAAGATACCATGTGAATCATGTGCTGTCATTTATTTTCTCCTCCTGTATTTTGGGATGCAGAACATACTCTGGATGCTGAACAGCGGCCATAAGGTCCTTCCAGTGGTGCACTGGCACCCGTCACCCCTGTAACATCCATGGGTGACCTTTGTGGCAGGAACCGCCGGGGGGAATTTCATCCTTGTCCATGTATGAGGCATTGATTTACGGTGGGGTTCAAGCAGGGCAGCACTGGGGCACGTGGGGATATCTACAGAAGGATCTACAGATTCCATGCACGGCTTTTGAGAGCTATTTTTTCTTCTGTTCCTCAGTGCATCAGCTGCTGTGTCTCCGGCGACTACATCTGTCCCCGTGTGTATTCATTCCTGCAGCCCCCACTGCTTGGCCCTCCTGCCACCCCTATACCACTCCATGGCAGGCGTGCTTAAAAACCCCTAATGCATTAAAACAAGGGCAATGCCCCATAATTTTCTGTCCCTGCAACTGGTGGGTAATTACCATGAGCTTCTGAAGCAATTACAAAATTAACAAGACAACAGCCGCCCCACAGATTATAATAACAAACCTTTAGGTCGAGGAAGAGCTTATTCCTGGCTAATTACTCTAGGGCTGATTAGATGGAAACTTGTGGTAGTCTGGCTAATCATGGGGTCAGCTCTGCTGCGGGATGACCTGTCGCCAGGCAGCATTTCTCCACGTGCTCCCCATGGTCTACTTGTTCCCCGTCTGTCCCACCCTGCTCGGTTCTCGTTGTAAGCAAAGGAAGGTAGAAATCGGGCCATGGGAGTACAAAGAAACACTTCTGACAGAACCCACAGGCTCTAGGGGTCCAAATTTTTTTCAGAGCAAGCATGGCACAGTCACTGAAGCCCACAGTCGCTGTAACGCAGCAAGCCCCATGGAGAGGACTCCCCTGTGGCAGCAGGACCCGGGGCACTGGGGACACCCGTGGCTCTGGTCACTCTCCTGCAGTGATGACACTTGTGGCTGTTGGTCTGCAGAGTTACAGGGATTACATTTTCCAGACGTTCTTGGCATGTGTTTCTGACCCATGATGGGGAATTACACCCTTGGCACTAAAGTGTCACAACTGGAGAGGTCCATCTGGTCCTTTATCTCACCGTGCGATGCAGGCTGTGGATGAGGACATTCTGGAAGACACACGAGCAGGAAACTGTGGGAGGAAAAGAAGGAAGGAAAAGACCGTAGATGAACAGCAGATAGAAGCCCCTGAGCTGAGCAGGGTGCAGTGGGTTGTGTAAGAACGCCGCGGAGAGCAAGCCTCCTAGCCAGGGAAATGCTTATTTTTAGGGGATGCAGCATCACCCGGGAAATG
Organism: Rynchops niger; assembly: GCA_013400035.1. Classification (NCBI taxonomy): domain Eukaryota; kingdom Metazoa; phylum Chordata; class Aves; order Charadriiformes; family Laridae; genus Rynchops; species Rynchops niger. Next base: position 105,974 of record VXBH01002009.1, on the reverse strand, counting down.
CCTGGGATTCCTTCCTTCCTTCCTTCCTTCCTTCCTTCCTTCCTTCCTTCCTTCCTTCCTTCCTCCCTTCCTCCCTTCGACCCTCCCTCCCTTCCTTCCTCCCTTCCTTCCTTCTTCCCTTCCTTCCNTCTGAACTTGAATCACTATGCTCATTCTCCACTTGTAAAAGCCACCGTTTCAGACCTTTACTTGAAAATGAAACCAACCTTCCTAAGCTGGTGTTTGTCCTCCTTCCTTCCTTCCTTCCTTCCTCCATCCCTCCCTCCCTTCCTCCATCCCTCCCTCCCTTCCTCCCACCCAGGCTGCTTTGCAAAGGTCCTGATTGTACTTTAAAGAGCCAAGATCCCACGTACAGCAACATGATGATCAGACCAGAAGAATCAGGGGGAGCTCAGGAGCCCACTGCCAATGCCTCCAGCACCAGCACTGGGAAAGACCAGGAAAGGAAGAATTTGGGGGCTAAAAAGCTCTTTCCAGATCTAATAAGGATTTTGGAGAGCTTTTTAATGTTNCTCAGCCTCTCCTCATATGACCTGCTCTCCAGACCCCTCACCAGCCTGGTGGCTCTCCTCTGGACACGCTCCAGCACCTCAATGTCCCTCTTGTACAGCGGGGACAGAACTGAACACAGCACTCGAGGTGAGGCCTCACCAGTGCCGAGTACAGAGGCACCATCACTTTCCTCAGTGAAATCATTTCTAGCTGAAAATGACATCCACTGCTCTGGCAGCTCCACCTCCTCAGGCACTCGGGCAGCTGGAACAGCAGGAGGAGCCGATGGGTCTGCGCAGGGTCCTGCAGCAGGAGGGGATGCGCAGCTTTGCTCCCTGCCCTGGCGTTTCCTCCAGCCACAGCTTTTCCGAGGCAGCCAAGCTGGCCGTGATCACTGGCCACTGTGGCTTGGGGTGGGAACAGGCATTTTGATGTTTGGCTGCAGGAGGAGAATACTTGCTATTTTATTTACCTGTTCTTTTTTATTTATCTTAGAGGAAATGACAGTCCTGACACACACAGGGTTGACGGAGGATCTGTGTTCACCCTGGCTCTGTGCGGGCCGTCTAGATAAATTGTTTGTTGTGCCCAGAGTCACACTGCAAAATGATGGTATTGGGCCCCTGTTTGTCTGTAATATTGGGTTAGACTGGAAACTCTTCTGGACAAGGCTTTCTGCAAGTCACTGAGCCAAAGAGAGCATCAAGCCTGAAGCAAAAATTAATCCCCAGAGAATCCTTGAGGATTCTTAATCTGAAAGACCGAAGCACCAAGGGCTAGTCTAGATGCTGCAGGAGATAAAGGAATAAGGAAATATGGAGCCAAGAAGTGGCATCTTTGCCTCATTCCTGCTGGTGGAGATTTTTGGATTTCCCAGTGGGGTAAGTCCACTCTTGTGGGGGCCACTTGTTGCCCAAGGACTCCGGTGCTGCTCCCCAGTTCCCACACGGCCCTAAGGCTGACCACGGCAATTTTAAAGCTTGGCTGACCTGCCAAGCTTATTTATATAATGGAATGTGAAGTCCTGATTTTACCACGGTGTCCTACTTCCGTGTTGTTTGCACACTCTGGTAACGAGGGCACTGGGTTTCCTCCAAGCTCCCTCCTTTTGACCCTGTTCGTGTGAAGGTATTTTGAGGCTGGCTGCTCCTTTTCCGGGTGGGTTTCTGGCAGCTCAGTGGCACATTTGGCCAGGATTTGCTTATGAGGAGGAGGAGCATTCGCAGAGCTGTGAAACTGTCATTTGTGGGAAACCGGGATGTGCTAGATCTGAAGGGACCTACAGCTGCTGGACACCGTCTTCAGCCCAGCCTGGCCCAATCTGGCCAGTGGTTCTCAGAGGGGATTTAATGCCCAGTGGGAGTCTGTTCATCTCAGCAACCTCACTGACACCCTAGAAACGACCCAATGGACCTACTAGCCTTGTGTGCTTACAGGAGCTCAGACAGGGAGCGTTACCAAGCTGTAAAACATTTATGGTTTCAGGTCCAGTAAAACTGAACAAACTTTTTGAACGTTGCTATTTTCAGATGGAAAATGGCCATTCAGCAGTAGCCCATCAAAAGATACTCCCGCTTTAAATTGTTTGCCGGTGTTTTTGTGACAAATGGAAATGCAGACCAGAGTTCTGGATAAAAACGCAGAACAGAGTGGTTTCTGAGTGAGCAGCATATCCGGTAAATATTCTGAAAATTTACAATAAACCATTTATTACAAATATCACCAGCTATCCTTGTGGACCAGTGGAGTTTAAAAACCTACAGCAAAGTTAGTATTCTAGTTTTCTCATAACTTAATGTTCTCCATATTCGTTAGTCAGTGCCAGCGATGAAAGAGAAAGAGCAAGCGATGTCAGGAAGCTGTTTTTGGGGTTGCCTTGTGCAACTGTCTTATTATTGTCACTTGTTCAGAAGTTCGTGCTGGAAGGACACGCACCAGAGGTGGTGGGTCAGGGTCCTGAGTGCACCGACGGGCTGCCATCGCCCTGAGCAGCCTGTAACCATCTCTCTGCAATCCCTTCTGCATCTCTCCCCTCTGCCCCGGGGGTTGAGCTGCCACCCCATCACCACACTCCTCTCTGCGTGTCAGACATACAATGACCCCCAGGAGTCCTTGCACAGAAACCCCCAGCCGCCCTCAGCTGGAGGCACCTCCCGAAACCGCAGCGGGAGACGATGTGCCCCGCTGGTGTGGTGTTCTCTGCATCGTCCTGTCAGTCTGTGCGGCCTCCAAAGACCGGGCACCCTGCCCGGGAGTGTGAGCAGCTTGGAGCTGTTTTCTTTTGAAGAGAAGGAGATTTTAAAAGAGTCTAAGGAAAGCAGCAGCTTCCTGGAGTGCCGCTGGGCATGCTTCAGTGTTAGGGACTCCTGACCTCCAAAAATCATGTTGAAGGTTTTTCTTAGGACAATAGTGCATGTGTTTGCAAAGTGCAGGACACTAACATGGTTGAAAACACACCCCTCTGTGAGAGGCCATCAGCAGACCCCGAATTGCAGAAGGTCATGGTAGACCAGGCAGACCCCTTGGGGTCAGGTGTTTCTGGATGCAAATACTTTCAATGGAAAACTCATTTTGTTATTTCAGTGGAAACACCCACTTTGCATGGAAAAGAAGCCCTGGAAATATGTCTGTGTCCATCTGTGTGTCTATTTCCTCATCATCCTCATGCAATGCTCTCTGAGCTGTCTGCATGTGGGACTCCAGTGGTGTACACAGAGAGAGAAAACTCTTTCTGGTGGGTCTACAAAAGGGCACATCTCTGAAAGAGAAATAATTGCAACAGAGGACCTGAACTTTACTATTTCTTTGCGGTGCAAGAGCATCTTTCTGAAGTAGCTGACCAAAATATTGCACCAAAAAAAGAAAAAATTCTCCCTTATCATTTCCAGTGTCATGGAGAATCAGCGAAGAGAGGAAAATGTGAACACTGTGCATGGATTTTTCCTTGTGAATGCCTATCCTCTGCTTTGGGGAAGGAGCCACTCTTGAGTTGGTTCGCCCGATGCGTTGGGGCTCCCAGAGCTGTACTGGCCCCTCTGTGGCCCTCATGAGGGTTACGCTGCTCTGCCGCATCCCATCTGCTCGTGTCTGTCTCTGCAAGCCTGTGATGCCCAGTCCCATGTGTCCCCTGCTGTGGTGGAGTCCCACCTGTGGGATCAGCTTCTTGAATCTTGGGAGGGCTAATGCAATTTCCTGAGGCTCTCTCAGCCGTTGCAAAGTCCCATGTCACTGGTGGGCAGAGGTGCCAATTTCCTCGGTTTCTGCTCTGTGCCTTGAACGGCACGAGTAGAAAGTCTGCGTGTAACCATTTATTCCTAGTGATCCATAGCCTCTCTCAGCAGGAGAGTAACTGCCAGCTGCTAATTAAATATCAAACCTGAGATGCAGAGCGTGCACAAGCGCTAAGCTCTGTATCTTATTCATTTGGGTGGCATTGTACTTGTGGAGTGTTTCATTCAGACACAAAACTAAGCCCTGTGGAATTGAAGGGATGCTTTAATAGCTTCCTGAAGGGCTGGTGGCGTTGACCCCTTGTCCTTGAATGCACCCAAAATGCTTTTGGGGAGGGGAGGGAGAATTTCCATCTCTCTGCGGATTCTGGTGCAATTGGTGTGGTCCGTCTGTCTCATGGGAGTGGGAACCAAACCAGGCAGAAAGCGCATTCAGGCCCTGCTGCAGAGGAGCAAATTTCCCTGGGAGTGCAGGGAAGGTGTTTTGTACCTGAGCATCCACTGGAGACTCAGCAATCAAACCAACAAGGCTCCTTAGTCCTTTGGACTCGCTCTTGGGGAGTCAGAAAGAAGCTTTCCCCAGGGCTGCCTTGGACACAAGTGTTCTATGCACCGAGTACTCAGTACCGTCATCCCAAGAGGTTTGCAATTGAAGGGCTGCGGTGGGAGACCCCCCCGACTCTGCTGGACACAGTCACACAGAATCACAGAATAACAGAATGGTAGGGGTTGGAAGGGACCTCTGGAGATCATCCAGTCCAACCAGTTACCCAGTCCCTTGTGTTAAGTGAGCTCCCCATAAAGGACAAACAAAGCCTTGCTACTGACCCAGGCAGCATGAACTGGGCCTTATTCCTGGTCTTATTCTGGCTGGGATGCAGCTGTGTGTGGACGCTGAGCAATGGTACCACAGCAGCCCTGCAGCTCTGGGGGTAGACCCAGCACCTGGTAAGTGGTGAGATTGCTTCTGAGCTCCAAACATTACAAATAGTTGTGTCTTATGTAGACCAGGAAGGACCTCTGTGTGTCTGTGTATCCACCAGTCTACAAACACAGGGCATTGCACCAGCTACGATGCCTTCAGGTTTGACTCTGGGGCATGGTACTGTCCCTCGCCTAAGGTCACACTCCGGTCTTGCTCATGGTCCTGGTTATCTTGCTTATAACAGAGTTTCCCCAGTTTCCCAGCGTTCATACTCCAGTTGTCGTCACAGGAGGGATGCTTGCAGCCTGCTGTGCCTGCAGGGGCACTGTCTGCTCCTGGCAGGGCATCCCCATGGGCAGTCCCATCCCACTGAGCCTTCTCCTGGGGATTAGCTGCTGCCGCCACTCCTCTGATTCACTGGAGCCCTCCGGACTTTTTCCTGGTACAATGGGGAGCAGTGTTTTGCCTGAGGTCTTATTTTCGCTGCATCAGCTTAATAAAAGGCAGAACCCACTTCTTTTATGTGAAGGGCTGAAATCTGATTGATCCTTTGCTGCCTGACTCTCAGGGTAAGGCTGTGTGATTGCCTGGCTTTTCATTATGTTATCTCTCTAGATTTTATTTCTCATTGTAGCAAGAATCTTTAAATTATACTCTTTGGACAATAAATGCCAGCGGAAACATGTCCTCTTTTCAAAAATGTTAATGCTTCTCCTAAGCCTAGATGGAGCTCCTTTTGGAGCACATTTTCAGCAGATTTTGTCCCTGTTGTTTTAAGTTCCTTTTAAGAAGCACCCTTCTTTTCCCTGTCGTTTTTAGGGGGTGATCCTTCCAAAGCAAACATCCGGCATTATTTCAAGAGCTTAATCCAAATCCTTGGCAAGGACATTTTCCCCCTTTGCTTTCCTCTCAGAGCTCCACTGTTATCCTTTCACCCCACCATCAGCGACACCCTCGCCTTCCCCGGGACTCATGGTAGAAGGTCGAGAGCCGGTGTCTTCCCAAGCAGCTCCAGCTCCCCTGCTCTCACTAAAGAGCAGTGAGCTCTTCCTCCCATTTCCAAAAAAATCGGTTGGAGAGACTGTGCCTGCAGGAGGAGTGGGGGCAGCTTGTTCAGACAGCAGCACTTACATTACAGGCAATACAAAGTGAGCCTGACCACTGACTCACCAGCCCAGCTTGCCAAAGCCAACAAGGAAACCCTAACACCAAACGCAGGCAGTGCAGCAGTCCTCAGAGAATGGACCAGGTGGGAGACAAGTTTGGGATAGGTTTTTTTACTCCTTTTATAAGCATAGTTTACCAAAAGACAGTAGAAACCTAGAGGTGTCTGTGCAGGTGAGATGTCTTTTGCAGTACCTGGATGAAACCCCACGGCACACAGGATTTCTTATCTCCTCCATGAAGTCGGTAGCGTTTTGCTCTGGGAGTTAAGAGTTGCATTTAAAAGCACTCCCCCCATCTAGACACAGACTTCTTTTTGGAGCTTTTTTGTGTCCCCCCCCCCATGCAAGGTGCAGCGAAGCCAGGCCTTTCTCAAGCTGTCAGCACCTCCCTGTCCTCCTGCTCCGGTCTCTCTGCAAAACTGTGGCTGTGAGGGATGATCCAGTCTCCCTGGGTTTATTCTCACAGCCCTGAAGGGGAGAGGATGGATCATACTTACTGTGTTGTGCCCTGAGTAGTAATTGGCATCCTTGCAAAGGAGGTGCTCACCTGGGTATCCCAGAAATATAAACCTGGATAAGGTCCCAGAACGACTAATTGGGACCCAGGAGGTGACACACGACACCTTAAATCATCCCTTTCTTCAAGGCTCGCAAAGCTTTTGGCAGGAGGTAGGTTTTCTGCCCTCTTTCTTACTCTACTGCTTTAGTCTTTGGCTGCTTCACATCCTCTGATTGCCACCCCAAATGATACTGTGTCCAGGTGGTGCCGAAGGGCACTTGGACCTCAGTGGCCAAAGGATGAACCTCCCCAATTTCCTCCTGCAGAGCCTGGAGGGGTTCAAGCCTGTGGAAAGTGAAGAGACTCTCCTTCTTTAGAAAGCGTCTCCCACAGCATCACTCTTGGCACAGCAGGTGTCCCCCCCGCAGAGCAGCAATGCTGGCTTACACACATGTGTAAGAAGCAGAGGAGGAGCAATGAGGCTGTGTTCTCCTACAGGGAAAAGCCGATGTCCCGCTGGGCCGTGGCTGCAATTTCGGGCCAGCTCTTGCTCTTTCCTTCTGGAAGAAAACCGGTGATTTGTGTGCTACACCTTGACTTTAATCACAGGCTGCAGGTGTGGGTCCTGAACGATGCCCCCGTGCTCTGTCACGCTGTCATCCTGCACTGTGGCGAGCCGCTCTGTCCTGGGGGAGCATGTGCTGAGCCACAGAGTTATTAGCCTGCTCCCTCCACCCGGGCAGAGAAAGCCAGAAATAACCTGCGATTCTGGTAATTTGTTGAGAGGGCTGCATTTTGCAGCCGTTACCCCCATATCCCTTTCCCCAGTCCTCAGATCTCCTGGGGTGGATGGATGGAGGCCCCATGCATGGACGGAGGCCCCTTCATACAAACCACATTGTCCCCGGGGGTGCCTGATCCACATAGTTCTCACTTTGACACTGACTGGAAATAGTGTCAAGGAAGTGTCCCCATTCTCCCTGAGGTGACACCGGGCAGGGGCCAGGCAAGCAAAGCACAGAACCCAGCCAGCATCACATCCAACCAGCTGGGCTGGGGTGGGTTGTTAAAGAAAGCCACAAAACTTTTGCACTGTTTTTTTTTTGTTGTTGTTGTTGTTGGGTTTTTTTTATTTTTTTAAGAGGGATGATTGACAATCCCCAGGGAAGTGCTACAACCATCACCGTTTTTTCCTCTGGAAATGTCGTTAGCCCCTCTGCAGAAGAGAAGGGCCATGTGCCCCCTGGCAGGGAGGGCTAAGGTAGCATCCCTCAGATCCATTCCCAGTTCAGGTGGCTGTCCCAGCCAAGTGAACATGGGGGAGAGAGGGTGAAGGTAGGATCAACCCCGCATGGGAGGATGTCAGACATCCTGCGTTTAGCAGCAGTATGTGTTTGCACCAGCTTGACGTGCAGCCCCGGGAAGCACCAACCGCCCTTGGCAAGCAGAGGTGTGTCAGGTCTGCTCAGCCCTGAACTGTTGAGCAGCAGCATGGGCATGGTGGACCCTCCGTAAGGGTCACCAGATGGTGTTTTTCCTTGGAAGTCCCAAAGCCATTACTTTTAATAAAGTGATAATGAATGTCTGAGACTTGAAAAGCTTTAGGAGGGGGCAGGCTCCTGTGCAGCCCGCCAGGACCACACCATCATGAGAGGCGATACACCTTCGCGTGCTTGAAGGACGTTCTGTGCTGCTGCTCATTGCTGAGGATTCAGTCTTTAGGAGGGACCCAGCCTGACTTCTCACTGAACACAGGCCAGAGGAGCCCACCCAGCAGTGCTGCACCCAGCTCTCACCCAAGCTGAGGAGAAACAGCAGACTTTTCTGACATGTGCAGGCTTGTTTTACGAATGCCAATTAATGCAAAATTTACTACACCTGTTGGCAACCAGTCCCAGTGGTCGACTACCCCACTGTTATAAATTTGCTCCTCGTCTTCAGCTTGTTCCTTCAAGCTCCATGTTACAGCCATCAGATCTTGTTCTGACTTTTCCTTCTGATTTAAAGCATTCTGCTCTTGGAAATCTCTTCCTCAGGAAGATACATATGATCATCTCTCTTTTTTACCTTCTCTCAGAGTGGCTCAGTTGAAAGACTGAACTGCATGAGTCAGTTTTTTTCCCCTGAGCCCAGCACGCTTTGAAAAAAGTGCTGACAGAATTGGTGGCTGGGGAGCCAAAAGCATTATCCTCCTATCCAGCCCAGTGCTCCAGGGTTGTGAACCCCTTGCCACACTTGCTGTGTTCCCAGAACAGCTCTGCTGTCTGCCACTCAGCCTCTGGCCCCACCGTAGTGACAGCCCGGGTCCCCAGGTGCAGGACGCTGGCGTGCGGCAGTTCATTTCCTGCTCTGTGGATTTCACCAGCAATTGCCTTCTTAATTATTACGATTCTTCTGCAGATCACTAAGAGATAATGGGCAGCACTGGGCAGAGAAAAGATCCTCTGAAGAAATTCCCTCTTAGAGCGAAGGGTGCACAATAAATAGGTTCAATCCACAGGGTGACTTAAGAGCCACCTTGGGTACCTGAATTTAGTAGTTAGTTTCCCGGAGATTTTAGAGCTTTCCTTGCCCAACATTTGCATTTTGTCCCATGGACAGCAAGTCCTGCAGAGCCTCAGCAGGACCCAGTTACGGCCAAAAGGCCTAATTTGCAGATGTGGTTGTCAGGACCGTCAGACTCAGGATTCCCAGCCATTCTGCCCTGCAGGTCTGGATCCATCTACCATGGTCAAAGCATAGGTCCCACTAGAGACTGGGATGTTGGCTCTGTCGTTGTGCCCATATCAGGTCCAACAGGAGTAAAGATGGAGGAGAGACATCTCAGGTAGGATGTGGAGTGCAGACTGCCTCTTCCCAAAGGACATGCAGAAACCCCCTGTGGGACACAGCACCGTATGCTCTGGGATGCTCCTTCTCATCTAACACTCATGAGAAAGTACAAACCCAGCTGAGGTCCCCCAGGGAAACAGCAGGAGAAATCCATATGGAAATTTATACTTAAATTCAGGGCAGGGATTGTCCACTTCTCCCATTGCTTGCTGCTGGCAGAGGGACATGTCTTCCCACCCTGTGGGACAGTCACACATGGCTTCACCAGACACCCAGCTCCCCGACTCCAACGCGCAGAAAACCAGGACAGGGACTCTGGTGGGAATTCCTCCTAATCCCAGAGAGTTCAATCCTGCAGCACCCAAAAGCTTTAGACCCAGGAGACGGGTGACGCCTCTGTGCCCGGCAGGGCCAACCCTCCTGCAATCTGCCCTTGCAAAATTAATCTGCCTGGCCTGAGAACAAGCAGCGCCGGGACACCCTCACTGGTGTCCCCAAGGCTTCCTCGCCTTTGGAAATGAGCGTTGATGTTCCTGTCTGTGGCTACTCAGCACCTGACGCTGCGCGAGGCCGGCGCTGCTCTGCGGAGCTGCCTCTTCTCACAAAGCCCTGCTGCTCCGGGAGGCCCCGGTGCCTCTCTCTTCCTCAGACCGAGGAGCACTGCAGGGGCTCAACCATTCGAGTATTTGCTTCCGTGTTTCTTCTCGGATGTTCAGACCTGAATTTGCATTTTCAAGCACCTCAGTCCCACACCTCTGCCTCTTCAGTGGTGAGTGCATGCCCAAGGATGGAAGCATGTGGGATAATAAGCGCATGCATATCATGCTGGGAGAAAAGTAGCTTGTTCATCATCTTAAGTGTTGCTTTGTGTTTATAAGATGCTCCAACATGCCAAGAGTCAGAATCCACCGCTCGGGGAGGACGTGAGCTCCAGAACCCCAGCTCTTTCAGCAGGCTGAGAGAGCTGGGGGCGTTCAGCCTGGAGAAGAGAAGGCTCCGGGGAGACCTTCCAGCCCCTTCCAGTCCCTGAAGGGGCTCCAGGAAAGCTGGGGAGGGGCTGTTTGCAAAGGCAGGTAGCAACAGGACGAGGGGCAATGGTTTAAACTAGAGCAGTGCGGGTTTAGATCAGACATTATGAAGTTCTCTACACTGAGGGTGGTGAGACACTGGCCCAGGTTGCCCAGAGAGGTGGTGGAGGCCCCATCCCTGGAGATATTCAAGGCCAGGCTGGGTGAGGCTCTGAGCGACCTGATCTAGTTGAAGATGTCCCTGCTCACTGCAGGGGTTGGACTAGATGGCCTTTAGAGGTCCCTTCCGACCCAACGCATTCTATAAGTCTATGTGGATAAATCCCTGTGGCCTACGCATCGTGTCTGGGAAACAGGTCATGCTATCCATCAGTTATAGCAAACGCAAGAAGCAAGTCAGGGGCAGGGCCTGAACATGTTCCTAGGTGTTCAGGGCCTCCTGGCATGTTCCTAGGTGTATTCCCACAAAATCACTTCTGTCCTTCCTTTGAGGGAGGAAGGAAAGGCAAAGAAGTCTCCCCTTCTCCCTGTTGTAGGCTCTAATTTATATCAGCATCAGAGCAGCCATGGTGGGTCTTGTCCTTTCCGAGTTACTTTCCTGATCCTGCACAGTGAGAACTTCCATGCAGAGGGATGGCGTTTTCTCAGCTGGGACAAGGGTGTTGGTGAGGTGGCAGAATGGAAAAGATGTGCCAGGGACCATAAGAGAACTAGTAAGAGTTTGCTGCAACTCAGGAAGCCACTGTGCTAGATTAAACCAAGCCAGAGTTAAAGACCCATCCATGGGGACACAGTGGGAAGGGAAAGAGTTGTTTATAAGCTTTTTTATTTCTATTCCATCTGGCCTAGTCACTCTGAGTTCCTCCTCTTTCAGAAATGTAGTTATTCAAGTTTATATTCTAATAAAACCTGGATTTGGAGTTTAAAAGCCTTTTCGGTCTTTGGAGAGAGTTCGCTGCGAGGAAAAGGTTTGGGTAGATCTACCTCTCCGCTCCGGCTGGCGCGCGGTCCCTGTTCCAGGCGCCCATGTGCCCTGCAAAGGCAGCCGAGCACCGCGCAGCAGGCTGCCCCGGCGCGGGCAGAGGGCTCCGGCAGGGCTGGGGGGGGTGGGAGGCTGGAGCCCCAGCGCAGGCGAAGCTGCCTGGCACAGAGCAGGGGAGAGGGAGGGCAAGGAAGCAGCCGCCGGGAGCGTGATGCTCTGGGTTATGAGGGGTCTGGGAGGCTGCTCTGGCTCAGATTAGCTTCTTGATTACTGCACTGTGTTCTCATCAGAAGAGAAGAGGGTTTGATCAAAGGAAGATTACCTCCAAACGGGAAGAGGAGGTTTCATTAGAGAGGCTTAGATGATGTGAAGTAACTTAACTCATCTTCTGAACAGCTCAGATTAACCCTTGGGGAAGAGTTGCCCTCCGCTCCTGCCTGTTTCGGCAGGCGGCTCTCAGGGCAGGCAGATCGCGCCCCTGCAGGAGGCCCTGCACCTCGGAGATGCTCCGTGTCTGACACTTGGCCCCAGATGTCTGGCCTCAGATTGCAACACACACAGAGACCCTCTTTCTGCAGCGATTAACCTGGGCAAGAAGCCTCTTCCGAACCCACCTCCAAAGGTTAGAAATAGAATGGGAAATGTCCAGCAACCCAGTGCACTTGCCAGCCCAAACCCCAGTGAAGAGTGTGTGTGCAGAGCCCAGCTCACTGCTGCTGCTGATCGGGGCTGGCCGGCGCAGTGAGGCATCTCTCAGCTCCTTCTGGAGCAGGGTATGCTATTCTCCTGCTCCTTGTCCCCTTGGTACGTAGCCCTGAGGTGTGCCTGCATGAACTGTTAGGTTTGAAGCCATCGTCTTCAAGGAGATGCAACAACTCCCATTGTTCAGCTTTACCTGGCTTTGCCTCCAGAGCCCAACATGTTTAAAAGTGGAAATAAGTGGTTGGGTTTCACCTGTCCAAACATAGCGGTGTGCAAAATAGATGCATCCCGTCTTCTCCTGCTCCCCAGAGCTTGTCATCTTGGTTGCCTTTACAGCTGATGGAGAGAAACTGGCACTTCTAGGGCACAGGGAATCTCCTGTTATGAAAGAAATACGAAGAAATGCAGCTGAGCTGCTCCCAGAAGCATCACCGCTCCCCACTGACAGTGGAAGTCCAGACAAGTTGCTCTGAGGAGGCAGAAAAGAGGATAGTCTGGTGTTTACCCTGGGCATCAGGTCAAGTTTGTAACTGCGAAGAGTGGAATGAAGCTATGAAACTACAGGAGAGCTGAGAACAACCCCAGAGCAGACCTGACAGCAAAACTCCTGTCTCTCCTCTGGGATTCCTCACCCAGGGTCCCCGAGAGGTGTATCAGCCGTGAGAGCTGGGCAGCACCCTGCATGGCGGTCACTCTTCATCCCGAGCCGGCTGCTCTGGATGCTCTCACCGGCAGCGAGCCGGGAGGGTAAGGACCGCACTCCCCTGAGCCGCTCAGCCCCCCTGCCTTCCCTCTCTCTATTCAGAGCAGACCCCGTCTTCTCCTCCGTGCTTTCTTTTATTTATAAACCTGGTTAAAGCTGCTGCACAGACAGAAACGTACTGGTAGCTTGTCTTGTGGGAGCGTTACCTTCGCTGCTCAGAGGCCTCTTGGCCAGTTTCCTTACATTGCAAACAACAAAAGTGTCCACTGTGCACATGTTATGTCAAGCAAACAGGCTTTAATTTGACTATAGTGTCCTTCACAGTACTGGGAGCAGCACTGGGACGGATTTGGTAAGAGGAAGCTTTGTCTGGGCCACCTCTGGCTTTAGGTGTGCTGGGCATTACACCCTCTACCTTGGAAGAGATCTCCAGGCTAGCTCTAAAGACTCTCTAAGTTCTCATGCAAATATTTACAAATGAGGTGAGGAAAGGGCTCAGAATGTGTTGAACTACTATATTCCTTAATACCTGAGGGCTTCACTCTGCAGTGTGAATAACACTCTTAGCAAGGTATCCTAAATGGAGCATCCCTTGGCTCCGTACGTGTTCGGCCTACTTCTATCCCTCTCTGCGGACTTACGGTACCCACTTAGGATAAGACCAGGATTTTCCTGGGAAAGGGAGGCTGCGTGAAGATCTGAGCTGTCAAAAGTCTAACAGAGCTCTCCTCTGAGATCACAGAGAGCAAACCAAGGAAGCCAGACTGGAAACAAATGGACAGACCTTGGCATGCCATGGGCAGGGCTGAACTGTTGGAGAAAATCCAAACATCTGTTGGTTGGTTTTAGGGTCCTTTTGAAAGAGACGTAAAGAAACGATCCATCAAGATAACGATGGACTCTAAGAAATGATCCCTGCCATTTTGGCCTCCCACTGCTGGGACGAAGGAATCCATCCTTCTATCACCCGGGTCCTGAGAAACCTTGACAGAAATGATGAGATCAATACCCATCCTGCGTACCTGAACCAAGCCTTGAAAATGCTGGGAGCAGAGCCTTGTGTGGCTCTTCTCCCTTCTTTGGCTTTTCTCCACCTCTCCTAATTCCTTCCTCTCCCTCTTCTCTTTTCCTTATTTCCTTCTATATAGCAAGATGTTGGCTTGCCTGGGTGTAATCGCATCCTTTGCGGTATCACTGAAAGCACTCAACTCATGAGGCCACGGAAAGGGTTAAGAAACTTCCTGGGTGATGTGAGTTTTCCAGGTCTCAGAAGAATGGATCATTGAATGTACTGAAGCTGTGTTCCTCCAAGAGTGACTTGCAATTTGATCTCTCACCAGAGACATATTTTCTGTTTTGCTGTTGTTTTTGGCCATGTTAATGTATTTTGAGGCTTGTTTTTCCTGATAGAAAGCAGAATCCAGTTCCAGCAATGACAGCACCTTAGCCTAGTATCATTCCATTGATTTATTCCCCCACCCCAGAAAGCAGAGTTATGACTTTATTTAATAACGTCATAGAGGCTGTCAGACAAGGTACCTTTCTCTATTAAGGTTTTCTATTGCTAAAGAAAAGTGAGTAAGAGATGTTGATACAAGGAAAGAATTACTTAATACATTGCAAATGCTTTAATTACTCTTCCCCCTCCTCAAACTCCTAATTAAAGTTTACATAGGCTCTTGATGGTGCTCATTGCCCTGAAAATAAGTATGCCAAGACTTTTTGGGCTGAAAGCCCCACAAAAAGTCCCACTCTGGACTGTGGCATGGTCCTCTTTGTATTCAGTGGTGCTCAGATCCCAATTACTTCATCAGAAGTGTGTGGGAAGGAAAGACTGTGGAGAGGGCACGGGAAAGATTTCAGTAGTTGAGGGAATTCAGCAAGTGTGGCAGGACTGTGGCAGAGACGCAAGACAGAAAAAAGAAGGTGGGAAAGAATGGCTGAGGAAGGACCAGGAGCCATAGGCATGCTGGAAGATGCATGGCCACCAGATAAATTATCTGGGACTGGGGACTCTTGGGACTTCCCACCCCTGAGCTCTCAGGTAGCTGCAGTGGCCTTCCGCACCAAGTCTTTCTGTTTTCTCACAGAACAGCCCTTGAACGGACTAGAAAGCTCACCCCATGTCCCACAGCTTCTTGTTACTGTCTTCTTCACCCTAGCCTGGGCTAGCAGGACTGGTTGATTGCTCTCACACCTGGAGCTTAGCCAGCCCTGCAAACATGTCCTCTGGAAATCGTAACGTATGAGCGTCCCTGCCAGAGATCAGTCACGGTGTTCCCACTGGCAATCTCACAGGCTGAGCACAGGGATGGTGTCTTTTGTGTGCGAATCTCCTCGGAAGATGAAAAACCAGAGGAAGGGGATTTATTAAACGAGCAACGGATAAGGGCTTCAGATTGATCTGTCACAGGCAGGAATGAAATTGATACAACTGACCACACTGCACCAGGGAGAAGATTGTGGTGCCTCTGCTGCATCTCCCCATCTGCCTCGTCTCCCTGGCTCGGGCACCCCGTGTCCCAGGTGTTCCTGCCCATCCCTTGGACACAGATCATCCGGCAATGGCAGGATGAGTCTCCGTGTCTGGTGGGGGCTATGGGTGTGTTTAGTGGGTAGACCTGCACTTTTTCAGGGACAAATTCTCCTTCGTTTATCTACCCGCCACACTATGCCTGTAGTTGCTGTGTCTCCCCTCTGAAATGGTCTCACTTTGAATTAATGAGTAGCCATGCCAGGGAGGAAGCAAGGCAGTAGGACTCTTGGTCCAAGATTTTGGGACACCTGGGGCAAAAGGGCAGCCTGAGATTCCGACCCTGCTCTAAGTAATACTTGCAAAACATTTTTTTCTGCGGTGTCTCCAGTGTTTACTGCAAGGGAAGGAAGAAGGCCAAAGAGAGGGCAGAGCTTTCAGACTGACACCTTGGCTTGCCCCTCACCAATATATAACTATGATGTAAATGGTGCATGCCTCTGGGACAAACGTGGTGATCACAGCCCACATAAAAGCAGATTATTATTGCAATGTACCCATGTACCGAGACTGCAAGTCCTGCACAGTCTGCATTGCGTTCCTTTCCTCCCTGGAGGATGGAGGTGAATGCAGCTCTTGGAACACAGGCCTTCTGCTCTGCCACTCTTGGGACAGGACCTTCATTTCCTCCAGGGACAACACACAGATCTCTGCAGGTTGCCTTGTGACCAGACACATGCAGAGGAGACCAGCAGCTGCTTTCCACTCTCAGGAGCTGACAATTTTTCCCCAGAGACTGATGCTGACACCAATTTCTCCAGCTGGACTGGTGCCTGGCCTTGGAGGTCTCTGGTGTTGCTCAGCTAGTCTCTCTCTGCCAGCGGCTCTACTACCTCCTTCCTCAGCAATTCGACCATCAGGCAAACTCCAGGCTGGATGTCATCTCTATCCCGGCCATCAGTGGCAGGAAAATACAGACCAGAACCTTAGAAAACCCAGGCAAGGCTCTGGGAAGAGATAAGCAGGTTTGGAATCCCACCTTGGCATACCTGGCATGCTGTAGGTACACAGGACACCTCTAAAGTCTCCAAGGGACCACGCCTGGGAAAGGTCTTTGCCCTCTACTCCTCTTCCTCCTTAATGTCCTCCACAGTGGGGATTGGTGGGGATTTCCTACAGGTCTTTCAAGCAGCTCAGGGAAGAAGATGAGCAGATACATCTCCACCGCCCTGTGAGACAGAGCAAGAGAAATCACAGCCCTGTGTGTGCACACGTCAGAGACCTGGTACAGCCAGGAGTCAAACATCGTTAGCATTATTGCACATTAGAGACCGTAATTTTCTAACAGAAAAGGTATTGCACCCAACACGAGGTAATTTATTTTGGATCTCGTTATGATCGGTAAAGATGAATTAATCACCATGCTGGAAGTTAGTGGTTGCCTAGGGACCCATGATCATGACCTGATTATATTTAATATAGGCAAAGAGAGAGCAGTCCCAGCCAATTCTATATATCTATAGACACGTACACTCACATGGTGCTTTAAAAAGACTAATTTCCCAAAGCCGGGGCAAATTATGAGTGGAATTACTTTGGAGGGAAATTTTAATCAAAAAAAAAAATGTGAATGAAGACGGGAAGTTCTTTAATGAGAGCTTATTAGGTCATAATTTCACCTCACAGAAAAAAGACAATTTTGCCTAAAAGTCCACACTGATTTAGTGGCAAAATGAAGGAGGCTATTAGAAATAAAAATGCAACATGGAAAGAATGGAGAAAGGGAAAGAAGCCATGGTTACTGGCATGAATTGCAGGAGGGAAAGGCAGGAAATTGATAAGGAAAACTGAAAACAATAAAAAAGCATCCATGGCTGGCCAGTCCGTGAACGATAAGGAGCTTCTGAAGTGGTTTGGAAATGTGGGAAACCACAAGTACAAATAGGGCCTTTCCTAAAAGGAGCCATTTCAACCTGTAACTGGTCACATGGCAAAGCAGAGCTCAATCAACAGGATACCTCTCCCCAGGAGTCCCACACCAGCTGCCCTGTGAGGTGCTGGCCCAGTGGTGGTCACTCTTCACTGCACCTAGCAAATGAGAGCGTCCTGGAGATGTGCTGAATGCTAATGCTGGATGGCTAGGAGAGCAGAGCAAAGCGACAAAGGGGACTCCAGGCCAGCGACTTCCCTTCCAGTGGAAATAATGGAGACGGCCACATGGAATCTGAGTGCTCAAGGAATGGAGATGAAACAACATCCATAGCTTGTTCTTGGTGAAGACACAAGCTCATTTGATAAGTAGGGCTTCACTTAGAGGTGGCATAAGCCAACACTGCTGCTAAAAAAGGCAGTCCTGCCTACCCAACACCAGCCTGCGTGTTCCAGTCTGGTGCCATGCTTTCACCAGGATCTGAGGCAAACTGGGCCAGTGAACTCATACCGCATGAAGCTGACCCGAGAGCTACAGCTGAGTGTTTGGGGTTTTTAAGCCAGTTGAATCCCCCAGCCCAGGAGACTGCTTCTTTTAAAAAAAAAAAAAAAAATATTTTCCAGGAACAGCACTTACTTACATGAGCTTAATCTGTTTCTCAAACTGAGAGGCTTTAACATTTTCTTGGGTGTTTGATTTACTGTCACAGAGTATTCTGTTTAAAAAATAGCTCCACAGGCAGCAGAAATGATCACACTTGGTTTCCTGTGGCTGCCTCCCATGTGCTTCCTCATGTGTCTAGCAATTGGGTTGATCTCAGAAGGAAGCCTTTCCCAGCAGAGCACTAATTTGGGTCTGCTTCCTCTAGCCTGGTTACACGCATTCATGCTATTTGTAGGAACACAGTATCTCTGGGAGCTCTACCTCTCAGCTGAACTTGATGGAAGGTGGCAACAGCAGGAATGACAGGCAGCAATATCACATAATTCCTGCTTCCTTAGGAAACCTGGCTGAAATTAGCACCAAACTGCATCAGTCAAGCACTTGATAAATGGACTAAGAACTGGCTAGCAGATATTACAAAAAGAGTTCCTGGAAAATCAGTCTTTCTGCAAATCAGGATATGGATCTGTGCTTATTCAACAATTTCCCTCAAGATCTGGGGGCAAATAAAAAATACTTCCAGGTAGGTGGATGAAAAAGACTGTCCAAGCAACAGGCCATATTAGGATCAGCACAAGGTGATGGGAATCCCTTATTGTTTGTGCCTTAAAAAGCAAATATGCATTTTACTATGGCCGAGTTCCCAGTAGCCAGGAGTTCAGATCAGGTTGTTGCACCTTGGAGGGGTGGTGGCAGGGTGGTGATGGAGGTGTCACGTCAGAAAAGCTCATGTGTTCATGGCCAAGCAATGGGCAATCCTCAGGAGGAGCAGGGAGGAGATATCCTCTCTGCCTATGCCACTGGGGAGACTGGCACCCAAACACCCCTCTTCTGGTGCCCTGTTCCGAAAAACATGTGCCCTTTGGTGGGTAGCCGAGCAAAGCACCCTGTCCTGAGCTGACCACCAGCCCTCAAGGAGTTATGGTTTCACGAACACTTCTCACTCCTGCTTGCTGTGTTTGGTTGGCTGTAATGACATATTGGGACATCGCCTGTGTTCCCATGCGTGACAGACTGGCAGCACCATTTGTGCTGGGGACATTTTCCAGCTGGTGTACCATAGCAATGTTGAGCCACAGTCCTGTAAAACAAGGAGCCTCACCCAGTGCTTCTGCCAATTCCTCTCCTTCCCCTGCACATAGAATCACAGACTGTGTTGGGTCGGAAGGGACCTCTAAAGGCCATCTAGTCCAACCCCCTGCAGTGAGCAGGGACATCTTCAACTAGAGCAGGTCGCTCAGAGCCTCACCCAGCCTGGCCTTGAATGTCTCCAGGGATGGCGCCTCCACCACCTCTCTGGGCAACCTGGGCCAGTGTCTCACCACCCTCAGTGTAAAGAACTTCATCCTAATGTCTGATCTAACATGGTCCCATATAACCAACCGACCCAGCACAAAGCCCCTTATCCATTTTGTAAATATCTCCTCTGTGCCAAAGGCAAACTTTTCCTGCTCCCATTCTGCCAATCTGCAAGTTTTTAACCACTCACGACCTCGGAGACTCCATGTCCTTTCCTGTGTGCCTGCCTGAAATGGCTCGGCTCCCTCCTACCATCAAACCACCCTGAGCCATGGGACATGACAAAAGCCTGGCTCTTGAATGGTTTGTATTGTTTAAATAACCCCCCATCCTTATGTGCTGGGGTCTACAACGTGGTTTATCGTGCCTCTGCCAGGGACACGTGGAGCAGGTAATTCCTGACAGGTCCAGCCACTGCCTCCAGGAGCCCATGGGCTGGTGCCATGTGGGTGTCAGATCGCTGGCCAGCGGCCATGGGGAGCCTGTGACATCCAGATCTGAATCCTCACTGCTGGACCATTGCTAGCCAGGAGAGACCGGGATCAGAGCAGGTGAGTGCTGGCAAGGGCAAACAGCGTGTGGCAGAGGAGCAGCGTTGGAGAATTGTCCAAATTCACTGCCAGCAAGTGCACGCTTCCAGTTAGGCCAGTGTGTGTGTGCTGTGGACGTGGGAGTAGGTGCAAGCAGAGGCGTGAGGCACCGTGGCTCGGTGCCCTGGGTACCAAGGGGGAAGGCGGTTTTGTACCTGGGGCAGGGTATGGAATGGGAAAGCAGTAAGGCTCAAGAACGATGCTTTTTCCTAGTGGGGTTTATTCCTGTGTATCACTCTGGTGGTAGGAAGAAGAAGGTCAGACACCCAGCAGTACCACGGCGTGATTTAACGCTCTGGGCAAAGGATCATCACTCTGCCTCACTTTCCCACGGAACCCAGCTTGGCCCCAGGAGAGGGGGATAATCTCTTTTTTTAGTGGGGTGGGATGCAGGATTTTCTGGGAGCTGCGGTGGAGTGCAGGACAGCGATACTCAAAGAGGAGATGCTGTGATCCCCCCCAGGTTTTCATTGGAGCCATGATTCCTGCTGAAGCGTTTCCAGACACTTGCTGCAGGAAACCCTGGGGGTCCATGCACACAACCACTCTGAGCCTGCCCTGCAAACACCGGTGTTTCCGTGCTCCACAAGCACATCCTCGGGATGTTTCAAGGCAAACAGTGCTTCATTCATGACCTTGGTGGCTTGAGCCAACAACCTTCCCCCCTCCACCAGCTGCGGCGTGGGCTCTGCTGCCAGCCCTGGGCACGGGACCCAGATCAGTCGCTCGGAGCCAAGTTACTCCAGAAATGGCAGAAAGGCACCGGGAGGAGTTCGGCTGCAGCACGGAGAGCTGCGAAATGCTTGAGCTGACCCTGTTCACAGCTCAAGCTGTGGGCTGAGGGGGGAAGGGGCACAGGCTGTGCTGAGGGAGGGGTTTTCCCAAGCGCATTGGAAGTTTGTCCTGAGGAGAGATGGTGGAAAAGTAGCCCTTGCAGCCAAAGCTGCAACCTGCTGCGATGTCCAGGGTGAGACATAGGAGATCCCTGGGGAGATGAGAGCCCTGGCTGCAGCCTGGACATTTACTGGGCCAACCGGTCACACTCACCTTGGCTGATGCTTTCAAGCTCACAGCTGGATGCTCATGGACTCAACACAAAGGGCTCTCCTGTCCAGTTTGGACCAGTTCACTTCCAGATGTGGGAGTCTGGAATGACCCAAATAAACTAAATCCCAAAACAGGTTGAGACTAATCCTGAAGACTTTGAAACCATTTGCAAAATCTCAGGCTCATTCAGCAGATGGTGATCACAGCCACTGCTTAAGCAGGAGCAGGAGAGCTGGTCAGGTTGGGGTTGTTCCTGGCAGTTCTGCAATATTGCCTTAGTCGATAGCTGACAAGATGCTGCAGGCTGCGAATTGCCAATACAACATTAACGAGCATATAAAAAAAACCACAGGGCTGAATTATTCACAATGTGTAGCTGGAGAGACAGTGCCCAGGACACGCAGACACCCATCTGCACCAGGACAGCTTGGGAGACGCTAGGACTGAGTCCTGGTAGCTGGAGAAGAGACCTCAGGGGACAAACCACATAATTGTCCCAGGGCTCAGGGTCCGCCTGCCTCCTCCAGACTATTCTTATGGCTGAAGTCCCATGGGCAAAAGGGAAGGCACCATATATATGGAGCTAAGTCCGGCTAATGTATTGGCAGTCTGACAGTCCAACTCATCTAACTCATACAGAAAAACCTACTTATTAGTGTAATTAAAATTGTTATACAAAAAACTTCCCAAAGTCTGTCCTTTTCTCTGGTGCTGTGCTCACCCTTTCAGTGTCCCTCTGGGTCTAAGTGGCCAGGCTTCCCCCGGCAGAGAGGCGGTGGGGACTCTGAGAGAGCCACCAGCATCCTCAGTCCTTTGCTGGGAGAAGTCTGAAGTTCATGGTGGGGTTTCATCTTCCTTGATTTGGGAGACCCCCGTGTTATTCTTCTATATTCCCTCTTTAGCGACTCCCAGTTTGAAAGCTGCACAACACCCTCCCACAGCCCCACTTAACATAAAGGGCTGTTTCATGGATTTGTTATGCCATCAACATACGTGGTGTGCACAGAATTTAGCTAAAACAGCAATAGTTCCTTAATGGCTAGGCAGTTGTTAAAACAAACTAAAAGCAGCTCAGGCCAAGGCAAGACCAGCCCAGCCCTGAGACTCCACACTGGCGGGTCAATAAAGTGCCTTTGGCTTTCTACTAAGAATAAAAAAATTCTATTTACTGGGCTACGCTGCCATCATGACCAGAGACACACACACGCAAACGCATGTTGCCATGGTCTGGCTGCTAAATTTCCTGCCACAAGCAGAGTAATGCTTTTCAGCCGAGGGTTATACGGAGCGCCTATTTCACGCCAGTATAGACCCCACGACGCCGCGGGCTCCCTGCATTTCCTCGCAGGCACAGGATGAGGCCAGCACAAGGGTGACGAGCACCAGGTTGGGACAGGATGCTGCTGAGCCCATTTCGCTAGAGGGATGGGCAGGGATCTGCGCTCTCCGGGGGGTACCAGGCGCTGGCAGATCGCTGGGCACAAAGATGCGGGTGTGAAACGTGCACCTTTCTCCGCCTTCCCTTCTCCACATGGTCCTTTCAGAAACTCCCTATAAATCAGGTTTGGATCCCTGCTCCAATAGTTAATGCTCACTTCAAACCCCTTTATTGAATTGTACAATGCTCCACATCTCTTACGTTACGATCTCCAGTTCATTTTCACCCCTCACCGGAGACCATTCACCTCTCCCTTTGACACATTAGAAAGACTGTCTGATAAAAGCGTGTACCTCAAATCCTGAATAATCCTCGGCAGCAAAACACCTTGACCCACCTGTCAGCAGTGGGCGGCAGCATGAGACAGGAGAGCTCAGACTGCACCAGCCTTGAGGGCAATCCCTACTGAAGAGGCCCCTCACCTTCCTGCATGCTCAGACCAGGGCATGAGTTTCAGAGAGGAGATGGAGGTTGCAGAATAAGCTCATTTCATGTCCGCAGCGCAATCTGTGAGTCATCCCACTCACTGGTTTCACCTGAGGAGGACAACTTACCCCAGTGCTGTCTGGAGACCTCCCAGGGATGCTCTGGGTGAGGGGAGTGAAGGGATGCATTTGAAGGGGCTGCAGTGCCTTGTCTGCGCAGCGTCTCCTTCGAGCTGCTCCTGCTCTGCTTCAGATGATGGTGGTGTTTGTCCAGAAAGCTGAGCTGGCAGGCGGCATCGGGAGCAGGATGGAGGAAGCCCACCATGTGTCCTTGTGAAGCAGTTGCAGATGGGGAGAGCATCACCTCGCTCCGCCTGCGCGCCCGGCTCAGCCCTGCTGCTCGCACCGCGGCCGTGCCAGGCTGGGCTCTGCCAGGTCCCGTCCTGCCCCGCTCCCCCGCGGGGCTCGGGCAGAGAGGCTCGGCGGGGACTGCACAGCCGTCCGCTAACCGAGCCAGGCCAAGGGCCAACAAATTCCTTTTTCCAAAACTTAATTTCCACTTCTGGGATGCTGAGGTGAGCGTGCAGATGTGCCATGCTTCTTGATTCAACTCCTTCTAAAATCTCCTCTTGGAGATGAAGCACACTATCACACTAAAAAAACAATATGCACCGGCAACATACCAGAAAGGCTGTCAGGGAACAGACACTGTGGACGGTGGCTGTGAGACAAGCCTGTCTATAGCTCATTATCTGATTGCAATGAATGTGGGCAGCAGAGCACTGAGACACTCCACAGCTCCCTCCCCAACTCCCAGCATTCAAAACACTTGACTCAGGTCTCAGAAAACATTATGCTGTCCAAAAATAACGAGATTTTAAAAATTAATAAACTCCAGCTCTGTTTATTTGCCTTCTATTTTTTGGAGCTGTTAGGAATCATGTTTCCAGCTTTTCTCTGCAGTCACAAGTTTGGCTCCGGTATGATTTTCATGCAAGACCGAGTGTCTCATGTAATCCCCTGACTCTTGCAGTTGGGGCTGTAAGAAAAATAACAGCTCTCTGAGGACTGAATCATCAGAGCTGCCAACCCTGGTCAACCTTTTTGGATTGGTAAAGTAGGGATGGAGATGGGGATGCTCTTAAGAGCACTACTGACTTTGACTTGGAAACTAGTGTATTGCTTTACGTGTAAATGCTTCCCCTCTGGGATTCATCATCCTTCCTGTGACACAGAGGTCTTTTTCTGCTCCTCAGCAAAATCCCAGGGCATACCTCCCCACCATGGGAATGGTTCAGAGTATGAGCACTCTAACGAACTTGCTGAGCGGTGTGTGAAGCTCTCGGGGGGGGGTCAGGAGGACCTGACTGGTCCAACCTACCTGCTGGTGCCATAGCTGTCCTTGCAGAGAGGGAACTGGCTTCTCTGCCCGTGACGGCAAAGCGTGGCGATCTCTGCTGGCTTCTCTGCTGTGATGTAGGGCTTGGGCTGGGCAGGTGCTTGGGAACAGCACAACCAACCACAGATACCCAGAGCCTGACGAATTTCAGCAAGTTCAAACATTCGT
Organism: Rynchops niger; assembly: GCA_013400035.1. Lineage (NCBI taxonomy): Eukaryota > Metazoa > Chordata > Aves > Charadriiformes > Laridae > Rynchops > Rynchops niger. The sequence continues at coordinate 81,983 of VXBH01002009.1, read as the reverse complement.
CCAGTGAATAACATCAAATTTACACATGGCGTTTGTCCTTTGCTCTGTTTCCACCGGCAGTTCATTTTCTTACCATGCCAATAATGCTGCTGTGAAAACTCTGTTTCCCCAAAGAAGCAGGGCAGGACTGGCTCCATGGCTGTCCTTCTGGTTGCCCTTATGTCGTGTGTTGTGTCCAGGTTCAATGTCTTCCAGAGTCCACACCAACCCAAATGACGTAATTTAGTCCATGCACTTCTCCTTCAGCCCCACGTTAAGACAGATTAGCTGAAAAGCTCAACAAGAGAACTGGTATTTTTTTTCTGAAGGCTTAGGAAAATGAAATCAAGGTTTCCATATCCTTCAGCGACAAATTTGTGTGTGCTGACACTCCCCGGTGTCCAGTTCTTTTTGTCTGTATTCAAGAAACAGGCTTGGGGAAAGAAGAGATGCTCCTACTGTCATTGGAGAGCCCGGCTTTTCGGAGGTATTAATAAGGGTTCCCAGCAAGGCTTCAGGGCTCCTGTCCAGCCAGGGGACCACTGCAGACATGCGCGTTCCCCGGGAGCGGGTCTGACTCATCCTGGTCTGGATCAACTCCACGATCTCGCCCCAGTCGCTAGAGGAGAGACCTCAAAGAAAAGGATCTTCAGTAACTGTGAACATTTGTGCACATATTTGTTTCCTGTTTTGTACCCCTGACAAACTGCGCAGTCGAGGTTTGATCTGTGCTTTGATGGATTAAAGTCACTTTTATTCATCTTTTACTTTGCCGCGCTGTCAGAATAATTTCCAGGTAACGCGGATTCCCACGCGGCAGCCTGCTCCTCTGGGAGGAGAAAACCCCGACATCAGACAGACCAGCTGACTTCCGAGGTGCCTGCCAACCCACTGCAAGGTGGGCAGCTTTCCAGAGCCCAAGAGCTCGGTCTGGGGTCCTCTGGCAAGGGGTGCTGGAAAACCCGGAGTTTACAAACTCCCTAAATCTTGCGTCTTTAGACTGAGGCCAGCTGCGGCGGATGAGCAGTGGTCATCCTCTCACCGTCCGACAGACACCTTGCAGGAGGACGCATCTGCATAGGAAGCACTCATTAAAAAGCATCTTAATCTTCGGCGGGCGCATGTCTGGGCAGCAGCAGGGCGCAGGGCAGGGTTCGTGCGGACAGCTGCTCTGCCCTATGCTGCCGCGTGCCATGCAAGAGCAGGTAAATGTTTTACAGATCAATGCTGCACCCGAAAAAAATTGTAATTTATATCACAGCCCAAGTCAGTCTTAAAGGCCAATATAGGTACATATGTATGCAATACATAAATACATACATATATACATTTCTCCTGCTTTGAGGTAAAACAGAACCAATTTTCTGTGCAGTAATTTTACTTTTCAGTTAAGCATCTTGTAACTAACTGAACTCTCTGAAATTAACAGCATATTTTTTCAGACAGTATCCGCTTCCAGAGTGATAAGACCCGTGTTTATAGTTCATGCCAAGGAATGGTGTGCAGGGAGGCTCTTGCTTATACGTATTGCTATAACGACCAAGGCCCGCTCCCTTCATCTTTTGCCCCATTGGAGGGTTGGAAGCAGGAAAGCGCAGAGGGGTCGCACCTGTGGGGAGGAGGGGACAGGAGAGGTGACCAAAACTGACCAAGGGGGTGTTCCATCCCACCTACCCCATGCTCAGTATAAAAGATGCGGGACCAAAGGGGTCAGCCTCCTGCTTCAACGGCCGGCGTCTGAGGAGGACTCCTCTGTCTGTTCATCTGCCTTTGATCCCAATCTGTGCATTCCTGACTCCAGCTCTGGAATCCAGTTCCCACCCGATGCTGAGTCCAGTCTGGGACTCCCCCAGTGCCTGCTGGTGATGTCATCCTGTGAGTTTGATATGTTTTTTTAATATATATTTAATTAATTTATTTTTATGATTTTATTAACATTTTCATTAAAGTAGTTTAGTTTCTTTTAAACTCATAAGTCTTTCTCTCTCTTCCTCCTCTCCCTGAAGGGAGAGAGGTCAGGGAGCATCTGTCATTCGCTTCAGCGGCCAGTCCGGCCCAAACCACGACAACATTACATAAATCATATATAAGTATTTATAATAACTTGTTTTCAGAGTGATTTCAATGAGGGTAGAAAAAACTTGCCTTTCGCCTTCTTATTTTGCAGCTGATCAAGAAAACGAGGTGGGACCCCGTCCAGGACAGCCGCTCTCACTCCGTGATGAGCACGGCATGGGGGGGCAAGACCAGGCGAGCGCGGCGCGCAGCATCCTGCGGGGCCTCAGCTGGCGGCTCCGGGGATAAAGAAGCAGGATTCAACGTGCTGGATTTTGACCTGCCAGGACTGATTTGCCTCTCTGCCCTGGCACCACAGACCCCTGCAAGCCCTTCCTGCTCCTGTCGCTAGTATTCAGCATTCCCTACAACACTGGCCATTCCTCAGGTGAAAAGAATGAGGGTACATAAGAACGACGTGATGACACAGGGCAAGGTGAAACAATTACTGCTTAATTATTTAGACAGGCCTTCTTTTTCAGACTGTTGGGGAGAAGCAGCTTTTCTTTGTCTTTTTTTTTTTTTAATTTATTTTTTGTTCCCTCCAGCAGTTTTTTGTGGGGTAGTTTTCCTTGTTTTTTGTTTATTTAGGTAAGGGAGTTTTGGTGTTTTTCTCTTTCTTCTTTCTTCTCCCACACCTCACATGCAGTTGTTCTCCGGGTGCAATGGTTGATAGATTTATCTGTCTCTCCATCTCTTTTTATCTCTGTTTTTCTGTTTTGTTTTCCTTAAATGTGGTTCGTTGCTTATGTTTTCTTCCAGTAGCATCCAGAGGTTTCTCCAGCTAATTGCTTCTGTTGGCTGTTTCCCAGTCAGTGGGTCCCTCATTAAAAGGGCTTGCACCAGTGGTCTGTAACTGCAGGGGGAGGCTGGTGCCTCTCCTGGGGCTGGGGGTGATGGTGGGCTCCCGGGTGGGAGGCGAGCGCTGGCTGAGATGCTGATTTGGCAGATGGAGGAGCTGTGGGGGCAAGGAGAGGACTGCACTTGCAGGGAGGATGAACACGAGAGTGACAGGGTCTTTGCAGAGATCTTGAAGAGACAAAAAAGCCTGATCTCTGGGATGCAGAGGAGGAGGGACAGCGAGAGATGCGGCTAGAAGAACTTCTGGATGAAGACTTCCGTGATGGGGGAGACTGGACCCTTGTGACTTCGGGCAGCATGAGAAATGACCTTTCTCTGCCTGCTGATCGGTGTTGGCAAATTGGTGCAGACCCTTCATAGCCAAGGAAGGGGACCAAGACCCATGAAGGGAGGTTTCATCCAGACCTGAACAAAGCATCAGGTGCAGGAGGCAGCATCTGGTGCTGGTCATCACAGGTTCCCTCCTGCGGAGTATAGAGGCACTGATACATCACAGGAGGTTTGTAGGTTGCCAGTCTCCTGGTCTGGAGATGCTGCTGAGACCTTTTTGGACTTCAGACTGTTATGCCTGTATGGTAGGGACACAATGCTGCTGACAAGGGATACCTGTAAAAAAGCAAGAATGACTGTAGGACTGCAAGGGTGACAGAGAAGGATTTAGAAGCCCAGATATTGTTATCTTCAATCCTGCAAGGGAACCCAGAGAGACTTGGGTAGGAAAGGATCCACCCCATGAGTTAACACTTGGCTGGTGTCATAGGCAGTGCTTTGGCTCATATGACGTGTGTTCCTCTGTGGTGAGCAAGGACAGCTGGGCAAGGGTGGGATCCACCTGACAAAGTGGGGAAAGCGCATTTTGACCAAGAGGCTTACCAAGCTGGTGAGGAGGGGTTTAAACTGGGTGTGCTGTGGGACGGTGACAACAGCTGGCTGTTGAGTAAGAGAATGGAGATTGAGATCCTAAGGATCTGTGACGGGGTGACGGGTATGAGAAAGCACTGGAAGCCCTGGGAAGTGTAATGTAGGGTCAAAGGGGACCCATATTGTGCAAACACATTGGAAGCAAAAAGCCAGAGCTCCATATGTGGACATCAAACTGTGATATTAATGGAAAAAGTGATACGTTGTGAGAAAGCTTGCTGTGGTGGGCAGATAAGGACAGTTAAGGAAAGAGGCAGAGAAGAGGAGGGGAATGTGCTTTGTTTGAGGAGGTGTATAGAACTTCTCCTACGGAAGGTGTAACAGGCTGGGTGAAACTCTGCTTGTCGGGCTCAACAGAGAGGACACTAATGGTGACATTGTGGTTGGAGTGTGCTACAGGTCACCGTAGGGTAAGGGAGCAGACAACATCTCCTTCAAAGAACTTGAGAAAGATCTCCAGATTGCAGATCCTCACTCTTTTCAGAGACTTTAGTCTTTCTCATATCTGCTGGAAGGGCAATGGAGCAGGAGAGAAACACTCCAGGCGATGTCTGGAAGATGTTTGGGGCAGCTTCTTAATACAACTTCTTGGATGCACAAACTAGAGGTAATGCCCTCCTGACTGTGCTATTCAAACAAGGAAGAGCTGAATGGCGATGTGATAATGATATCGGCGTTCCTTGCAGTGACCACAGCACAGGGGAGGTCTGGGGAGGAGAGCAGACTTCTGCTTTTTCAGGGAACTGGTAGGTGGGATCCCAGGGGTAGTAGTTCTAAAGGGTAAAGAAGGTCAGAAAAAATGGCAGGTTTTAAGGACAACTTCCCACGAGCATGAAAACAATGCTTTCCAACATTCAAAAGAGTCAGTAGTTTGGCTAAAGAGGGAACTTCTGACTGAACGCCAACATAAGAAGGACAAATAGAGGAAGTGAAAGGGGTGGGAAAGGCTACACAGGAGGAATACAGAAGCATTGTTGCAGCATGCAGGTAGTGTGTTAGGAAAGCCAAAGCTCATCTTAAATTGAAAATGCCAAGAGATGTCAGGTATTACCATTAAAAGCGAAGGAATAAACAAGGTGAGTGTGAGTACATTGTTGAATGGGATGGGTGGCAGGGAATGCATATGAAGCTGAGGAAATCAATGTCTCCTTTGCACCTGTTTCCATTGACGTGGTCTTCCAGGCCTTTGTGCTTAAAGAAGGGTTTCCAAGAGGAGTTTTCTGTCAGCAGCAGAGGGGGATCAAGTCAGGAATCTCTTGAGAAATCTCAACCCACCTCAGTCTATTGGACAAAGAAGGACAGAGAGCTGGCTATGGCAATGTCAGACCACTGTCTACCTTTGGAAGATGAAAGAGATCAGAGGAAGTCCCCAACAACTGTAGAAAGCCGACTGTCACACCCGGTTTCAGAAGAGAAGACAAAGGAGAACCTGGGAACTGAAGGCTAGTCAGACTCACTTTGGTTCCCGGGACACGCAGAAGGTGGCAGGGCCTGGTGAAGCTTGCACCAGCTCTTTCATCTCTGAGACAAGCCATATCTTCCAGAAATCATGTTAGGGAGGTGGGGGAGGACTGAAGAAGGGCAGCATGGAGACAGCAGTGACAGGGGGTAAACGGCGTCACTGGCTCAGCTTGGCTTTGATATCAGAAAGAAGAACAAAGTACAAAGCCTTCAGTTTATAAGTACATATGATATCTCTAGGTGATGAAAAAGAACCATCTGGGATTTGTCAGAAACAAATCATCTCAAATCAGACTATTTTTTTTGACAGTAACTGGCCCAGTGGATAAAGAGAAGCAATACATGTGAAATATATTGACTTTAAGGCTTCTAACACAGTGCAACAGGATGTCCTCTGAGCAAACTAGGGACATATACTCTAGATTTCTTCAGAGGATGTGGGTGCAGGTAGGTGAAGGGCTGTTCTCAGCTCCTAACAAGCTCTCTGTCAAACCAGGAGGGCTGTTCAGATAGGTCCGACCCGAGACTGATCCTCTTTTGAGTTTTGATTCCCAATTTACAGGACAGAATTGAGAGGATGTGTCCACCCCTGTAAATAATGAATTCATCCCAGCTGGAATGAACAGCAGAATCAAAACCAGAGTGGCTGCAATAAAATACAGAAATCGTAGAATCACAGAATCACAGAATTGCCTGGGTTGGAATGGACCTTTAAGATCATCGAGTCCAACCATCAACCGAACACTGACAAAAACCATCACTAAACCATATCACTAAGCGCTACGTCTGTCTGTCTTTTAAATACCTCCAGGGATGATGATTCCACTGCTTCCCTGGGCAGCCTCTTCCAATGCTTGATAACCCTTTCAGTGTAAAATTTTTTCCTCATATCTAATCTAAACCTCCCCTGGTGCAACTTGAGGCCATTTCCTCTTGTTCCATCGCCTGTTCCTCGGGAGAAGAGACCGACCCCCCCTGGCTGCCCCCTCCTTTCAGGGGGTTGCAGAGAGCGAGAAGGTCTCCCCTCAGCCTCCTTTTCTCCAGGCTGGACACCCCCAGCTCCCTCAGCTGCTCCTCACAGGACTCATGCTCCAGACCCCTTACCAGCTCCGTTGCCCTTCCCTGGACACGCTCCAGCCCCTCATTGTCCTTCTTGTAGTGAGGGGCCGAAAACTGAACACAGTACTTGAGGTGGGGCTTCACCAGTGCTGAGTACAGGGGGAATGATCTTAAAACAGTACCTAAAGGGGGGATTATGGAGAGGATGGAGACAAACTCTTCACAGAGGTGCATAATGAGGATTAAGATACAATGGGCATGAGTTGCAACTGGGCAAATTCCCACTGAACATAGGGAAAATATTCTTCACCTTCAGGACTGGGGAGGTGGGGAGAATCTCCATCCCCAAATTTGAAAGAAATTTTCAAAACACATCTGGGTAAGGCAGTGGGTTAGCCCTGCTTGGAGCAAGAGAGGCAAGGAGAGACCTCCACAGTCCCTTGCAACCTAAATCTTTCTATTAGTCTATGACAATGGCTTAGCTGGTCGTTTGCCAGTATAAGCCATTCTGAGCCAAAGAAACGATTGAAGTTCTGGGAAGCTCAGGGGAGAAAGAGAAGATGGGATGTGTAAAAGCCAAAGAAAATTCAGAGAAGCTAAGAGGGGAAACACCAGAGCACCGGGAAAGGGACGATCCTTCAGTCCAAGCTGACGGGCTGCAGGTTTTAATTTCCCTCCCAGTGGCTGTGATCCTGGTCACTGCTCTTTAACGAACCTTATACAACCTGGCTAATAGGGCCCCTCATTTGGAAGGCAATAGGTGACTGTAAATTAATTTGTTAGCCTGTTAGGAGACATTTTCTAGGCCGCTGTTCCTATGACTCACGCCTGTGACTCTTATAAGCTCCTTGGCCTATTTGCATGACAAATATAAGGTTTTTTGAGATGCCCAGCCGCAGCCCTAGATTCCTCTTCTCTCAGGCTGTACATGGCTGGATAGCAAAAATTCTGTCCCCAGTTCCGCTTCTCCCTGGGATTCAGCAGAGAAATTATCAGTAATGTACAGGTATCTTTCATGCCCAGGGCTGTCCACAGGGACAAGGCAAGAGGAGAGAGGGTTCCTCAATGGGCAGGATCACAGGCTGCAGCTGGGGTTGGAAAGGCTTCCTGGAGAGGTCCTTTGGACACAGGACCCTGTGATGTGGCATCTCTGCCGGGTGGCTTCTCTGCAAGGTGACCTCAGCAGGTAGGCTAGAGAAACACAGGTTCAACCAGCTGCACTTGGCTTTGGGCTATGGAGCACGAGAGAGGCCCTGGAGATGGGAAAAGTGGGCTAAGCAGGAGGTAGGATGTGATGGGTGAATCCCGTGCTCAGCGCGCACCAGACAAGGCAAATTGGGTGGGCAGCCAGACCTGCTCCTTCCAGTGGAGATTCCTGGCCAGCTCTCAAAGCGCTCCCTAGGTCACAGGGGCACCTGGCACTGCAGGATGTCACACCTTTTAGTAGCAGGATCAATGCATGAATCTATGGAATCTGTGACATCACTGAGCTGATGTCAGACTCAGACTGCCTGTGATCTCATTGAACCCCCATGTGGAGCGCTGATACAAAGGAGAAAATGCTCTGACATTTCCTCCCCAGAGGCAAATAACCTTGACCTCTTTGGGAATCCATCCCTCCCTCCCACCCTGCACAAGAGGCTC
>VXBH01002009.1:45126-73806 GCA_013400035.1 Rynchops niger | reverse complement strand
CATCTCCGGGGCCTCCTCTGGACTTGCTCCAACACCTCCATGTCCTTCTTACGTTGGGGGCAAGAGAGAAGATCTTCTCTCTTGCATTTGGCTAAAAGGACAATAGATAGTGAAAGCTCCAAGGTCTCAAGTAAAATCCTGGCTGGTGGCTTATCTCAGTTTCCTTCCCCCACTTAACAGCAGCGAGATAAATCCTGGACTGGCAAAGCATCTCCCATATTCTCCACGAGCAGCAGAGATGCAGCACCACTCCAGCGCCAGCCTGGCCAAGGAGAGCTTGTGCGACATGCCCCTCACCAGGGCTCTCAAAGACAGCTCAGCTGGGCCAGAGTACAGCGGCATTCGTTTCCGAACCGCAGATTACAAAAAAGTCTTAGAATGGTTTTGCTATGGCAGTTTTTCTAAAGCTTTTGTATTCTGCACGAATGGTGCTTTTCTCAGAGCAAAGCGAGCTGCCCCCCCAAGAAAGAAAAAAAAAAAAAAAAAGGAAAGGTCAGGCCAAGCCAAGCCTCTGCATGGATGAAATCCCTGAAAGAGCCGGTTTCATTGTGCGGCTCAAATGCTGCATTTGCCTAAGACACGACCGCTCCTGCCAGCCTTTTGCACCGGTCCCAGAAGCTCACGGTGGATTGCCACTGATGGCAGGTGCTGTAAGAGAGCCCGAAGTCCTTGAAGAGAGCGTTTCACTAGGGCTGCAGACCAGCAGACACCGCCTTTGCCTTAATTGCTTAATTAATACTCTGTGCAGGCATCCAGCAGCATGAAAGCAAGCAGGTGTGAGGTTGTGAGCCGCCCTGCAGAGCTACTTCCCATTAACATTCACTTGGCTTTCTGCAGCGGGAAGCAAAAGAGCAGGGCAGATAAAGAGTAATTAAAGGGCCATTCATTCAAATGTTACATTTCCATCTACTCGAGTGCTATCTGGAAGGCTCTGGCCTGCTGCGGGGCGCCAGCGATTTGATTAAATTTTCAGCCGTGCCCACCTGGACGTGCCAGCGGGGACCGAGCCCGGGAATGATGCTGGTCGGGACAGCTGGGTCCCGGGGTGCCCCAGTCAGAGCTGGGACTGGGATGGTGAGGGAGCAGCACCCTCCAAACCAGCCGCGGAGGGGGAACTGGGGAGCTTGGAAAGGAAATGTGTGTTCAGAGGGTGAATTTTAAGAAGATTTTTTTCATCGGTGGACAAAAAGCTGTAGCTGGGCTTCATCCCTAGTGAAATTAGCGCTGATGAGAGGGGTCACGACAGCAGCCTGGCTGCACACGGGGTCCTTGCCCAAGCTGGAGCTGTGATGAGCAAGGTGAGGTCCCAGCTCCCCCCGGCTGCTCAGCGCGGGGTCCTTCGTGGGGATGGCGAGGGGCATCCCGTCTGCGCCGAGCATCGCAGAGATGCCTGAAGGCGCTGGTAAAATAAGGGAGCACTCTGGGGCGGTGTGGGGTTGTCTCTGTTGCCGACCCACACTGTATTATATGCACCCCACAAGCGTGGCAAAGGGCCAGGGGTACACCCCCCATGTCCTCCATGGGGCAGGCTGCTGGCCCACACTGACGTGCCCCTGCAGCCCTTTCATGCTGGCTGCTGGCCCAGTTTCACCTCTCCTCAGTAAACTCCAGAGATGTCTGCTGATTGCTGTTGCTGAGATAATCGTGGACATCGCAGTGTCCTGGTGGCATCAGGCCCTGCGTTGCTGGAATGTAAGTCGGAATTTCTCTGGAGCTGATCTGTCAGGGCACGTTCGCGCCAAGCATTTTTTCAGGTGTGATGGCTCCTGCTCAGGGTCACAGCCTAGGAGACAACTTTGTGGACACAGGTGGCAACCGCCAGTGAATCTCCCCAGCTATCAAATTGGAAAGAGGTCCAAAAGCAAGCAAGCACCTGCCTGACTGTGTCAGGCGGCAGCAGAGCTGCAGTTGTTGATGTTTTCTGATGAAGAAAGGACACTGTGGGAGTTTTCCTACCTACAGAACATGTTTTCCCACCTACAGGCAGAGATGCAGGCAATGACACATTGCTCCTTTGAGTCTCTGCTGCTCCAAGGGAAGGAGCCCCATGCAGAGCAGGATCAGAAGGAAAAGCCCTGTTGGCTTCTACCCTGCTGCCATCCCCAAGAGAGACAATTTCTACTTGGAAGTGCCAGCGAGGCATTGCGTCTCTTCCCTGGAGCTGTCTGCCATGGGAATATGCTGCCTGTCCTTCCCCTTCCCCACCTCCTGGGGACCAGAGTGCCCCAGAACTGCCACTGGAGCACCTGCATGTACAAGCCTCCAGGAGGAGATGGGCAGCTTTCTTCTCCCTGCCTGTGGAGACAGCATCTTCTGAGCCACAACCTTGACTAAAAGCGATGGGACTGGGCATCCACTGTCAGCAGCAAGGAAAATCAACCTCATTCTTGTCAGGGGCCAAGACAGCGTGCTGCTTGCCATAACGCTCTCAAAAGGGGCTGGGAATGGGACAGACTTTGAGGAGCACACTAAAAAAAAAGCCAAACTCTATTTCTTAAATAGCCATCCGGTAGTGCAATGCAGGGTAGAGAAAAAAGGATGTGTGTGCCTGTCACAGACCACCTCGAAAAGTTGCCTGTGTTTTGCCTGCTGAAAATACCACCTTCTGCATGGGTGGCCCCACTGCATGTCCACTGCCAGCCGCGGGAAGGATGACTTCCAACACGGCTACCACAGGCTGCCTGGAAGCAGCCAGGAGCCCCTTCCCCGGGCAGGAGAGCATGGCAATACTAAGTCAGAAATCTGGGAAAAAGCACAGAGAGCATCGCAATACTGAGTCAGAAAGCTGGGAAGGATGGGCTGACTGAGAAATGCAGTGGAAAATTAGAAGAAAACTGGGAAATGTTTGCATGAAAAAGACAAAGAAAATAATATCTTCCAAACACCTTCCATTTTATCAGAGTTGTTTTGACTTTTTTTCTTCTGAAAATGTTTTCCGATGATTCCTTGTCTCATGAAACCTTGTTGAGTTGTGCCTGTCTAGTGTGGAAGCACTGGATGGGTGATGGAGTTTTTCCTTGGATCTACCGAAGGCGTCGCGACCTGCAGCAGCATGGGCTCTCCTGCTTTCAGCTCCGAGCACAAGGCACGTTTCTGTGCTTTGCTCCCTGTAAGGAAAGCGTGCAGGTAGCTTGGAAGTACAGACAGTTTCTCCCTGACATACCAGGCTGCACGTGCTTCTGCTTTGGGACAGGACAACAAGACCCAACCTGATGCGTTTCACGTTGCTTGGTGCGCTACTGGGAGGCGCAGAGGTGTGGTGGGAAAGGGTCCGGTGCACGATCCATCAGGAACCAGATTCACAGCTTCAGCCGAGCTTCAGCCGAGCGGAGAAAAGCAGAACAGCAAGTTTTTGTTTTGAAAAGGTGGGGAGCGCTTCCACTCCTTCCTCAGCGCGGGCCCATTCGCATAATGCCAGGATGAAGGCAGCCTTCAGAGATGACTGTCAGAGGGAGGAATAAAACAACGAGGCACGGTCTGAACCCAGGACGCCCGCCGGCAGCGCTGGGGGGTTCCACAGCTGTTTGCGGATCCCCCAGTTACATCCCCTCACACGGGCGCACGAATGCACGCAGAGATCAAATGCTTCTGAAGACCCGTCAGGCAGCTTTGCAGGCGCTTTAATCACCATCTAGGACTGGGAATCCCAGTTGCTGTAAAATGAGAAGAAACCAAATCAAAACCTTTGAAGAAAGAGGGGAGGGGGCGGCAGCGAGACGGAGAGCGGCAGCCCACGCAAATGGCATCTGGGAGCTCACATCGCTTCTCGCCTGCCAACGTGGCCCCTTGCGGCAAAGCAGATGGTTGTGCTTTGCTTTTGGAGGTGCTGGGGGAATAGGCGTCCTGGGGGCAGACTGCAGGAACTGGCTCAAGCCTCACTTTTGGTCACACTTCCATTGATAACTTTATTTTGGTGGTACGCAGCAAGGTGCTTGGACGGCTCCAGCACTGTACTGGTTCCAGCACCCATTGCAGGGAAACACTTCTCATGTCCCCCCAACATCCCTCCATCCGAGTCAGGGAAGATCTTGGAGCTTGACTGCAGGGGAAGGTGTGCTGCAGCCCGTCAGCAGCTCCATGGTGTGCGGACACTTTCCAGCTTCCAGGAAAGTCTGACCCAAGACTCATTATGTGAAAGATGTGCCAAGGGGTGTTCATCAATACCAATGCTTCGTTGTGCTAGGTGTTGTACACCCATTTTGTACCTCAAAACACTTCTATGTGTAGAAAGATACTTCATTCAAGGACAGAGAAGAGAGGAGATGCAGAGGGGAATGGGACCATATTCAAAAGCTTCTAACTCCCATTGCTCTAGGTGGAAATCTTTATTGATGGTCTCAAATCCAGCAAATCAGTGTCCTGCAGAGCCCTGGGAGCACAGACAAAATATGTGGTGGTGGGTCTAGTTGGTGAAGAGTCTGGCAGTTGTCTCCAGAGCTAGCTGAACTTCTGACACACTTTGCAGGTCTGCTCATGTCCAGCTAACACTGGCTGGCTTCTCTCTGGGTCTCTTCTCTGTTAAACTCGCCAGTCTTATACCTTGGAAATGTAATATTAAGGACAAACATCCCCCTTTTCCTCCCTGACTTCCCCACCAGCTCTGCTTTGCCTCCTCCACTGCCCCATGTAGACCCAGGAGCACTGCATAGACACCATGGAGACCTGGGACCTGCCATGCCAGTCCTGCAACCCACCTTGGGGCAAGGGAAGTTTTGTGCTCTGACTCCTCTAGCAGTCAACACATCCATAAGCAAACGTGGACTTGGTGACCTGAAGCATGGAGATCAGTCTGGCGAATGGCAGAGGACACCAGGAGTTTACCAAAGACCTAGTGCAAGGTCTTTGCACTAAGAGACAGAAGAGGACCTGTTGGCTCCGCTCTGGAAGCTGCACGGCCATGGCAGCAGGGTATGGTCCCCCAATGAGGATCAGGTTTGTGAGATGGGAGAGCATTGGTCTGGCTTTGCTTTACAGCTTCCAGGCCCTCAGCCAGCTCTGGAGCCCAGATGAGCCTTGCATTGAGCTGACATTCAGGTCCTAATCCCCCTCTCCCAGCACACCCAACTGCCCTCCTGCCTGCTTGGCACGTACTCAAAGCTGGGAAAGGCCTCATTACCCCATTGATGGCCATGTGCTGGTCCTCTGCCAGTAATACTTGGAGCAAACAAATACCACATCTTTACAGATGCCCCATGTTCAGGACGGAGAGAACTGAGAAGATGTGATGCTCTTTCCTCCTGCTTCCTAAGTCCACTGCATCATACTGATTGAAGCCATGACCCTCCTGCCCCGAACACCACTTATAATAAATGTGCAAGTGCTTCAAGTGTAAACGTATTCCCTCAAAGACCAAAGCTCTCGACTTGCTCAAGTGATCCCCAAATAAAAAGCAGAGCAATAGTGCGATGGATGAGTTTGCATCAGGCACAGTCAGCTTCGTAACGAACACCCAGGGAGGCATGAGCATGTTAAACAGGGCTCACTTATGCTATATGGGGGTCACTATTACATGCCCTTCATTATCAGAAACTTGTAACAGGCAGATGCCTCTGCCTAGTGTGAATTAAGAAAAAAAAGACATGACATTTATGCTTCTCACGGCACTATCATTTGCTACCCGAAGAAGCATTCTTTCAGCAAAAACTTATAAAAATAATGAGCAGGTGACCGTCCTTGCAATTTCTTGACATTTATTCTGAATGTCCTTAACTGCCTCATTTCCCAGAGCACTGACAGTAGCACTCACCTGCTCCAGGCGGGTGTATTTTTGAAGCTTTTCTTCCCAGGATCATGGAAACCCTCCAAGAATTAATCTGAATGGGCCAAAATTTTCTGTTTTGACTGCAAACCACTGGAAACCTGCAGTGGCCCTGAGTTGCTCTGCAGAGCCACAGGTACGTAATGCGTGTAGCCAAGCCAGAGCCGGGCTAAGAAAAGGTCGGCCCCAAACTCTGGGAGGTGTCTGGATTTCCTCACACCCAGCATTACGAAATGTCTGTGAGCACCCAACTTACTGAGTCTAATTCACATTTAATTGTGAAAAGCGACTTGTCTTTAAAGCCTGGGTTTTCAGCAACATTTAGGTATGGTTTTGCAGAACATTGTATTGTAGGCGGCCAAGCCAGAGAATCTCCAGCTCCATCATTCTCTTTCTATACCTGCTACCAACACTCCACGCAGCCCGGCAACTGCGTAGCCTCCAGACCCCGTCTTTGCTCTTGTATTGTGGCAGCCATTGACACGAGACCTTAACCCCTGCCACTGTGCTGTCGCTATTCCCACAGCGTCCCCAGAGCCTTCCTTTTGTCTTTAAGTGGGGTCGGATGTCACGCAGCTTGTTCAGCTGACCCCGAAGGGAGCTCTCAGCCGAGAGCGTCCTCTTCAGCCACCCCACTGCCCTGCTCAGTGGGGCTTCGTTCAGTCTCCCTCCCCACAAGCACTTGCCCTGGACTACTTTCTTGTTGGATCGCACATCAGGTCATGCCCCCAGATTCACTGAAAATTGTCCCCTAGGCAGTGACAGTGAACAGTTTGGGTCCCGGGTGCCCTATTTATTTTAAGAAGATTTTTCCTGGTGGTGGAGTCAGCTCAGACCCCCACTGAGGTCAATGAACCTCTACAGCTGTTATACACAGAGGAGTCGCCCTAAAATATACCCACATGGCAGCCACCCAAGCCCCAGAAGGTGCACCCCAGCCTGCAGGACCGCGCAGGCTCTTTGCCAGGTGGGTGCATTAAAACTTCCAACCCAAGAACTCACCCCGAGACACCGGGCTGACTCACTGCCTCATTCCTGTGAAAGCCTGGGCCGCTCTCATCCCTGCTTCAAGCTCATCACAACCCGCTCCACCGCGGCAGCTCACCCTAAACCTTATTGCTGCCCGAACTCGGCCCCAAAGCTTTCCCATCCTGCTCCCCCAGGAGGGCTCAGATCCAAACCCTCTGCCACCAGCCTACTGCTGCCCACCCTCTGCTGACTTCAAACTCATGTCCCCTGTTGCTGTCCCCGAGTGCTCATGCTCAGTTACGCCCCGAACCACATCTGCTAGATGATCATAATCTATTCCTTGCTGAATACTATCTTTAAACTGCAGCCTGGTGAACTGCCCTGGAGTGCTCATACCAGGCTGTTCCCCATAATTTTTTATTTTTTTTTTTCCCCCCAAAAAAAACCCCCTCCCCACCCCATCAAGTTTATTTTGGTCCCTCTGAGCGAGAAGAGCCACAGCAGCCTCAGCGCAGACCTGGTCTAAGGGGAGAGAAAGCCGGGAGGAGGAAATTAAACGTGATAAGAAATAGAAAGAAAAGGAGGAAAAGGGGAGATAGCCTTGTCAGCCTGAAAGCTGAGTCAGTGACTACACAGCAGAGGAACTGGAAATAGGGAAATACACATTAAGAGAAGGGAAAACCAAGAAGAAAGGGAAAAGGGGAATTCACAAATTCATCTGTGAAATTCATCTGCAAAAAAGGATCAATTGATTACAATGGGAATTTAAAAAAATAATAGAAGAGGATAAGAAATATAAATAATGAAACACGAAGCAGTTATTTGCTGTTGATAGTTATGAGATATCCTGACTTTTTCTTCTCTGAAACTTGTTTCCTGGAGGCCAGAGTTTATCTTCTCAAGCACATTTGTTCCTGCTTCTTGAGTGGCTTCAGAGCTCAGAATTTTCTGTTTCCACAGCAAACACTGACAGCATCACAGAGAAAGGATCCCCATCTTCCTCCTTCTGCCCTTCCTATGCCGTGTGGGGATACGAGGAAAAAGTGGCGCAGCTGTAGGAGACTTTTGCTGTAAAGTATTAAATGATGAGGAACAACAGCAACGAAAATGCTCTGTGTTGATCCTCTCTGGGGTCTCCACAGATGCAGCAGGTGTTTGGTTTTAGAAGTGGTGGAATTCCCTTTGTCTCCTCGTCCCCTGGACAAGCAGTCCAAGGGTGGTCGCCGTACTCTGTAGGTGTGTGTGCACCCCTGGGGTGAGGTAGATGTGCAGGTCCTTCCAAGCTCTGGCAGGGTGCTGGTCACTCTTCTCCAGTGACAAGGATTCCTGTGTTGACCCAAATCCTGTGCCCTGTTGACGGAGAATGCCGCTGTTCCCTCCAACCAGAGCTGACCACACAGGAATGGTTTCTTCTAACGTCCCTGGGGGGTGGGTGCCTTGCTCTGGTGCTCCTCAGCCCACTTCTCGTGGATCGAGCTCTTTGCTGTACACGGCTGCTGACGGTCCAGCAAAACGACGGGCTGCTCCGCCGGCCACGCTGCTCCGCGACCAGAAATGTGGGTGTTCGGTGGTTTCTTCACAGCACGGCAGAGAGACAGCGGCCTGAATCATCGGTGTCATTGGTTTCGCTTTGGCCGCTGTCAGGCGCGGTCACGCAGCCAGCATCCCTCCCCGGGGCGAGTCGTGTGGCCCTGCCGGAGTGCAGGGACTCCGGTTTGCATCAGAATTCCCAAACTTACTACAGGCTTGTGAAAGTGAAACGGTCCTCTAGTACTTAACAGAACTGTTCTTCGTCAAGTTTAGCATTATCCTGAGTATTTCATCAGTATTTAGGACAGTAGGATTAGTAGGATCGCTTTGTGGTGGAACCTGCTTACAGGTGCTTGCGGAGAGATGGAAGAGGCATAGATTTGGATGGGTAAATCCCATTTTACTTTGCTACTTACCCAGAATACCAAGGGTTCTTCTGTTTCCCCTGCGAAAGCCCAGGCAACCTAGCAGTTCAAAAGTTATTTAAAAAAAATCCTCAAAAATGAGGAAACTGACATAAAAATCATTGGATTTTTTTTTTTTTCCAGAAAGTGTTCCAAATATCTTTGAGTTTTACAGATTATTTTTTTCTTCTGTCCTCTTATCGTCCTTCCTTTCCTGCGACTGAGCCCTGCTGCCTTGATAAAAGATAACGCAAGGTCCCCAGTAGCCACAAAAACTTGTAAACTTAACTCCAAGCTGTTTGGACTATTTGTAGGACTCGTGCTGACCCTCCTGATGGCAGCAACCGGGGCCCCTGCAGCAGAAAATGAGCAGCGCGTCTGCACCACGCACCAGCTGGGAACTAGCTTCTGCGTAAGCCTGTGGAGGTCCTGAGTCCATCTGGGATGACGAGGCCAGAATGCAAAAGCTTCCCATTTGGAGACCGTCCTGGATGCTGCTCAGCTCCCCTCCTGCCAGACAACGGGTTGCTGCTTCTTACATCTCAAGTCATCCCCTAAGCGCAGGAGCTGGGGCCTGGGCCTGTATTTTCCAATTTGTTTCAATAAATATCGGTTCGATTAGCTGAAAACACAAGGGTCTGGGGTTTTTTTCTGCCATTTTGTGAATTTTCAATGATGTTTCCAGTGGCCCACTTTGCTCACAGCTCTGTTAGCTGCTGGGAGGCACCTGGGGCAATGTAGTCAGTGCTTCTTTCTCCTGAATTGCACAGAAAACAGCCCATTTCAGTCACACTCCAGACCAGAGCGAGGGAATATCCTCCCAGTGCTTGCTGTTCCAGGCTTGGGCACTTGCTCAGGTGGCAGCTGGAAGAGGACGCCTGCTGGCAGCAAGGTGCCACCCGCTCCTCCTCTCTCAGAGGAGCCCGCGGGTCGCCCAGGAGAGCAGGACACCCCAGCAGAGGAGACGTGTCCCCACGGCCCCTCGTGCTGTCCCCAGCAGACTGACCGCTCTGCTCACAGCTGCTGTCTCAGCCCAGCCAGGTGCTCCCCTCCCTCGGGCGCCCGGTCTTCTGAGCTGGACGGGCACGTGCTGCCCATGTCTGACAAACAACGGTGCCAGCAGCGCCAGCTTTTCTTGGCTTCCACTCTTCCTGCAGCTCTCTGCTTCTAGCACCAAGCCGTCGGATGCCAGCTGTCCAAAGGGCCTCAAAATCATGGGCTCAGGTGGAGGGAATGCTTGCTTTCACTCATCTGGGGCTCTGCTTTTCCTCCTGCCATGAGGTCATTTGACGGTCAGGTCTTCAGGGCTTTAATCCTTGCTCTACAGACCAAGCCCCCCGAAGTTTTAGAAGAGGGGTGAGGTACAGCTGGCATCCCAGTCTCTGGAGCTGCCCCAAACCCACCGTTGCTCCTGCTGTGTGCTCTGGATGCTGCCGGAGGCTCTGGGTGACCTCCCCTGGTTTGGCTGGGTTGTTGTTCATCCTCAGAGCCAGCCTGGTCCCTCCTCTTCCCCTGCTCGGGATGCCGCAGCTTGTCAGACTCGTGGTGCAGAACTGGTTGCCAGCGCAGGGCTGGTGCCTGTCGAAGTGCGGGAGCGGAGCAGGGAAAAGGAGGATGCTTTCCCATCTGGGAATCCAGTCTCACAAGGCATCCCTGAGATGCAGAAGCGAAAATGCAGACATCTCATCCACTGATGGTGGAAACGATACCACAGGAGAGGCCTTTAGACAATGGGGTGTGCAGAGACACTCTCCTGCTGGGCACCAAGGGAGAGAGAAGCCTCTGGTGGGATAAGATTCAAAAACACGTATCTGGAGAGCCCAGAGCAGTTTCTAACCTCTTTTCACTTCACTGGAGTGACCACCCTGTACTGGGAGCTACTTTTGCATGGAAAGATGATCAGCTGTGGTAGATAAATTAACTCTGTTAATCCCTTAACTGTCTCCAGTCTTTACCTCAAGAGGGTCTGTTGTAAACGCGTACAATTTGGATCCTCACCGAACTTCTCTTTGGCAGTGCCGGGGTGACGCTGCAGGGGAGATGCAGGTGCCCAGTGTGCCAATGGCCCGGCGAGGACACGCCACGCGGTGCAGTAAAACCTTCGGTCCAGCACGTGCACGGCGCAGGGCACCGTGACGCACTTCGCGTCCCTGCGCGTGACGTCTGCTTGTGGTTAAGTGTAGAGAGCTTGTAGATACAGATTTGATTAAGATTACTTGTAAAGACTTTTTTTTTTTTTTTTTATATACATGCTTTCCCGTGTGCTGGACAGCTGTGGGCAACAGCCTCGCTAAGCCTGCTTATCCCCTGCATAGCTCTTTGTGCCACTCCGCTGCTTCTGCCTCTCCCTGTGTCTACGGCAGTTCATTCTCTCTGCTCAAGCACCCCCCTTCCCACACTTGAGCTCCCGTTGAAGCGAGCAGAGCCTCCTGCTGAGCCTTCGCCGTTTTCATGCCCTTAGTACGCTCCCCCGGGCCTGAACTCCAGGTGTGCTCCGGGTGCCTCGGGTCCCGGGCGTATTCTGCAACATGACACTGAAGGGAACTGACAGGAGATATCCCGTACTGGGTTGCAGATGCTCATGTTGGGATGGATAACCTCCCGCCTCTTGCTTTGGTGACTGGGAGTCTCTTCAAGTAAGTTTGCCATGATTTCTTAGCGATGCTTTATTAGTTCATAAATGGGTGCTTCAAATAAAAGAATTGGTGAATGCTTCAGATTAAACCAGCCGGCTTTTGGGTGCTGGTGGTGAGCTCTGCTCTGGTTTAAAAATAAAGTGAAAGAAGAGTAATTATGCCATACAAAAGGTAAGTAAGACCGCTTTCCCTAGGCAAATTCCTACACTTCATGCTTCCTGAAGCAGCTGGGAACTCTCCAGAGGAATCACAAGCTCTTGTTAAGACCAACAGGCGACTTTGGCTATTCCTTGCCCAGCCATGGGGAGCGTCCCGAGCCTGGAGTCCCCCTTAGGCAGCAGAGCCTTGGAGGAAAGCTGTTTTCTGCCCCAAGGATTCTCAGCGTGGGCTGTCTATGGGGACCAGAAGAGCAGCAGAAACACGGGTGGCAGTGCCATGCTGGGAATGGGATGCCACCGGGAGCCTGGGGGTGCCACCGTCTCCAGCGCCCTGCCCACAGAGGGCTCTCCAGGAGGGCTTTGGGCAGCCCAGCACCGGGCTGAGCAGCCTGCAGCAACACAACCTCCTTGGCTCCTCTCTCCCAGCCTGCTGCTTCTCTGGACTGCTGCACGGGAGATGTACCTCTGAATAGCCGAGGAGCTCTGTTGACTCTCTGCCCAAAACTTCAATGAAAAAGGCTCCATCTTTCCACTGTACCATCTTTGATAAATCAATACCGTCTGGGCATTGGAGATCCTGGGTAAATGAAGCGCTAATTATTAATTCAATAGTCA
Organism: Rynchops niger; assembly: GCA_013400035.1. NCBI lineage: Eukaryota > Metazoa > Chordata > Aves > Charadriiformes > Laridae > Rynchops > Rynchops niger. The sequence continues at coordinate 61,736 of VXBH01002009.1, read as the reverse complement.
GAATAAAAATCGCTCAGGTCATAAAGAGAAAGGCCACTCCCCCTCAAAGGTGAATACAACAGTAAGCAGAAAGATGGATAGATTGATAGAGCTAATATATCATCAAAGAGCTATACCATCTTAATAGAGTTTTCTGAAAATTCTGAAGGCGCCTGTCAGCCCTTTCTGTGCTTTGGGTACTGTCTGCATTTCGTTCCTTAGATCCAGCAGCTTTGTTCCGAAGCAAAAATTTATTGCGAGGGAGAATGTGATTAGCAAAAGTTCAAGTGCTGTAGTAAAAATCTGTTTCCTCTCCTCTCGGAAAGCCCATGCAAAAAAAATAAAACAAACATACACACGTAGAAATAAAGCTAAGAAATGCATCACTTGAAGCCAGAAAATTAAAGCTAAAAGCTGTGGTTGCTCTGCATCTTAAATCCAGATGCCCTGGCTAAGGTTTCCTTTTCCATTAGTGCATTATTTAGCAGCTAAAACGTAGCGGAGGATGTAAGCTGCAATGCCTAAGACAGCCTCGGAGAGGCCCATTCTGGTAGCAGCTACAGCGTTGTGCACCCAGACCTGCCAGCCGGAGCGCTTACTCCAGATTTAGTGAATCACCAAGAAATAAGGGCACGCCTGCGCATGCGGTTGGAGATTTTGAACATGTGAAGGGAGAGCCCAGACCTACAGGGGTATTTTGGCTGTGTAAGGTTCTTCGCTATGGACGGCATGAAGCCTCTGGTGGAATCCCAGTGCCGTTGTCTGCCTGTCCTTCCTGTGTCTGAAATTCCTCCTGTAGAAGAAACTCCTCCTGCTGACACCTGAGGTCCTTCTCTCCACACTGCACTTCTGCTGGGAGACGAGATCTTCCAGAAAATGATCCCAGAGCAAAGTACCACCTGAAACGACAGTGCTCCGACACATCCTACCCATGCTCACCTGGAAGCACCACAAACAGCCTCCATCCCTACACGCTCCGTCTAGCATCCTAACCATGACTGTGTCGCCATGGCTGTAGAAGAAGACTGGAGCCTCTGCAGTGGTTTTTGGTGCCTGACAGCTTCCCCCAACTCCCCAAGCCCATGAGCATCAGTGTTACTGGAATGGTAAACTGGGCCACCAGTGCCAAAGCAAGGCTGTCTGCAGGGCGGCTCTCCAGAGAGGAGGCGATACTGAGCTCTATGCCCAGGCAGGGGAAAGGCAGCGAGAGCTCTTCCTTTGCATATTTATCCTCTGAAACCTCTCCGCCCTGTCCTCTGGGCTTCAGGACTGCCTGGGCTCTCCCAGCACCGTCAGGCAAATGAAACAGCAGTGGCTGCAGTTGTGGATATTGATGTGTGCCTATATTCATAGCTCCATAAAGCTATTTTATGGTGATATAACAACCCTAAATATGGGACGTATTGGCAACAGAGGGTTTGCAATTCTAAGTGGTCTATCCACAGTGAAATAAATGCCTCCCAGTTATCAATAGAGGAGCTTGATGGAGTCAAGTAAACAGCCGCTTTTCAATATTTCTCTCTGCTGTAGATTCACAAGGTATCAATATATCTATTGGAGTCCTTTGTGACTAAGACATAAATCTGGGCGTTTGTTTCCTGGGAACAAATGCTTTGTTATTAGCAAATTGTAAAGCAGGGTCTAGGCACTTTGCTAACAAGTGCACGATCTGCAATTCTAATGGCAGTTCATCTCCCATCTCACATACACACGCACGCACACACATACGCCCCTCCAGTAAACACCTCCGTGGGAGCGATTAGTATCTCCTGATGACTGATAGCCAAGCTTTCTCTTCCCGCTTACGCTGCCAGTTCAGCTGCTGAAAATAAGATCTGCAATTGCTCCAGGCCTGGCAAAGGAGCGCACGGAAGAGCTGGGCAACAATCTCCCCGCACAGAGTGGCAGTGGAACATTTTGACATCTTGCCAGGTTTCCTGAAAAAGGAAGGGAAAAAAAAATCCATTTTCATCAGTCCTTTTCTGCTCGTTGTTATTAAAAGGGAATGGAGAGCTCTGTTTGTCAGGAGCCGTGAGCCAGACAGGCTGCTCGCCACCCATGTGGCGCGGAGAATGGACAAAGCCTGGCTGGGAGATGGCTGTGGATGTCCCTCAGGGCTCTCCAACCTCCCAGGTTATCAGAGCCCACCTACATTACCTGCCTGCAGTCTGGACAGCCAGACTGGCCTGCCTGGGAAAACCCCACTGGGTGATACTTCACATCTGGCTGGTGGCCACCATGAGTTGTCAGCAGTTTTGCGAACTTCCCCCAGCCCCGCTTCACTTTCACACGCGCTCTCAGCTCTGCCTGAGCCCTGCTGCAAAAGGGACCGAGCAGAGACAGCGGGGAGACCCACCTGGTCCTCCTTACCTCCCTGTAAAGTGCGAACTGGCCCAGGGGGGTGACACAAGATCCTGACAGTGGATGCTGAAGGAGATGCCCTCTCCTGGTTTTCTATTTTCCAAAGGCATCAGCATCCCTGGTCTGGGGGACAAGCCAGCCAGAGCTCTGCAGCAGCTACTCTATGCAATTTAAAGGGGAAAAAAATGCTCTTGTGACCATGAGTTGAAGGGCTGGTGTGATGATATTAAGTCTGACTTAAAAAGACTTCTCTGTCCTCCTGGAGATCATCTTCCCCTCCAGCAATGTGCAGGCTGCAGGGCTGTCATTTCAGGGACACTTCAGAAGTGTGGTTTGCAAAGCTCTGCTATTCACAGCAGCTCCTTGGGAGCACTGCAGAAAGGCACCTACCACCCACTCCTCTCAGAGAACAGCAGACACGTCCAGATATTTGCAAGCTACATTTGTAATGCTTTGAAACAGTTTTCAAGTAAATTTTGGTAAACCTATGAGTGATATTCCTCGCTCTGAAACTATTTTATGTATTTCGGAGCATGTTATCACACATACACAGGAAGGTGCCCTTCAGAGATGTTGCTTTAGCACGACATCAAGCTGTCTGCGTGATTCACAGACACCCTGGAGCCCGAGGAAGAGAGAAGCCCCAAGGTCTGTCCAGACTTGGAAGGTCCTTCCACACCCAAGGAGTGGTGCAAGAACTTCCCAGGCGGCAGTTTTCCGGTGCACATGACTGACAGCCCTTCTCCACAAGGCATCTGTTAGACCAGCTCAGAGATGTTTGCCATGAAAACAGCTGTGGAAGGTAGAGGAGCGTGTACATGAGGCCTTCGCCTGCTGCTTTGGTGGGAACTCAGCCAGGGTTAGTGAGGGCAAGGCAACCAACCAGACACACAGGCCAACTGCCGGGGGACCTGCTTAGTCCCAGGGACCTGTCCTCTTCCAGTTTCAGTGTGATTAATTGCACAAGAGGAGCTAAAGCTGGATGGGATGCATCCTCATACGGGCTCCTTCATGGATGCAGTTGCTGTCCTTGGCTGCTTGCAGCAGAGGTGAAAGTGGAACCAAGTGCCCCAAAAGGAAGAGGCAGGACTGCGAAGCGTGGGTGAGGCTTTAAGGTGGGTGCATTAGCCAAAGGGGCCGGGTGGGCTCTGAGCTTTGGAAAAACCTGAGGAGGAGCAATGAGGAGTCAGCACCGAGTCCTTCCCTTCTCGCAGGGCAGTGGGCAGTAGCAGGGGCAGATCTCCACCACCGTGGTCCCCCATGGTGCAGTACAAGGGCTTGTGCTCCCAGAGTAGAGCTCCTCTCGCCAGGTGCGATGTGCAGGAGTGGAGGTAGGTCCTCTCCCCACCACTCAGGGAAGGGGCTTCCTACTGTGCTGAAATGCCGAGGCTGTTCAGAGAGCCCCCTTCCCTCACTGCTCTCCTTTGCATGCCAGGGTTCTTCCCCGTCCCTGCACTGCTGTCAGAGCTCTCCAGCCATGGGCAGCCTCGGCACCACGGTTCCCCGGCTCCACACCAATTCCCAGGGAAGGCCCCTCCAGCCGTGCCCGTCATCCCCAGGATCCCAGGGCAGCAGCACGTTTTTAACGCTGCCTTCTGCCTCCAGCCCGCCTGCTGCTGCGTCAGCTTGTGCCCAAGCCAAAGCTGCAGTGCTGAGCAAATATCGCAAAAGGGGTTGCTGCCAGCAGACTGTAGGCAAAGCCCCCTGCCCTGCAGGTACCACTCAAGGAGAAAAGAAGCCACAGGCGCAGCTCCTACAGCACGGAAATGCTCAGGGCTGTCTTGCCTGGCACCTACAGCTGTCTCTCAGCCCCATGCCCTGCAGCTGCTGGCTTTACCTGCTGTCCCCGCCATCGCACGGGTCAGCACGCACACACGCTCCGTGCCAGGCCCCTGCCAGCACCATGCCAAGCTACTGAAAACGCTGCCCTTCGAGGGAAGGGAGGCAGGCAGCGGAGCAGAAAGCGATGTCCTCCCCGCATCCTGCCGTACCCTTCTGCTCTGGGAAGGCCTACTGCAATTCCCCTTCTCACCGCGTAGATGGCGAGCCGTGCTCTGCAGCGTGCTGTGCGCCAGCCCGTGTACCGCCAGATACACACACACACACACATACGTATATATTTTACAATGTTATGCTTTGATAGTGATCAGCTATCGGTGACCTGAATGATTTCTCTCTGTTTCATGCTCAGCTCTTCACCGCTGTCACCCAGGAGCATCTTCTCCTGCTTCACGTCTCTCCTCGACAGTCCCTAATAAGGGGACGATTGTTTGTACCTCTGTGCCCTGCTTGAGATAAGGGCTGTGATGCATCTCGCCTTCCTCATCCTCACACAATGTGCCTGCACTGATGCTCTCTTGTTTCCTCTGGGGCAGCATGGTGGGGTCACCAACACCCTGCCAGGCTTGATTTTCTCTGCCAGCTCCCCCCAGGTCTGGCCCGCTGTTTCCTTGAAACTTGTCCTGTACTTTACTTTGAATGCAGCAGGGAGTCAGAATTACGCCCACTGTTCCCTTCTATTCTTGGCCCTCCGCTTCCCTCACCTCCCAACCAAAATCTGTTCGCCTTCTGAAAATGGCTTATATTTTCTGACTGCGAGAAAGCATCTCTCCCACGGGGGTTGTGGTGCCGGTGGCTGTCGCACTTCAGAGCCGCGCAGCCCGGGGCAGGGCTCGGCCCCCCTCCCCTCCCTGACCCCTCTCCAGCCACCCTCAAGCGGCAAGTGGCTGATCTGCCTCGTGGCAGCGGGTTTTGTGGATTGTCTAAACACTGTTTGTTGCGTTTATTGCTTGCTTTACACCAGCATTGCTAATTTACTGGAGTTGTCACTGGGAATTATTGGTGTGTCCACATTTCTCTCCTTTAATGCCTGTGATTGCTGGGTGAGGCGGAACACGTTATTTGTCCCCTTTCCAAACAACGTCTCTGTCGCATCAACAAGAACAGATTATTCATCTGCTGCAGGAGGCTAATTGCAAACAATCGTAAAACAAAATATTATTTCATTGCAAAGTAATGGACAGCACTGTCTCTGCACCATATGGCACCCTAGTTCAAACACGGCCTGGTCTGGCCACCTGAACACAGCCCTTGTGCAAGCCCTCTTCCGCTTGCTTCATCTAATGGGACATTTTCCTCAGCAAGGCAGCAGCAGAGCGACGTTATTCACAGTGCAAGGAGAGCATCTGCAATGCCAGAGCAGGGTGACTTGCATCTAAGGAAAAGCGAGAAGCCCCAAGCCCGCATTATGGCACAGCTGTAACACCTGCACCAGCTCCCAGGGCTTCTGAACCTCTGCCTGCGGCAGGGGAAATTGTGAGGTGCTCTAAATTGTGAGGTGCTCTCTAGTGCATTGAGATCTCCGGAACAAAAAAAAGCCAAAACAGCATCCTTGAGTTGCCCATTTCACAATCCTCAGCCAAGGGGTGGCACCAACATCAGCATCCAGGAGGCAGGGCAAGGAAGAACGTCATGGAGGCAACTGTGGAGACCCTTCGGTTCAGACACGTTGTGGCAGGGTTTTGCTGGAGAAGAGGTTTGCGTCTCTCATTCTCCAGCATTTTCATGGTTGGACCTCACCTCTCATGATGCGCTGTGACATTTACCCTTGATGAGCAGCTAGCACGGCGTGAGTGTCCCCGCATGTCTTCACCTGGTCAAGAACTGGTCAGCACAGCCTTGAGGAGTCCTGCCTTTATAGGAGATGGGAACAAGAGACATCGGGCTCAAAATTCTTACTGCCGCTGCTAGGTCTCTAAATCGAGCAGCTGGTTTTCAGACAGACAAATTTTCAATGAAAGAACTGATTTCCATGGGACGCTGAGTCTTCCCACAGAGAAGCATTATGTTTACCTCCAGCCTTCTGTCTTTTCCTGAAAACCACTTTCTTTAGGAAATTACGTGGGCACTTCATTTTTCCTGGGGACACACTATGCAAGAACAGGCTTTTAGTCATCTCTTCAGCCTCTTAACTGAAATATGAAAGGATGCATGACCAAGTGGCCACCAGATCAGTGGGGTTCAGAAGGTGGCCTAACCACAGGAGATCTTCCAGGCTTAGGCCAGTGTCAAGACCACCACCTCCCTCTCACTGCACATGGCAGTATTTTTTGCCAAAATGCTCACTTCCGTGAGTTTCTCTTGCCACTTCCCAGTTAAGCCCTGTGAATCAGGTGCCCAGATGTTCACCTGACTATTGTTAACAGAGCAAAGCCATTGACTTGAGAGTGATATTTGTACAGCCTTCGTTAAGAGCTGGCTGAACAACGTTGACAGCATTTTCTTTGGGTTATTTCTTAAAGCTGGAATGGTCTTTGTAAAGCCTCAATAGTTTCAACACGCATCTTCCTGAAAAAGTCATTGTGGTCCAGAGCAGCAATAATGCAACAGTAATCCTGTGGCTTGGTGATTAGCGTTAGCTGGGCTGAGAGGCAGCTCCAAAAGGCCAAACCCTGGCATTTGGGGAGATCATGGTCATTTGGGACAATAATTGCCAAAATAGATCATGGACAAATCCACCAGATTTGAGCTCACTGTTCAAGTATTACTGTACTCTCCTGAATATAGAGCAAGTTTTAGGACAGAAAATGAGGTCTGAAAAAGTCCAACTTGCCACAGATTCTCTCCAGGTGATGTCTGAGGTCATATTTAATCTAAAAACCTTATATTGTGAGCAATACGTTCTTCCTCAAGTCTTCTGCCCAGTTTGGCATGGAAAATTCTGCTCTGAACTTTGCACTTCCGTATGTCAGCTCCATGTCCCCCACACTGTGCTTTCAGGAAAACATGCACAAGAATTTTGTTTAATTGCTTAATTCTAATAAAATAAGACAATAGTGCCTCACACCTTTCTGTGAAACACCTTAATGCGCTCTGGTCTGGTCTGCTGGTTTACACGCTGAGTTTAGAAGTCTTGTGACTGTGCTCCAGTTTTTAGAAAATGAAAGAACCAAACTGTGACGCCTGGAGATCCATGGGGCACCAACAGTCAAAATGACAAAGCTACTTAAACCTGGTCCGTCCCAGCTGAAGGTCCTGCATAGGAGGACCCATAAGCAGCTCAAGTCCCTTCAGAGGGAGCAATCTTTGCAGACGACTGAACAAATAATCACTGCCATATCCCAGCTTCCTATCTTGCACCTTCCTCCAGCTCCATATGTTTCTCTTTACCATGTACAATTTTTCTTCTCTTTAGCCGGTTTCTCATGCACCAAGCCATGCCAAGTCCTAAACTCATCAGAAAGAGCGCTTGGGCATGGGACACCGAATCCCTCACATCATTCAAACACAGCCTGCTCCTAGTCCCCATTGCCCGGCTCGTGTGCCTGAGGTCAGTGGTGTTTGTTCGGTCAATGGACAGGTGCCCTCATGAAACCTCAAGCTGCTCTTAGGGAACTCATTCTTCTTAAGAGACAATTTCTTCTCCTAAGGCTGTTTGGAAGATTTCCGCTGGGCGCAGTTCCTGGTTCATCACACAGGTGGGCTCCAGCAGCCAGCATACATGCCCTTATTCAGGAATGCCATGCCACCATGGGGCACATCTGTATGGCCCACGTGGTTTGGTCCAGCTTGCAGTTATAATTTGCTTCCAGCCTGCCCTGCTTCTCCGTCCCTTAGCTGTGTGTTCTCCTTTCCCCCCCCATCCTCCATCCCACCTCTGTTTTGGTTCCTCCTCCCGAGTGGTCCCCTCTCCTCCATCTCTCTCTGATAATGGCAGCAGGAGAGGGGAAGAGTCCAAATTTTGGCCTGGAATGGCCTTGCCTTCACTGTCTCTGGACAGCTCACAGAGCTGGTTCATGTTTGGTAGCAAATCCACATCAGTTGGGACAGACAAGTGCTGGCCAAGTACAGGACACCCTTATCTGCCTCACCATCGTTGCGCCTGCCCCCAGGGCGGTGCATACCTGCTTCAGGTATAGGAGCATCCCTGGAAATCTCTGCAGGCCCTGGAGGGTTTCAAGTTAAGACATGAGCTGGGAGAGTAATCTGAAATGAATAATTTATTTTGGTGAATTTTCCTTCCCTCTGTTTACAGATTGTCTAGGAGCAGATTGCAGCTTTCGCACCTCAATTCATTATTGGAAACTATTTGCAGATAGTTCCCGGTCTGCAACTCATTTGCTAACTCTGTTGGGAGTACTGCAGATCTGAAATCAGAGCTGTTTTGATTGGTCATGTGGTACTGCCTTGCTCTCATTCCTCCATGAAATATATGTGACGTTTAGAATGAGGCTGTAAGGGCAGATGCTCCTAGTCACAAATTATGTGTTCATTTTCTGCCAGTGCTCTCCAGTAGCCCTTCTGCATGTTCCTACAACTGCCCCTTCCAGGACATCCATCAACATCAAGAGAGTAGGTGTCAGCCTTAAAAAATGAGTAACCTCTTCTCATCTTAAACTGGAAAACAAACAAACAAACAAACAAACAAAAAACAAACCAAGTAGGAGAAACCACGTCTCGGTAACTCAAGGCAGAGAAACAATATGCAGCAACGTCCACCCAGGATTGGCACCATCACAGCGGAGACACTGTTGGCTTGGAGGAGAACAAAAAGCTGACCCTTTTAAAGAACATATGAGCTGAAGCCCACACCATCAGTGTGCTGTACCTGGGAACAGCAGAGCTCCTGGGATGCAGAAATGTGAGCAGTCACGGGACTGGGAAGGTGACCCCAGTTCAATCATCCTGGTGTGGCTGTGATGGAGAGGCCATTCTTCAACTGCTGCTGCTCCTCCCAGTCCTTGGGCACTGTGTCCAACACACGTCCTGGTGGTCCGGGGATGGCCACAGAATATGTGCAGGATCTGGTGACCAGGTCTTACTGAAGGGGCACTGGGAGGGCTTTCCACCCCAAATATCTGCTTGTTCTGGATGCTTTGTTTTCTGGAGGTTTGGCATTCATGCAGCTGTGGATGAGAGCTGACAGAGAGCAGCAGTGCAGAAATGCAGAGGCGATGACTACGCTGGGCTCCTCTGGACCAGGTCACTTGGTGGGCCTGTGAGATGCACGGCCATGCTGGTTCAACCCAGCCCTCATTCACTCTGTGGTCAACACACATGGAGTGCACAGGGACACCCTGGAGGAGCAGGTTTTACCCTTGGTGCCCTTTTCCCCGCTCCCCTTGGCTCCCTCTGCACATGCTGATGAGAATCCCTACCATCATGTGGTCTGTGAAGTCCTGAATCCTATCCAGTCCCTCATTTGGAATGTAAAAAACCCCCAACCCTCCCCAGACATCCAGGGGACCAATCAGACTGGCTTGATACCCTTGAGCCGCTAACAAGGCCAGACACTCGGGATGTGCAGCCTTTCTCAGCAGAGCCTACAATACCTACATCCACCATGGAGGACCCTCCTTTGAATCAAGAATCTGGAAGTCACTGAAGAAATCTCTTAGGGCTTTGTGTTTCCCCTTCTTCAAAGTCCATTTAGCATCTTCACCTGTTCCCAGTTGCTTCACAGACAGCGCAGAGCGAGCTCAGGGCAGCTCCAAGCCACGTGCATGCTCTCACCCAGCTAAGTCCCCCTAAGGCTTGAAACCAAGCGGCTTTCTACAAGAGACGCCTGAATAAATCTGTGGCCCTTCCTGCATGGCCCTATGATGCTCTGAAGGATTCTTGGTGCATCCCAATCACAGCAGCACTGTCAGGACCAGGTGGGAACCTTTTACTGCGCGACGAGAGGGGATTGATGTGTCAGGCTGAAGCGAGCGCTGAGATGATTTAGAGGAACAGCTCGTCCAAGCCGACCCTATTGCTCAGGCAGAAGAGGCCTGAAATCTGAGAGAAATCACGAAGCAGAAGCTATGAGGCTCATAATTCACCTTCCTGGGAGAGGTGGCATCCGTGGGGAATCGCTGGCTGTGCAGGGGGTGGATAGACTGACAGAGGGGAAGCTTCTCTCACTCTGTCGTGCCCATCCAGGCTCTGGCGCAGTTTTTCATGGCAACAGGAGCAAACCAGCATATGAGAACAACACAGATATTCAGTGCCTCTTCCTGTACTAACGTGATATGGCAATGAGCTGAGACAGCTGACAGAGACAGAGTGTCGCGCCCGCCACAGTGGGGGACGGATGGTTCCAGTCAGGCAAAGTTCACACCAGGGCCCAGGACTCAAATCAATGTGTCTCTGGCATAGAATCATAGAATGGTTTTGGGTTGGAAGGGACCTTAAAGATCATCTACTTCCGCCCCCCTGCCCTGGGCAGGGACACCTCCCACCAGCCCAGGTTGCTCCAAGCCCTGTCCAACCTGGCCTTGAACCCCTCCAGGGATGGGGCAGCCACAGCATCTCTGGGCACCCTGGGCCAGGGGCTCACCACGCTCAGTAAAGAATATCTTCCTGATACCTCATCTAAATCTCCCCTCTTCCAGTTTGAAACTGTTCCCCCTTGTCCTATCATTACACTCACTGCTCCAGAGTCCCTCCCCAGCTTTCCTGGAGCCCCTTGAGGGACTGGAAGGGGCTCCAAGGTCTCCCCGGAGCCTTCTCTTCTCCAGGCTGAACCCCCCCAGCTCTCTCAGCCTGCCCTCACAGCACAGGCGCTCCAGCCCTCGGATCATCTTTGTGGCTCTCCGCTGGACCTGCTCCAACAGGTCCATGTCCTCCTTGTGCTGAGGACTCCAGAGCTGGACGCAGTATTCCAGGTGGGGTCTCACCAGAGCGGAGTAGAGGGGCGGAATCACCTCCCTCACCCTGCTGGCCACGCTTCTTTTCATGCAGCCCAGGATGCAGTTGGCCTTCTGGGCTGTAAGTGTGCATTGCCGGCTCACGTTGAGCTTCTTGACACCTCTCACTGCACGGCAGTCTAGGAGTGGCCAGCCATGCCACAGTCTTCTGGTTACTGGGCTGTCCCTGTAGCGTGCTGTTTACTGGTACGGCCGTCTGAGGCATTTTGGTACCCAGGACACATTGCCCAGTGGGGTATCCTGCAGCAGGAAAGAAATCAGACCTGATGTGTAACCTGCAACTGTTTATATCTCTCTATATTGATATTGAGATCTGTATCTATATTTTGTGTGCAGGCAGGATGATCCAATATTGCGTTCATGGTAGTCTGGTCTGCTGGAACAGTCCCTCTGTCAGCATACAACTTATCTGCCCACCGGTGTGCATCAGTTCAAGCCTCAAAAATGGAGCAGTAGCTACGCTGGGTGTCTGGATAAATCATGCCGGCACAGTTCATCCTCATGTTTGCAAACCTGGCCGAGGAGCCTTGCTGATGGAGAGCCTTCCTGTACCTTTATGTTTGGCCAATCTGCAGGGTATGAGTTTCAGCTGCTGAAAATGTCCAGGAGAGAGCCATGATCTACATGCCCTTCATATAAGACAACAAGTAGATGGTATGGTACATAAACTGTGCCAATAGTCCCAGTGTTGGTGGGTCTGGGGAGCCCTTTCAAATTTTTGTTTGAGAATCTGACCCATTGTCTGCCTATGCCTGTCCTCAGAGCAGGTGAAAACTACTTCAAGATGAGGTCTTCTTGGATCTCCAGAAAGATGACTTGTCCAGGGGGATCCTTATCTAGTGGAGAAGGTAATATTCCCTGCCCTGCTGATTGCCCATGATTCATCATGCACCATGTGCTCATGTCTGCTCCTGTCTCCTGCAAGCGCCGGCAGCTCCAGAACTTGGCCTAGGCACAACCGCAAACAAACTGGTCTTTCAGTGCCTTTTTTCTGCCTCCTTGTTCCTCCAAGAGATGTTTTCAGATGCTCGCATCCACATCAGACACAGGACAAGTGTGGCCACAAGGCAGTGGGAAGAAAGCTCGGATCAGCACAAGGGTAAAAATTACACTTCATTTAATATTGGGATTCAGGAATCAACTCCATTAGGTCCTAGTCCAAAAAAAAGAGATGGGTGTGAGCATGGCAAAGGACAACGGCTTCCCATTTTATGCATCCTCTCTATCTCTCCCCATCCACTTCTCTCTTCCACCTTCTCCTCAGCACCCAGGAATGTGCCCCCAACACGCTAGAGCCACCCTGCGAACGGTTGACACTTTGCAAACAAGACTCACAATCCAAAGGAAGAGAGTTGATCTAAATGTGATTAAGCACGAGGTAAAGATGAACATGTAATTATCCAGTCAAAGCAAGGTGTCTCTTCATCTCGGTGAATGCTGGCTCCTTTCCAAGCTGCAAACGAGCTGCACAGAATTCCTCGCACTGTAACTGCAAGCTACCTTGGCTCCCCCAGGAGATCTTGAGAGACTCCTTCTTTCCCCAGTCCTTGCTAGACAACGCTCAGACACGTTGGGAAATGTAAAGCGCAAACGTCCAACACGTGGGCATGCTGGAGGAGACCCAGTCTCCTGTACCTTGTAATATGAGCTTGGAAAGCAAGCTGTCACCAGGACACCCGTCGTACTTCGTACGTCAAGGTCACAGCCACTGCGTTACTTCATGGTGACCCGTGTGTAACAAACTGTTGGGTCTCCAACTCACCCGAGGCGGTGCAGGAATCTGCAAGGAAAGTCAGTCGCAGCCCTCTACAGATGTGCTCTCTCCATTTCAAGACTAACCTTTCAGAAATGTCAGCCAAACAGCCACACACAGCCGGCTGCCTTCCTGGTAAAACCTGTAATTTTCAGCCTTGTGACTATAACTGCAGTTAACTCCTTGGTTGCTAATGTTCACCTTCCAGCCCTCTCCCAGAAAATTCCAGCTCCAGGGTCCCTTTATCTGCAGCGCTCTTGATGGTCTGCACATAGGTGACCTGTCTCTCCTGATGGACCGCTTGGGATGGCAAAGTCAGAGGGCACTACTGAAACACAAGTGCTTGAAGGTGTGTTTAAAAGTGAGGAGCAGCATACCCCTAACCTGTGGCACCCTGACTGTCACTGCAGAGAGAGCAGGGCACGATAGGATCATCCTCCCTCCCCAGATGTCCACAAATCAACAACAAGGCGTGCTGCCAGCAGATTGCGTGGGAATACTCCTTGTCTCGTCCCAGACCTCAACTTTCCTTTACTCCTGACACCCCCGGACATCCCTTCCACTCCTTCAGAGCAGCCCTGCCACGGACTGGCCCAGGCACCCCAAGGAGACAGCTGTGTTGAAAGCCACAGTCCCATCTGAGGGTCCCAGCCTTTGACCTTGCGGGTATGGTGCTCCCTTGGCAGCACGTGCGTGAAGTGCTGCCCTGGGCTGTGTGCACAGGACTCCCAGAGAAGAGAAGGGCTGCACGGTGCCAAGCTCTCGGATGTGCAGGGTAAAGCACACGCTGGTTGGGTTGCGGGCATGGATACAGGATGGGCAGGGATACAGCTGGAGATGGCCCTTATGGAGAGCAAGTAGAGGGAACAAGGCACACAAGGCAAAAGGAGTAAAGAAGGTAAGTGTATGGGATCAGGCAGCTTAAGCTGGGATGCGATCAGGGATGCAGGCTGGAACTGTGGGAAGGAAAAAACTAGGGAATTATCCCTGCACCCTTGCACTCCGGAGGGGCAGAAAGACGGTGCTCAGAGGGCCAGGTATCCCCCTGCCCTCCCCAGGGGTCATCTCCCATGTCCAGGGGAATGGAGAGGGGCTAAAGGTACATTTGGACCACGTTAGAGGGTGTCTGGGTGGCTACAGTTCTCCTGGTGTATTTTTAGGTGGGATTTCAAAGGCGGATGACTGCAAATGGAAACTCCAGCAGGAGAAAGGGGAACTGGAATGGTCGGTGGCTGAGGAGTTTGGTGCAGGGAAAGGCGCCCTGTCTGACCAAGGTGAAAAGGTTTACAGGGTTTGTAAGGCAAGGTAACTCGGTGACGCATAACTGGACAGGCTTATTTGCACCCCTCTGTGATCTGAACTCACAGAGTTTAGCCGAGTAGAAGACAGTAGAGCCCCCCGTAAGTCCTCCTTTATGCTTCTTCCCAGCCCGGCTCCTGGTGGCACACCACCCTGCCTCTGAGCCAAGCTCTGGAGGCAGCTGCCCCCAGAATCCCCACACCAGCGCTTGTGTGTGGGCATTCCTCAAAGCACATCCTGCTTCCAGCTGTTTCCCAGCAAGTCCCCAAAATATAGCCTCCAAAGATGAGTGTTACTGCATGAGAACGTGGCTGTATTTACAATTGGGAGGTTCTGCTTTGTGCTGAGAAAAGTTGGATTTGCCTCTATGCTGATGGTGGCACTGAAGGTCCTGAAAGACTGGCAGGTGGGGTAGGTCCTGCTCTGACCCCCTGATCCCAAATTGGGGCCCATTCCAGGGCTCTGCCAGCTGCAGCCCTCCTGCAATTCCAAGTCCTGGAAGCTCTGTGTCTCAGCCCTGCTCCAGCACGCTGCTTCTATCGATCTGCCCATATATCCTAACGGCAGCCTTTCCCCTGCTCTGCTTTTACGCTCTGGTTGCAGATGACCAATAAAATGCCAGCAAAGGCAATCTAGAAGACATCTGGAAGCCATACCTCCCTGGTACCTTTGGACAGCTGAGGCTGTTTGCATAATTAAAGCCCACACTTGGTAAACTACCTCCATCTGGCTCAAATGTCCAGTTAGGCCTTCCTTTGGTTGTGTTTCTTTTTTCCATAGGTGACTGTGGTGTCAGCACAAAGTGCCTCACACATCTTCGGGTGAGATGAGATGGGTTATGGTCCACAGGAGAAACGTTTTCCTGGCTCATCTTGGAACGATGGCTACACAGACAGATGCAAACTGGGCAAGCCTTCAAGGGATGTGGTTGTGACATGGGCCCTGTGCGCAAGATGCTCTGGAGATGGTCAGTATTAGGGCGATAAGCTGTAAAAAAGGAATGAATATTCACTAGCATGCATAGATATAGATCTATACACAGATACGGCAGCAGTTTGAAACCTCTCACTAGCAGGGACAGAGCCGCCATGCCTTCAAGTTCCACATGTTCGGCTTTCTCTGGCACCATCCTTCCCTCCTCCTTTCCCCACCGAGCAAATGAGTTCACTTAATAAAAATCCGTCTTTCTGCTTCCCAGGACAACTGCGGATGGAAGCCGCCTACGCTGTAAGCACTTGTCCACTCCAGGACAGGCAAGGAGGGAAGCCTGCGGGAGGGGATGCCAGCTTCACCCTGCCTCACCTGCGGCCTGCCCAAACCT
The DNA here is from genome assembly GCA_013400035.1 of Rynchops niger. Classification (NCBI taxonomy): domain Eukaryota; kingdom Metazoa; phylum Chordata; class Aves; order Charadriiformes; family Laridae; genus Rynchops; species Rynchops niger. Next base: position 46,333 of record VXBH01002009.1, on the reverse strand, counting down.
CGCGCTTTTTGGGTAAACTGAGGTAAGCCGTTGTCTTTCCTGAGCGATCCCAAAAGCGCAGGGGTGGGCTGTGGTGAGGGGGCGAGGACAGGCAAGGGGACCCTACCCCAGGGCCTGTCCTGACTCCGGGACACAGCGGCACCCCACCAGCAGGACAAAACCCCGTGACGGGAGCTCGCCAGCCCAGCGGGAAGAGGCCGTGCCGCTTCAGGCGCCCCTCGCCGCCTCCCCAGGGAGCAGCCCGGCTCCAGGGGACCACAGCAGTGGAAAAGCCCCCCCGCCGAGGCCTCCGCGCCCGGGGGGAGGCCCGCAGCCGGGGCCGGCCGGGCGGTGCGGGAGGCGGAGGGGAGCGGGCCGGCGCGATGCCCGCAGCCGCCCGGGCGTTCCTTTCCGCGGCTTCCTTTAGGTGGCACCTCTCCTCCAGGAATGAGCCGCCCGGAGCCCGCCCGGCCCCTGGCAGCCCTGCCCGGGCTCGGCGGGGGTTCCGCCGCCGAACCGCCGCCGTCGGAGCGGCCCCCTGCGCGCTCCGTCTGCCCCCGGAGCGGCCCCTCCCTCCCTCCATCCCTCCCTCCATCCCTCCATCCATCCCGTGCCCGTCTCCCCCGTCCTCCCTCTCACTCCTCCTGCCAGTAAATCCGATCTAGGCTGATTCCTCTCACGTCAAACCACATGATCCCATAAAACATTCATCGCCTCTCCATCCCCGCGCCCCGCTCGCTCGCTCCCGGGATACAGTGCAGCGGGCTCCGCGCCGCCGCCGGCTCTGCCGCCGCGGGATCCGCCGCAGCCCCGGCCCCGTGCGGGCGGCGGGCGGGAGGGAGGGAGGAAGGAAGGGAGGACGGACGGAGGGAGGAGGCAGGCAGGCAGGCAGGGAGGGGGAGCCTCGCCTGGATGCTGACTCCAGCTCGGGGGCTGCTCATTCCCCCGATGAGCGAGGGCGCCGGCAGCGGGAGAGCCCCCTCCCCGTGCGCCGCCGCTCCGCGCTCGGGCTGAAGTTTCGCAGGAGGATCTGCCCCGCTTTCGCAAGGATTTGTACCGCTGCCGCTCGACTTTGCGCCTCCAGACGTGCCTTCCCCGACCCCTAAGATGAAGAGGGCGATCGCTGAAGGTAGGTGCGTCCCCGTCCCCCCCGCCCCCCCTCCGCCGGGGGCTCCCAGGGCGAGGGGCGGCCACGTCCCCAACTTCGTACCGCACCGGGAACTTCCCT
>VXBH01002009.1:17608-44232 GCA_013400035.1 Rynchops niger | reverse complement strand
TTTTTTCCCCTTTCTATTTTGGAGAGCCCTCTGGCTGATTTATTTGTGATGATCAAAGGGACATATCCAAGCTCAGATCCGAATGGCACACCGCCTCCTTTAGAGAGTTTGTGTCGGTTTTAATTCTGAAACGGCAAATTTATTCCTATTTGGGGAACACCTCGGGAGCAGGCTGCAGTGACGGTTTCTCCTGCGGTCCCTTTGGGGGACACTGGTATTTCAGCATCCGTTTGCTATGCCGGGTGCACGGGTTACCCATCGATTTGAACCCGGTGGCTGCGTGCTGGTGCACCGACTCCTGGTGCCAAGCTGTTGGTGCGGGTTGTTTGTGTACCGTGATGCTGTGGGAGGGTGTCCAGGTGCGGGGTGTGGTACGGGCACCCAGCATCGCCCCTCGCTCGCCCTTCGCGATCCCGGCGCTGCAGCACGGCACTTTCTCTACAGTGTGACATACCTGGCTGCTCCCAGCGTCATGTGAAACAACACAGAAGATAATGAAATACAAAAACTGTGTTACACCGGTTTTATTTATAGAACAAGGCTTTGAGGGGTTTGAATTATTATTATTATTTTTTTTTTCCTGCAGTTTATGAATTGCTCCTGTGAGAGGCTGGGTAGCCTGGATTGCTGGTCGGTGTGACTGTAAAGTCCTCACGAGCCTTGGGAGATTATGTTTAGATGAGTGACCATCCTACTGTATCTGGACTACATTTCCCACCGCGGGCTGCCAGGATACTTCAAGTGCCTTGTAAGCCAGAAATAGCCACCAGGGGCTGTTCGACAGGCAGAGATGGTCTTCTCAGCACTTGCTGCCTTATTAACACAATTTATTTATATTGAAAGAGGTCCTTCCATGCTTATTCTTTTTTTTTTTTTAAAAAAAAACAAAACAAAACAGACACAAAACCCTGTAATATGAGAACCTGCACCAGCCTCAGAGACTACTTACTCCCTGATGGGAGAGCGGCTTTTTCTGGAGAGAAAACACCATTGATCAGTGTATTATTTCATATTTCCTTTCTGTATAATGTTCATTTCTCATCAAGGGGCCGCAGCATTTCCTGGGCTTGGTCCCCCCTTCCCCAGCAGGCAGCACGTACCTCAGACCTCTATTCTGTGGGACCACCAAAGGGTGTGTTTGGAGAGGTTTTCTGAAGAGGAATAGCAGGGCAAAAAGGTGGAGGTGCCGTCGCACCGCTCCGTGCCTGGGTGTTGTATCAGTGCGGATGTCACCGTGTCCCTGCTGGTTCTATGATGTTTTCCCCACTACGAGCGCTAGAGAAAGCTGGTCCAGAAAATAAGTTAATTAGAAGCAGGGAGAAAGCCGCCACTGCTCTCTCCGCTGCTGTGGCTTACGGGCAGCGTGTGCCTGTGCTGCTCACCGCCAGCGCGGGGGGCACAGCAGTCCTGTCGTAACAAGCCACCTCCTTCATTAATTACCTCCGTCCCGTGTTCAGGTGCTCTGGGCTTCGCTTGAGTAAAAACCTGCCGGGAGCCTGTGCTGTTCCCGAGGGGGAAGGAGTGGGAGGTGGGAAGGAACAAGGGGAGGACGGGGAGGGTTTGCGATGCCTCCCGCTGCTTTCTTCTGCTGCCTGCCCTGCGCGGGGGGCTCGGAAGTAGAGGGCAGGGGGACGGCTGTCTGTCCTGGTGGCTCCCCGTGGAGTTGGAAGCTGGCGGGGGGCATAGGGGCCCAGAAGTCACATCCCCACAAATAATTCTGTGACAGCCAGGGTGTTAGTAATGACGGCCTTGTGCCTGTGTAATCTTCTTCTGACACCAAAGATGACTTTGGCCATTAAGCCGTCCAAAGGAATAAGCAAAGCCAACAAAATCCAGCAGCACCTCTGTGAATTTTCCATCTTCTTTGGCTCGGAAGCAGCGAGGGAGACTGTGGGATGGGGGCAGGGAAGGGGAGGGATGCTCCGGAGGCCAGCTCCCGGGCACGCTGCTACCCACCCTTCACGCACAGGGATGCTGGCTGTGGGGAGCCCCTGGCAAGCGCAGTGTCTTCCTTCCCTCCTCATCCTCCTGAGCTTGGAGGGAGAGGAGGAGGGAGAGGGAAAATCAGTTGAGCCGGAGCCTCAGCACAAAGCAGGACAAGGAAGATTGCAAAGAGCTGAGCTCTAATCTCCTCTCTGAGCCTGCACGGGGCTGCTCTGCCAGTTGCTCGGGCAGCTCGGCCCCGCCGTGCTGCAGGGTCCATCCCGGTGGAGGGGCTGGAGCTGCAGCCCCAGCGCAGGACTTGCCCTGCGCATCCCGCCGGAGGCAGAACCGAAGGGAAAAGAAAGGAGTCGGTCTAATTAGGTGTGCATTCTCTTCCCCTTGGATTTGCAAGGCTTTCTGCTGCTGTCACCTTCATTAAGACATATCTCTGAGTGCCAAGCTCCTCTTTTGATGTTCCTAAAAAGGGTTTTGGTTTTTTTTTTTTTTTTATGCAGGAGGCACGCACACAGTGGAATAGGAGTATCCTGTACCACTGCAAGGAGGTGTCGTAAGAGGCAGCATCACAGCATGGTGCCTGCAAGGGCTGGGAGTTGCACTAGGACNGTCTAAAAAAAGGGTAGATGGGGTACTTAGGGACATGGTTTAGAAGTGGCTTTTGTCAGGGTAGGTTAATGGTTGGACTTGATGATCTTAAAGGTCCCTTCCAACCTCAGCGATTCTATGATTCTATGATTCTCCCTCCTGTGTCCTAGAGCCAGATGGATCTGTCTGGGATTTGTGAGAAACAGGGTTTCGGGGCTTCTCCATCGCAGACACACACAGAGGTGTGGGAGGGAGGAGGGAGGCTTGTGATCTGCAAAGCCCAGCCTCTCCTCCCCTTTCATGCTTGTGGTTGCAACTCCTGGAGGTTTCCAGAGACTGAGGGAAAAGGATTCCATTGTACTGAAAAGTCAGCATCGGCTAAAAGAACCAAAGGGAGTATCCTCCCATGTTTGCACAGAGATGCCAAGCCAGTTCATACGGACTTTGCTAAAACGTGCACACTTACCTCAGCCCGCTCTGGTGTCCCATTGTGGCTGTCGGAACGTGCAGCAGTGTGAGTTTTGGGTGGCTGATTGTCCACTGTGGTGGTGTTCGGTGGTGATACCGCAGACTCAGTGCCGAGCGGCGCCAAAGTGACGCAGGTTTTTGCTTTGGGGTGGGTGCAAGCGTGCGTGGAAAGGCCCTGCCTGTCTGTGAGGCAAAACACACCTGCATGTGGTGTTGCACAGACTCTGTCCACATTTGCTTTGCTTTTAGAGAGCTCCTGGAAGTCAGGGCTTCTGGAGTCCGGTCTTGGCCCTGCTTTCAAGTTCTCTGCAACCTTGACCAGCTCAACGAGTCTTTCTGTCAAGTAGTTTCAGCTTTTCCAGCTCTAACGCTGGGAGAGTGATGCTGAGTTATCTCCTGAGGGACCCAGAATATGCTTAAAGGTCAGTGCAGAGCTAAAACGTGGAGGTCTGTGCAATTGCTGATCACTTCTTTAGCAGTGACACTGTGTCAGGGGACAAGACCGATGATACTCTCCTTCGGGGTGTTGCTGCATCACCCGCAGGTTTGTCTCTGGTCTGGCCTGCCTTCCTCACAACCTTTGCATTGTAGCTCGGAGCTGATCAGTAGAACCAGCAGATTTCACAGCATTTATCGTCCTTCTCTGGTCTCTGCTCCTGGAATCGGGGGATTAGAGAAGCACTGGAGTTTTATTTTGTAGCCTTCCTGGTTGTCAAGAAAAGCAGAAGCATTACATAAGCATGTGCAAAACATTGAGGAAGTTGGAAGCAAGGAAGTACTCCAGTGCTGTGATTTCTAGTAGAGTTTCTTGGTAGCTCAGTAGTACGAGGCATCAGCCTGATGACTGGCTGGAACCCTTCTCACCCGGCCAGCGAGAAGCCTTGGGGTCCTCTCTGCGTGGGTCAGGCAAGGCGAGGGTTACAGAATGTTTGCTTTCGTAAAATCTTAGAATAGTTTGGAAGAGACATCTGGAGGTATCTAATCAACCTCCTGCTCAAAGCACAGCTAATTTCAAAGCTAGATCAGGTTGCTGAGGGGCTTGTCTTGTCAAGGAGGGATGTCATCTCCAAGGTCAGAGATATCCTCTCCTCCCCCACAGCTCAAACTTCTTGGCCTGTCTGGCCAAGGCTGCTCAAGCCCTTTGTCACCTGGCTTGGGTCAGGACCATGAGTGGCCTGTGTCCCTTTGGCATGGTTGGGGCATGTCTTATCTGTCACTAGGCATGGTGGTGGTGGGGCAGGAGTGATGGTGCACATAGTGCCTGGGTGCCTGCTTGATGGGAGCAGGCGGCTGTCCCTGTCAGTTCAGGAGCAGGCGCTGAGGGAGATACCAAGGAGGACCTGAGAGTCACAGTCAGGGTCTCTGGCAGGGACACTCAGGAAGGCAGCAAACGCTTCCAGGCATTTCTGCCTTGAGCCCATGTGTTTGCTTTTCCGACTGCATTTGGGCATGAAGCCCTTGGACTTTCTGTATTTTCTGTATACTGGTTACAGCTCTCCCAGCGTGGTGTCCCGCACCAATGTTAGTTAAAGCAGAGTTTCCCAGAAATTCTTTAGTTCTCCAATGCACCCTGTACTGTAAGCCTTTCCTGGACACCATGCAGTATCAGACGCGTCTCTGGGGACATGGTTCAGCATGGCCAAATCCCAGAATCCTGGAGGTGCTGGTGGCAAGGGCCCTCTGGAGGGTCCAGACTCCCACCCTGAGCAGGACTATTGCTAACGTCAGATCGGGTCTGCTGTGGTTTTCTCTAGCCAAGCTTTGGAAACCTCCAATGATGGAGACTTGCTGGCCTTTCCCAGCACTGGAGCTGATTAAAAAGCTTTTCCTAATGTCTGAACTGAACCTCCCAAAGTGCAGTTCTTGGTCCTGGCTCCTTGCTTTGTCATCTGGCCTCACAAAGGTGTGATTGGCTCCATCATCCTTAAAACTGCCTTTGACTTGGCTGCAATTAGGTTGCCCCTTCACCTCTTCTTTGTCAGACCCAACCATCCTAACTCTCTCTACCTGACCTTGTAGGACATATGCTGTAGGCTTCTGACCGTCTAGCTCACCCTCCACCAGACCTTTTTGGTTTCCCTATGTTAATTTTGGACTCAGGGGCCACAGCTGGACGCCGTGTTTGAGGTGCAGCCTCCACATTCCTGAGCGGAGAGGGGCAGTAATTTCCCCCCTCTGCTGTCCACGCTCCTCTTAGCAGAGCCCAGGGTGTAACTGCCGTACTCCCAATAAGAGCACCCATGTGCTCACGTTCATCTTGGTGTCCACCATAGCTCCCTGGCCGGCAGCAGACTGCTGCTCACCGTTTGCAGGCTGGTATTGACGCATGGGGTGATTCTGCCCCAGGTACAGAACTTCATGCACCTCTTGTACCAAGTGAGTACTTCTTAATGCTGTTCCTCTTTCGTTCTTTCAAAAAGCTTGGGCATTTGGGCAGACAGATACCTACCTACGTAGGGATGTGTTTCTTTACTGTACTGAAGTGTTATTTTGCAGTGGGTCAGAAACATCTGAAGAAGTCCAGGGTTTCCGTGCTGCACTTGGCTTCTCCAGATCACTCTGATGAATGGTGGTTCCCTCGGCTGCTGCCCCAGTTCCATCCCAGACAGCGAAGGAAAGCAGGTCCTTGACATGGGTTGCCGCCTTCCTTCCACCATCAACATCCGTAGGTGACCAAGGTCCTTTTGCCAAATGATACTTGTTTTGCTGTTTACTGCCTGGAGTTGACTCAGAAAAACTCTCTCGTCCTGCATTTCTGTACTTTATCTAAGGAGGTCTCCATGAAGGTCTGGAGAGTCTTTATTGTCAGCTATGCTTTGATCCCCATCCACAGCTGCAATTCCACATGGAGATTTAAAAAAGGCCCAGAGAAAGCAAATGCAAATACACCAGTAGAGTGAGGTTCACCGCCTGGGTGGGAGTTTCCAGCCCGTCACGGCTTTGCTCCATCTCGTGGGAGTTCGACACATTCCCTCAGGTGGCTCGTTGAGTCTTGTTGCCTTTCTAACCGTTGTGCTTTCTTTTATCTCTCTGCGTTGCACCTTCCGCTGGAAACAAAGGAATGTTTGCATTCAAATTTGATGCTTTCTTTTCTTCCCTGAGTGCACGGGACAATTATAGTGCCTTGCACGGACTTGTACTAGTTGATCAGTTATTAGTGATAATTATAATTTACATGACGGTTTGGGAAGAAGGGGCACTTCTACAGTAGAAGCGATGCTCTAAGATAACAGCTCAGAATTGCTTGCTGATGTGTCAGATCATCTCCTGCGTGCTGCTCACTGGGGAAACGGATTAACTTTTTTTTTTGTTGTTGTTGTTAAGAACAAATCTTTTGCAAGAACCATCTGGCTGCTAAATTCTTCTCCTGAAGCTGTGCATTTTGCTGGGAGTTCATTTGCGTCTTTAGCTACTAAAGAGAAAGTAAAAGTGACTGATTAGTCTAAGACTGGGACCATTCACATCAAAGTGACAGATTTTGTGAGCTGGATTTGGGAAAGAGTTTAAAACTGGTGTGTTTTCATTAAATTTTGAAGACTGTGGGCAGAACTGCGCTCTCGGCACTCCAGCACAGCTCTCGACTCTGCACCCTGCGTCGTCATGTCAGAGTGAATTGTGTGGCTGTTAAAATTTGTGTGTGCTTGTTTGATGACTTGAAATATTGATTTTAATTGTGCGTCTTTCTTAAGGCTGTGAGTGATGATCAGAGCCACGTACAATACCCCGTGTGCAGAACACAGCAACGTGCACGGGGACGCGATGCGAACTCAGTCTGACTCCCAGGCAGAAGGGAGGAGGGAGAGGAAAGGAAAAAATCCTTGGGGGGCCCCAAATTCAGCTTTCCCTGCTTCCAGGCAGCACGGGGGGCTTTGTCAGAGACGGGCCACCAGCTGCCGGCCAACTCGGGATTTCAGAAGCCTTTTGCGAGTGCCGGTGCCAGGCTGTGAAGGCTACATACCCTCCTCTGACAACAGGCATCTTTTGAAATCCTAAGAGCAAATTCTGAGTTCCTTAACATTGTATTTGTCTCTGCAGAGAAAAATGCTCACCTGAAAGCCACCGGGACCTTTAGGACTTGCACATCTCCATGGCCTCAGCGTGTTTTGAGGGGCAGCTGGGGAGCAAACCCTCTCCCTGGGCGCAGGTCCCTTCCCAAGCGCCGGCGTCCAGCGTGGGTCTGGCTGTGATTAATGCTTTCCATGCCCGTGCAAACACGGTTAGCGTTGGCTTTACACTAGAGGGCTGTCTGTCCCTTTCCCTTCAGAGAAAAGGCAGGAGTCTGTGCGCCGTGAACACTCTTGTCGTTCATAGCATCCGCACAGTTTGACGGCGGCCGGGTTTGTCAGGTGGGTGACGCGATGTGGGCTCCTACGTACTGCTCACCGCCTCTCTCCGCGCTGCACAAGAGCATCCCTGTCCTGGTCCGGAGGGCGCTTTGGAGCTGTTTGTCTCGCGTGACATGAAGCCTCTCTGGTTTTACCGCCAGCTCTGTCCTCCTGCGCAGGTCAGCAGGCTTTTTGCAAGAACCAGCAGGCTTCAAGCTGGCGGTAGTCTTCCCTCCTCTTCCATCAGGCCACTTCTGCTGCCAGGAGTGATAGCACGGAGTGTTAGCACAGGGGCTCGCTCTGGGAGTGTGGTGTCTCCTGCTGCTGCCCTGGGCTTGCGAAGAGCTGCGGCATCCCACATCTGCACATCCACTTCTGCGCCCAAGCGGGAGGTGCTTTGGAAATGGCAGGAGGAAGGTCTTCAGTGTCCTGGGGATAAAAGAGATTCGGCAGCTTTCATTCCATAAGCTCAGGTGGGGGTGGCTTCCTCTGGCTTTTCTGCTAACAGCAGGGCTGGGACCTCAGTGGGGACCTTGGCCACCACGAAGGCCAACTGCTTCAGGGCCACGCAGGCACTCACATCACAGGTTTGTTTAATTCACTCGCCTTCATCTAGACTGGCTGTAACTCAGCTGGAGAGGAAACTAGCTGAGGTTTGCCCCCGCTTAGCAAACTCGGTTTGAATTCAGACCTTTCCTTAAAGTGGTGTGGCTGCCTGGAGAGATGCAACCGCAAACACAAGCCCCTCCGTGACTTCCAAGTGCACTGTGCCAGCTGCGTTCGGGGCGTTTGTTTCCGTTCCTGGATGCCTGTGCAGTCAACGTTTGGCTTGGTTTGGGCAGAAGCGGTGTTAGTTGAGAGCAGCCAAGTCCCTCGGCCTTTGCTAACAAGGGTCTGCTTCCTCGGGGCGGGCGGGCGGTGGGGGGATGCGGTGAGGGTGGCACTGGTGGGGGGGAGAGCGGCGCTGGGCACGCTGTGGGGCTGCGTCCTGCACACGCTGAAGTGCAGACGTCGGTTCTTTGTCAGCAGCTGATTTATCAAGTCCAGGGACTTCTCTCCCTCCCTCTTTTCTCAATTTGCAGCTAATGCATCCTGAAGGGAGGGGGGAATTAATAACGGTAATTACAGCAGCTCACAGTCCTGGGCAGTAGCATTAACCCCATGCACCGTGATGGATGGAGGGAGACCGCTCTGCCACGAGGAAGCTAGACGTGGAGGTGGGCTCTTGGACCCGCTCTCCATCCACCACCGCCCATGGGCTGGGAGAGCAGCTGCTGCCAGATGTGAGGCAGGAGGGGAACCGGCAGCGGGAGCAGGCTGAGATCTGCTGTCACCTGAACTCGAGGCGGGGATGTCCCTGGGCTGAGCCCCTTTGCTGCTGAGGTGTCACCTGCTGCAGGCAGGCATTGCCTTGCAGGAGGGCATTGCCTGACTCCTGATGCCACCCATCTGCCTTGCCTTTTTGCTCTGGTCCTGCTCCTCTCTAACTCTGTCTCTTGGGGTGTCCACGGGGCATGTAAAGGTCTGCAGAGCAGCCCAGCTCTTTCCAGAGACCGTTGGGATTTCGGTGTGAGAAGGCAGCGTGCTGGCGCTGCTGTCCGTGCCCGTGGTGTGGGACATTGCCGTGGGCGGTGGGGAAGTCCCTGGGGAGCTGCCCAGGCTGGTGAGCTGCACGGCTCCAGCCCAGCCCCTGCTCCCCCACATCGGCACTCCCCCTCGGAGACCGGTAGCTGCCAAATCCCTCGCTTGGCTGGTTCAATTTCAATCCACAAAATGAATTTGGGGCCCTCTGGGTGAGAGAGCATTAGCAGACAGCAAAGGGGATTCTGCCAGCCGAGCCTGTCGGGGCATTGTGGGGACGTCAGCTCTTGCAGGCTTTGACGCATCATCTTTAACCCTCCGTATCTGACACCGTGCGGTGAAGTGAGACTTCAGCAGAGCCTGGCCGAGGCCCTGTGCTGTGCTCCTGCGACTGGAAGAGGTCGCACCTTTGGGTTGGATGTTACCCACAAGAGAGATCAGCCGTCTCTCCCAGTTTGTTTAGGGAGAGCCATTTCCAACACGCCATGCCGTTTGCTGCTGGGGCACTGGCTCTGCTTCTAGGGAAATGTGCCCCCAGCGAGCACTATTCCGGCTTTCCCGAGGCTGCATCCTCCCCTGTGTGCAGCGGAGGGTGGTCCCGGGCCCTTGGGAAGGGGCTCTGTGTGGGGCTGGGGGTGCTGGGGAGCAATGTGTCTGCCCGGGCAGTGCGTTCCAGCCCCAGGAATGGCGTTGTGCCTGAATAATGGGCCCTTTTTCTCCCAGGTTGGAAGGCAGCACAAAGGAGCAGCACAGCCAAAGAGAGACATTTATACGAGTGGCACAATAAACGAATCTGAGCTGCCTCCTGGGAGCCAGCCCAGAAGAGACTCTCTTCCCTTGGCCATCGCTTTCCAGTGGGAAATGCTCTTCTTTTGCTGTATTTATTTTTGGCTTTCCTGGTGTTTTGCTAGGCTTACAATTAATCCTAAGCATCTGGGTGGCCAGCTGGGCTGCAGGGACAAAGTCTTCTTCAAAGCAGTTTGCTTGGTCATTTCCTGAGGACCTCGGGTTTAGTAGGAGCTTGGGAGAGCTGGACCTGGGTCCCCCTGGGGCGTGCGCACACGCCGCTTTTGATGGCGAAGAGGTATCTGTGGGTGCAGCCTGCACGGGGAAGCGGGTGGAGAAGCCCCTTGGCGCTCTCCCATCTGATGGACGGGGAATTGGCTCTCCCTTGGGAGAGGTGGCAGCTGGTATGTTGCTGCTGGGAGCCGGCACGTGGGGAAGGGACCGCCGGCGTGCCGCTGCGCCCGTGAGTTGGTGGCAGGTTGGCACGGTGCGTGCTGCATGGGCGTTAGAGCTGGGCTTGCCTCTCACCCAGGTGCGCCGGGCATGTTTTTATTGTCATGAGGATCCCCCAGAACAGACTTTGCCTGCTCCAGCCTTGCCACCTGCCTAGCGTTACGTGATGAAATGTCTGGGGATTGCGCAGTGATGGATGGGGCTGCAGGACTGGCAGGCGCTGAGCTCCCCGGGACTCCCTGCACTGCACGGTCTCTGCCTTCGGTGCTGGAGGGGGATCCCATCCCTCTGACGTCCTCTGTGCCTGCCTTTTGAGCTCGGTTATTGGCAAGCACCCAGTGGGTGCCAGCCAAGGCAGAGCTGTGTGCTGTGGACTCCTCTCCCTGCCTGCACCCTCTTTCCTCCTCCCGCTGCAGCTGGAGGTGGACCCTCTGGAAGCATTTGAGCTGTGTGGGTTTTGGCTGCGTTTCGGATCTGTTCTAGCTTGCTCCTCTCTTCCTCAAATGAAGGTTCGCTGCTGCTCATCCGAGCGTGATGCCCTCGCCATGGGTGTTTGTGCCCCGTTTCCTGCTCATGAAGCCACCGGGCAAAGGCGTGGGCTCAGTGGGGGGAAACCGCCGATGTCGAGGCTCCTAAAAAACCCGGTGGTGAGCGTGGGGTTTGCTCCGCTCCCTGTGAGCCGGTGGGAGACGGGCGTAGCTGAGCTCAGGCATCTGCTGCTGTCTGCTGCAATGCAGATGGTGGACGGGCCAGCGAGCAGAGCACAGGGCCACCTGCCCCGGCCACGAGGTCTATCTCTGCTGGTGGCCTGCTGTCAGCCAAATGATTTAGTGGGTGACAAACAGAGGCCATGGGCCAGCAGCTCCCACCGCCCCTGTGCGTGACCGAGGCACGTAGCCCCTTCCTGATAAATCCTCATCAGCGTATTGTTGTCCTTCTGTCCGGAGAGGAGGGTGACAGTCGTCATGTCTGCCTGTCCCCACACCGCCTGTGTTCATTAGAGACAGTGGACACTGAGCATCCCAGGGGAGGAGGTGGGGCAAACTGATGTCTGGCGGCGCTGCAGGGACCGGCTCCTGTTGCTCTGAGCCTGGGGAAGGCAGCGTTTGCTGTCTCCCTATGAAATGGAGAGATTCTGTGAATTAAAGGACTGAGCCTGACACCTGGCACCAGGAGACGTGGGAAGTGATAATGGGAGACAGGGCTATAATGGCACAGGAATCTCTCAGTATGATGGGAGCTAAATGACGCGGTAAGGAAAAGTGCAGCTCGTTGTGAGTGTCAAAATCGACAGAGAGGAAAAGGAGATGGAGAGTGTTTGCAAGTGCACCCCAGCAGCTCCCGTGAAACAGCCTTGATCCACCTTTGGCTCGGGCTGGAGCTCGCATCTTCCCCATCTCCCCCAGCCCTGCTTCCCCCAAACCTCCCATGCTCGGGAAGGACGAGGTGATGGCCACCACGGTTCGGGCCAAGTGCACGCTCGTGCAGCCTTGCAGCGGCCCCCCAGGCGTTTCTGGGTGGTGAGGCTGTGCGCATTGTCGTAAGACCAAAATGCCCGTCGCAGAGCGCGAGCACGCCTGGATGCACGATTCTGTGCACGCGTGTGGGTGCGTGAGCAGCGGCCGTACGTGTGTTTGGTCACGCAAGCAGGGCATGGTGACTGCTGCACGAGGGGCTGGTTTTGTTTCTGCCATGGGACAGGGCTGAAAACCATCATGGGATGAGCACGTGGCTTGTGAAGGGGAAGGGGCTGCAGCTTGCTTGTCACCCAAAAAGAGACGGGAAGATCAGAGAGACAGAACAAAAATAATCACGCAAAGGTCTATGCTGAGTACAGGCGAATGACAGGCTCCGCAAAGCCTCTGGGCAGCGCTCAGCATTGCTGTGTGTTGCAGGGGCTGAGCCCCGGGTGATCTGATGGTCTTGGAGCTGATGAGGCACAGGCTCAGCCCTGAGAAAAGCACAAGAGCAGAACGGTGGTCCCTGTCGTCACCTGCGTGCTGGGTGCCGCCGGGAGCCCGTTGCACGTCTCCGCGTGGGGCTCTGGCAGCCGGAATGGGAGCATGTGGGAAGGGGGATAAAAACTGGACGAGGAGAGAAGGGAAGGTCTGTACGTAAAGCAGTGGTGCCTCCTCCCTTGGAGAACCATGGTTCCTTCCACCCCCTCCTCTCCAAAAAGACCTAATTTGCTGAGGACACAAAGAGAGTTTGACATGAAGAGAGCTCAAAGGGGCTGGAGCTACTTGATGTCAAAGGGAGATGGAAAAGATGGGCCAGTATAGAGGAGAAAGCGCGGTGACAAATGGCACAGAAGGATAGCTTGGCTGTTGCTGCTGATACAACAGCCAGATGGCAACACGCTGAAAAGCGTAGGAGGAGAGTGTTTTGCTAGCAGGAGAGTCCTCCAGAGCTGCCTCCCACAAGGTCCTCCTGAAAGTCCACGGAAGGTGCAGCAAGGGCCACGTATTTATATGTCCAAGAAAACATCCAGCAATGCCGACCTGCAGGCTCTCCTCCTTCTGGCAGGGATGGAGGAGAGCTGAGGCTTCGAGACAGCCCTGCTGCCTGCGGGAGCGCAAAGGGGGCTCATCACCCATGCCTGCCAGGGTAGCTCCTTCTGGAAAACCAGCAGCTGGTGCCTCCAGCCCCAGCACTGCCCCTCTTTGCACCCTGTTTTTTCTCCTCGCCCAGCAGCTGTGGGTGCAGGTGCCTCCTCGCGACCTGCTCCCTCTCAAGCCTTGCCACCTTGGTTTCTTGCTAAGGAGGTGAGCCAGCGGGTTATTCTTCAAAGCGTGACACAGACACCTGGAGGAGCGGGAACAAGGATGGGGAAACAGAAGCTGGTAGGTCAAGGCGAATAGTGAATCCATGTTTAGCAGAGGTGGACGCGTACTGCCCAGCCTTCCCGAAGGACCGACGCTGAGCTGCACGGCACTGCGGAGCTGGGAGACTGGTGCCGCAGGCTGGTCCTGTGCCCACCCTCCAGGGCAGCCCCGCTGTGTCTCCCACCATGCCTGCCGCCGAAGGGGTTCTCCCTGTGTTTCTGTAGCTTGTGGCTGAGCCCGAGCCCTCTCCCACCGAGAGCCCTCCCCTGGGTGCTGCTTTGCTTCTGCGTAGCTGACGCCATCCCCTTTCCCGCCGGGTGATTCACTCCCGGCTTGTTCATTTGGATTTGTAACAGCCCTTCTGCACCCACTCTGAAGAGTACTTACTGTGCAGCATTTTGCTGAGCTGGTGGCCTTTGGAGCTTTTTGTGGAGGCTCTTTGTGGCCTCCCCGGTCACATTATTGGAGCGATACAGTCCCAGGCACGCTGTTGAAAGCAGATGTCGTGCTACTTAATACAGAAGTGCCTCCCTTGCTTCTTCCCAGGGTGCATCCAGGCCTGGCTGTTCCTCAGATGGGGTAATGGAGGTAATGCTGGCTTCCTCCTTGGTGCCCTTGGCTGCTCTACAGATGCATGGCCAAAGCTTCATCCCCTCCACGGCTTGTGGTCCTTTGGTTCGCTCCCTCTCAGAACGAGAGGCCACTGTGGAGAAGTTGCATGGTGCCACCCAAACGGGTCCCTCAGCCCTGGTGGGGACAGGGTGCTTGTGCTCCCTGTGGAGCAGGTTGGTAGCAGTTCATCCCGAGCAACTGTCTGGCTCTTCAGAGCAGCTCCGGGGAATATGCAAATTTAACCTTTGAATTTACTGTGCTGTTCTTTTCCTGGGAAATGTCACTCAGGGCATCAAGCTGCGATTGCGTGGTCTCGGGAGGGGAGTGGGCATCGGTGGCATATGCTCTGTCTCTGGGGGATGCATCTGGCCAGCCCACAGCATGGGGAGTGGGGTCCTCCAGGGAGTCTTCAGGTGGTCCCTGCCAGCAGGAGCTCCCGTGCTCTGTAAGCGCTGGGAGCTCCGTGCCCTGCCTTGCTGTCAGCCGAAGCCGCCCCGAACCGATGTGATGTGATGGGTGGAACAGGTTTCGGTGACTTGAGCTGGCTCCTGAGTGACGTCGGGAGGATTATGCCTTGGTGGCGGGGTGTTGGGCGGGGGATCTGTCAGCAGCGACACATCTCTCAGCGGCAGAGCGGCTGCCGGCAGCCAGGGCTGGGGAGGGCTGCTCTGCCCGCGGGGAGGGCAGCGCCTGCAGGGTCGGATCCAGACGATGCTGCTGCGGCAGGAGGGAGCTCCCCGTTCGGTTGAATGTGTGGCAGATGAAGAGCTGAAGGGAGTCCCAGCTGTCAAAGCCAGCAGTGACTGATCGGACAGACCATCCTAGCCCCAAGGCCGGAGACTAAGGTGAAGGGTTGAGTTTACAGGCTGCTCCAAGGGAGGGCATGATGGAGCACAACAAAGGTGTGATTACAGTGTGGGCAGGAGGGACTGCGCAGATGGATTTCAGCACAGGGGAATAAGCAACGACTGCATCAACATCCCTAGGGGACTTTGCTCAGGTTGCTGGACCATCCCCGCCAAAGCCTTTCTTGCCACATCAACTCTGTTGCTTTTACGAGCTCCTGCCAGCGGGGATATGCCTGTCTCGGCAGAATTTACACCATACCTTTGTGGGCTGTGCCAGCTTCAAGCGGGGCTTTGGGGAGGCAGAAGACACCTGAAGGGCGTTGTGAATGGCTCTGGTTGTGTGGCCCAGGTGCAGAATGTTCCCTGCAGCTTTTCGCAGAGTTATTGCAGTTGCCAGTGCAGATCTGTCTTTATTTAGGACAAATGCTTCCGGGTCAGCAGAGCAGGAGCTCTCAAAGAACAAGCCAAGGTGTGCAGCTGGGCTCTCCTCCAGGACCCTCCGATAACAGCCCGCGTGGGCAGCTCCAGGCAAGCGAGACCCTGAAATAGCAGAGCAGAGCGCAGCCTGCCTTCGCAGGCATCCCTAAAAATAGCAAAGCAGGATGTCCATGTGATGGGTTTCAATAGGAAAATAGATTCATTTCCCAGCTCCCAGAGGGGTTTTTGGAAACAGCAGAGAGTAAATAAAGGTTTTGAAAGTGATGACAAATACCTTGGAGGTGCCCTTCCAAGCAGCCTTAACTGTTTGAAATTACACTCACATCTCCAGTGGCTCTGAGAAGGGGAGTGTGAGGCCCTGAAGATCTCCAGATCCAGCGTGCTCTTATTTGCTTGGGTGCTAATTAAGAGAATGTCGAAGCTCTGCTATGTATTCTGCATCTCTCTGTAAATTCAGATAAGAGCCATTACAAATCCATCACAAGGTGTATTAAAACGTCCTTAATTAATAAACAATAAACACAGCAGCCTGCAGGAGAAGGGCTGTGAGCACTGGAGGGACAGGCAGGACGGGGAGGCGGTGGGGAGGTTGCTGCCCACTCAGTCCTCATCCCCCAGGAGCACGGCATGGCACAGGGAGCCGGGGCGGGCTCTGCACGGGCAAGATGCTCATCTCACAGCTGGGAGCCGGGGGCTCAAACTCCTGCCAGAGCCCTTGGCGTTGCCACGTCTCCCTGCGGCTGCCTGGGGACCGAGGAAGCATCATCACGGTCTTTGTCTCGGCCACGTGGAAGGGCAGATGAGAGCAGTGCAGGGATGGGTTTCCCTGCCCTGTGCAACCGGAGGGGGTACGGCCAATGGGGGGTGTCACCCGAGGGACGCCAGCTCAAGCCCTTGGCGCCCTGGACCAGACGTGGCCAGAAGCGACAGCCCGCCCCAAGGCTGCGCAGGCATTCTGGGCTGGAAGATGATGGATTATTTACACAGAGAAGACTAGCTCAAAGTGGAGATGGGGGTTAGCGTGTTACCACCTCATAGCAATGGCTTCTGACTCCACAGGCAAACTGGGCTCTGAACTGGCCCAGAGCCCGGGTGAGTGCCTTAACCATTAGGGCAACTTTGGACTTCGCGTCCTCCACGACCAGAAGTACCTTCCTGGTCCAGATACACCCCTTCCCAATCAATTTTCCGTGAAAGTAGCAGTAATATGTGGAGCTTACACCGTGTTCATATTTTCTGATGAAAAATCGCCTCTCAGAAAGGGTGTCCTCACTTGCCTAAAGAGAAAGGACACTGGGGTTTGAGCTGTAGCTGTGGTTAATATACAGATGCAAGAAGGACATGGGTTCCTGGATGGGGAACTCAAGTCCTGAGCTGTAGTGGAAAGTTATGGAGACAATTCCCCTACTTGTGGATGGAAGGTAGCAAGGATATCCCATAGGTTGCCCTTTCAGGGAACTTAGGTCGTGAGAACAGGGGCTTTATCGTCCACTTGTCCTCTGGGAGCTGGCAAGGAAGGCCCACAGGCTTTCTGAGTGACCTGGAGCAGTTTCCTTTGCCTCCAGATCTTTTTGCAATAGCTCACTGAGGAATATTTCCATTTCAGGACGCATTTCCTCTGCCAGACATGGATGCTGTGCTGGTGTCACCCACTTCTGTGATATGCTGCCTCTGGGGACGTAGCCTTTCTATTCACGTTACCGTCCCCATACCTTGGGGAGAAGTGTCAGAGCGAGTCAGACCTACTCCTCTGCCCCGTTTCTCCATGTTGCTCTTCTACCAGACGGGCTGGGCTTTCCTGGTCTCCGCTGTCTTTAGGACACCAAAGGCAATAGCTAGGAGGGACGTAGCATTACTACGACGGGGGGTGGAGGGAAACCAGCAAAAAGCACGCAGCCTGCTTTTAGTAAGGCTGTCTCAAGTTGGCACTCATGGTGTGGTTTCTTCAGGAGCAAGCCGGCAGGTGTGTCCCTTGCTTGGTGGGTTCAGAGGTCTGAATGTCCCTGGCAAGGTTTATTACTCGGCTGATCCTGAAAACGTGACGTTTGAGCCCACCCTGAAGCATGCCTTGTACAAACTGCCTTTCGCTCCCTGCGGCGCTCCCGATTTGGGTCGGTCGAGGGTTGACGAGGCGATGTGTGTGACAAGGCTCTGGGTGCTGGCCTCACAAATCAGCAGGGCTAAAGGAAAACTCACCAGGCAAAGATGCAAAATCCAAATAATCCTCAGATAGCATCTTAAAGCCCTGACAGGCTCCAGACAGGTGGTTTCTACAACAGACTCTATTCTCCACCTGCCCGGGGGCAGCAATGCTGATCCGTCTCCTGCGGGCTGTGCAGGCAGACTCTTCAGCCCCTCAGAAACCCATCGTGTCCTTCAATGTCCCCTCCTGGCACCTGCTCCCTCTCCTGACCGTTGCCTGTGCTGGGTGAGCACGTGTCGAGCTGCCAGGTCTCCTGTCCCCACGGCGCCTTGCTGGGCAGCTCTGATGGCCTCGAGTTTGTCCCTTCGCGACAGAGGTTGGGGACCATGGAGTCTGGCCTGAAAATAGCAAAATACATACACAATTGCCCTGTCTCTGCAGATAAAGCCTGTCTGGTTTCAGGCTGTGCCATCTAGACAGAGAGCGGGTGGGTTGGAAAGGAGCAGGGGGCTTCGTGGGCTGATGGCACTCACATGTGCATCTCCAGCTGTGCCCAGCTGCTCCCGAGGCAACTGTCCTACAGGTTAAATGGCCAAGTCCCTGCCCCCAGCAAAGAGACCCTAGCCCACCGCCTTGGGTACCTATGCTAAAGGTTTCCAACCACCACTATCTATTGTCACTCCCTTTCCAGGGAAGGTGACAGATCCAGTTTCAGTGACCCAAGGCTGGGGCGCCCGCTCTCCTTGAAAGCTGCGCTGTGGCCGGGGTGCACCCCGGCTGCGGACGGGTGGTGGCACAGGGCTTTGCAGGGGGCTGCACGTGCCGATGGGTCTTTCAGAGATCCCTGACAGGTTACCGCGGTGCCCCAGGCCTGCGAAACGCGCCCACCCTGCCTGCCATGCTACGGAATCACTTGGGCGAGCTACGGCCAGCCGGGCAGATGGGCAGAGCTCATCAGGCTGTTTGAGGGGTGCTGGGGCGGCAGAGCTGCACCGCCAAACCTGGGGCAGAGGAGGACGAGCAGGATGGAGATTTTTGCCTGCTGGATGTGCTTCGGGCTGGCAGGAGCGGCTGGGTGACCTCCCGAGCAAGGCGAAGGGAGCCAGACCCCGTGCAGGGCCAGAGGCTCTCCATCCCACGTGCTCGGCTCCTCGGGCTGCCTAAAAAATCTGCACAGGAGTTGGGTGACCCGCCACGTGGCCTTGGCCGGTTGGCCATGCCACCGGGGGGCTGTACAAGCCACGATGGTTTCTTGGAGGTGCATCCAGCATCAGAAGCTGTGGGCTGCAGGGACGAAGGGGTGTCTGTCCCCGTTCCCGTCTTTCTCCTGCTGCTTTGCTTGGCTCCGGAGACAGTCTGCTTCTCCACGTCTGCCGTGTGATATCTGATCTGTCTGTAACGTCTGCAGGTCCCCTGCTGTCTGAGGAGGGATGGGGCTGCTTAGTTAAAACCACAAACGCTAATTGCTTATCCTTATGGCGCTGCTAAGATCATGTTCATCTGAATTGCCACAGACCTCCCTCGCATCTCCCGAGACAAGGGACCTCAGTGGTGGCTAAGCTACGTGTGAGACGGTCCCGTCCTGGGGGGAGCGCGGTAACCCACCTGCAGTCGAGGGGACAGTGGCTGATGCTGGGTTTGGACCATGATTCCGGTGGGGGGGGGTCCTTGCGAGCACCCTGCCCCTGGGCTGGGTCGTGCCTGGGAGGAGAGCAGGGCGACGTGTCTGCTGTCGTACTAGTGAGCTGGCGGTGTTTGGCCAGCAGTGAGGGCATCATGGGTGGGCTCATTCTGCTGGCATTCGCCAGGAGGAAGGAGAGGTGGTGGTGGGGGCAACTCTTGGCTCATCCGTGCAGGGATGCGTGGCTGGAAGTTCTTGCGCCCTGGGTATGGGCACGACCCATCCCAGCGGGACTGATGGGCGGCCCATATTTGACCATATATCACGGTCGCATGCATCCAGAGCTGGAAGACATTTTGGGTGAGAGCTGCAACTGCAGGAGAGCTGCCCGTGCTCCGGGGTATCGGCGTTTCTTCCCAAATTCACTCAGGAGCTAACACGTGAGCTGCTTGTGCACGTGTCTAGCTGCAGCTGTAAAGGAAAGCAACAGAGATTTCAAATGGCACTGCCTGTTTTACCATTTTGGGAAGAAGTGTGTCTTATTATAATTGCCTTGCTTATTTGGAAGAAAAAACCCACTGTAGTTACTAGAAATTCAATATAGAAATTACTAGTTACTACCCTCTGTAGACTAATTTTGAGGGTAGAAGAAGAATGAGGAATTTAATGCACACTATAATGAATGTCAATCTTCTCTCTTAATGAATAGGAATCACAGTTTGCTGCACATTGTAGGGAAATGAAAAGCATCCAAAGTTCAATTCACTTTTTTCTCTTTTTCCTTTCTTTCTTTCTTTCTTTTTTTTTTTTTTTTTTCTTTTCTTTCTTTCTTTTTTTTTTTTTTTTTTTCTTTTTGAGAGAGATAATACAGTGCACAGCAGATGGGTACATTCATTTGTGAACGCTAAGGATTTTTATCTCTCACTGTACAAGTCAAGGTTTTCCTTCAACTGAGCTTTGTAAAATTTCCTATACAAACCGAGGCATAATGCCGTTTACAGAGCTGGATCCTTGAGAGCAAAGTGGGTTTGGGTTTTTTTTTTTTGTTTTTTTTTTTTTTTTTGCCTCCCTCCTGTACCAAACCATCCAGACAATTAAAAGCAGAGGTGACCCAGCTTGTGCTTGATATATGTTTGCTGTTCTCAGCGGTGGCTTTGCTGGGTTCGCAGAGGAGTGTGCGTGTGTTGTATGTGTGACTTGTGCAATTAGGTCCCTCGGAGGGGACGCAACACACACACACACACACACACCCCCCGCCACCATCCTATTGCTGCACGTGAAAGCGGTACCTCCGCTGCGTCCCTCGCCAGCTGGGATCCCCCGCTGCGAGCCGAAGGACGAGTTTGCGGCAAGAGCGTTGTATTTGAAAAGACCCTCGTGGTTAGCGTGGGACGGGCTCGCTCCTGGCTGGGGCGGCCGTGCAGGAATTTGTGTGGGATAGCAGGGAGAGGGTGGACTCCCCAGCCCGGCCCAGCTCCGTGGTCCACGGGACCTTGATGTGCGAGAGCTTGCTTCGCTTGCGTGATGGGGGGACGCTGGAGGAGCAGAGCATCTCGAGCTGACGAGGGGGAGGGTGTCTGTGGAGCAGCAGAGCCCGTAACACGCGTGAGGAGCCCTTCCTAGTCCCTGCCCGTCCCCAGCTGGTGCTGTTCCTTGGCAGCTTTGTCCCTCTGGGAGAATCACCCTCCAGTGTGGTTCAAGGGACCTCCTGTAAGTGCCTGGGCTCCCCATCGTGGTCTCAGTTAAGCCAGGAGGGACATCGTGCCTTTCTCCGTGGCTCCATTAGTATCTTAGCTAGCTTGGAGACGGTTGTAGGACACCTTGCTGCAGGCAGCCCGTGGCTAGAGGCCAGCAGCTGAGTGTTGTGGCTGGCAGCAGGAGGCTCAGTGGACGTCTGCGGTGATGGGGCCAAGGCCCTCAAGTCCTCTGGCTGATGCAGCTGGGGTGGCTGAGCAGGTCTTGCTTGTCAGTCTTCCTAAACAGTGGTGGCTCATTGATAATGTTCCCCTGGCTTGTTACAAGTTATTCCCCGAGCCTGGATGGCCTTTAGACTATGGCTGGCTTTGCAGGTTTCTCCTTCCATCGCTCAGGGTTTTGAAGTCACAGCACTTGTCTGCGTGGGAGAACCACGCTCGCCTGAGGGCCAAGCCAAGCCCCAGCCTGGCCTGGAGGGACACTGATGGAGGGTGCCCCATGCCCACAGACCCATATTACAGCTAAGGTGATCCATGGACTGCAGACTGGACTTCCAGAGCTGCAGAAAGGACCCGTAGCGGCCCTCAGCAGGTCCATCTTGCTGCACTCTGTCTTTTCTTCTAGTTCCCCGAGCTAAACTGCCTCAGTGCTCTCAGGAAGGAGCTTTATGAGGAACAGCACCCTCAGATGACCCATCTGTCAGCCGTGAAGGTGGGGCAGTGCATGCTAAGCCTCTCCAAGGGTTGTGGTTTGGCAGGTGGGACCATGTTCCCCTTCCCCTGTCCCAAGCCTTGCAGTGCAGCCTGTGGTGGCCAGTCTGGACCAATGCTGCTGGTGCAGCCCAGCTGCTAAACCAGTGCTAACTCTGCACTCTGAGACCTTTCTGTGGGAAGATCCAGACCTTGTGGAGCAATGTCTATGGGAGAGTCTTGGACAGAGCCTTGTGAGAAGGGCACTCTGATGACTGCAGTTTGCGTCCTCTTCTCAACCTGTTCTCTCTCGGACAATGTGCAGACCTTCCTAAGACCTGCTCGCCTGACTTTTGTCTCCCTTTCCCCTGCATGGACAGCAGTTCGTGTGGGTATGGCTCTCTGTGATGTGGATTGCTTCTTGCACACTGTGAATGCAGGCTGATGCAGGCACGTGCTGCGCCTTCTTCATGGTCAAAAGCTGGAAGGTCTCAGGTGGTCCGTAACTTCGTGAAGGTCCATTCCACAAAATCCCACAGTGTCACTGTCTCCTGCTCGTTTTGTGACCTCCTTCAGGCTAGAGCAAAGACAGAGCCGAATCTTTTTTTCTGGAGCTAATTCTGCCTGTCTTCTGCCCAAAGCTTTCCTTGCTGTGCCAGTGCAGCTGCTCTGTGTCCCGAATCTGTTGGTCTCAGCAGTGAGGGGAAGAGGCTTTGGGGGGTGTGTGAGAGTTGGGGGGTACTGCACGGGTGGGCCTCCCCCTGCAGGTACTAGCACCCAGGGTGTGAAAGGATGTGGGATATAAGGGTGCAACGGGGGAAGGGGAGTTTTGAGGGGCACCCGGGGGACAGAGCTGAGGGCTTGGTGCCGTCAGCCCAGGGGTGAGTCTTGGGAAACACCCCTGGGAAGGGATCACAGAATCACACAATGGTTTGGGTGGGAAGGGAACTTAAAGCCCACCCAGTGGCACCCCCTGCTCTGGGCAGGGACACCTCCCACCAGCCCAGGTGGCTCCAAGCCCCGTCCAACCTGCCCTTGAACCCCTCCAGGGATGGGGCAGCCACAGCTTCTCTGGCCAACCTGGGCCAGGGGCTCACCGCCCTCACAGCAAAGGATTTCTTCACAATATCTCATCTCAGTCTCCCCTCTTCCAGTTTAAAACCCTTCCCCCTTGTCCCGTGGCTCCCCTCCCTGCTCCAGAGTCCCTCCCCAGCTTTCTTGTAGGCCCCCTTCAGAGACTGGAAGGGGCTGGAAGGTCTCCCCGGAGCCTTCTCTTCTCCAGGCTGAACCCCCCCAACTCTCTCAGCCTGTCCTCATAGAGAGGATGTGCCTGCAGAGCCTGGTTTGTCCTCTGTGCCAGCCTGGTGTCCAGGTGCATCCCCCAGAGGAGGAGGTGGCTTGCAGGGACTGTGGGAGCCCCTGTGGCCACTGTCCCGGGGGGGCGGAGGAGAGGGGAGGCAGCTCTCCCCCAGGCAGGGGTACTCAGCGTAGGGCTGGAGAGGTTCCTTGCTGATGTGATCCTGGGTATCCGGAAGGTATTTTTCCGTCTGTTTTCTCTCATGTGCAAATGCAAACTCCAGCTGAGCAGACGCCGGCTCTGTGCCAGAGGAGTTTAGAGTTCCACTGTTTTAAAATATTTATTAATGTGAAGATGTAGTTAGCACTTAAGCTGAGGCAATACAGTAGAAGTCTTTTTGTTGGAATGGAAGTTAGTGATGCTGAAAAACCATTAAGCTGTAAA
Source organism: Rynchops niger (assembly GCA_013400035.1). NCBI lineage: Eukaryota > Metazoa > Chordata > Aves > Charadriiformes > Laridae > Rynchops > Rynchops niger. The sequence continues at coordinate 21,481 of VXBH01002009.1, read as the reverse complement.
TATAAGCTATATTAAGTGCTCGGTAGCAACCTTAAATATCCCTTTGTTGGTTGCTCTGCTTCTGCAAGGCTGAGTGTCTGTTGAGGGGATTACTCACTGCTATCGCTCCGCGGCATGCCCAGCTCTGCCCGAGAGCTTCAAGAGGGGCATGAATGGCTTTGCAGGCGAGATCTCCCGAGCAGCACAGCTCAGGGCCTGCCTTTCGGCGGCTGCTTATTCCACAGCCCCTCGGATGCTCGCCGGGGCTGCGAGTGGGGCAAGATGGGAGAGCGGCTCCGATGGCATCAGGAGAAGAACCCTGCAAGGGCTGGGCTCACAGACCACAGGCCGGTGCCTCATTTCTCTCTCCTTGGCCGCTGGTATGTTGCAGAAGCTGCTCACTTGCCCTCCGGTCTGGCAGATCCCGGGCTGCGTTCCCACCTTGCCCTGGAGGCCCCAGCACCGGGGTCCGAGGCAGAAGGGAGGCTCTGAGCGAGTTGGACACAACTCACAGCCATCCACATCCAGCCCCTGCTTGAGGAGCTTCTCCCCGTCCAAGTGGGCTCTTTGCCCAGTACGGGATCAGCCCTGATCCCCTCATCCTTGCAGATCAGTCGGAAGAGGTGGGCTTTGCTCAGAAAGTGCTGCCGGCGCTCAAAGCGGGTGTCAGCGAGTCTTTGGTAATCCCGCTGCCTCTGAGCCTCCCTCTCTCCATCCCTCCGTCCAGGCTGCTCATCGGGAGAGCCGGAGGGGGGGGGAATGGGGGTGGTGTGCTGGCCATCCGTGGTCTGTGGGCTCGGTGACTGTGCTCCCCGAGTGCCCGCTCAGCACGGGGCGAAGCAGAAGAGCAGCAGAAGCCCTGGGGGGGCTGCGTTGTGAACCCTCCTGCTTGCCCGGTGCCCTGCTGCGGTGCCAGCCCGGCTCTGCTGCCCGGGGTTTAACAAACCTTCTCGTTTCTGCCTGAGCAAGGGCTCAGCTCTTCCTTGGACCCCCTGTGTCTTGACACGCTGAATCCCGGTAGCTGCTTTTGGGTGTATTATCCCAAGGATACAGCCTGCTCTGCGCCCTTCACAGCCCTCCCGCAGCCCCCCTGCAGCCTGGCCGTGCACACCCTGCTTGGCCGTGTCCTTCCCTGCTCCCAGCCCAACAGTGGCGCTTGATTTAGTAAACTCCCGTTACCCAGGCGAGCTCATGTTTCAATCTTTAAAACCAACCTGAGTAAAGATTGCAAAAAAAAAAAAAGAAGAAACTCTCGCTGAGAGCATGAAGCTATATGGATTTCTTAGGCAATTAGATTTTACATAATAGAGTAACTAGACTGTACAAATTTAAAGAGCACCTGGAATATGCAGGCATATTCTGAAATTTCTAATCTCATATTTCAGCTCTAGACCATTAATCTGTCACATTTCTTGCCTCTATTTCTTTTCTATCCACACTGCTTCAGAGCTGGGATATCGCTGGTAAATGCAGCTCTTCCGTGTTCGCCTCTAGTCCCTCTTCTGTCGGCTGCTCCTCTCCTGTGCCACGGGCACGGGCACCTTCTTTTCACATCCTGGGCTCCGTATGGTGGGGTTTTCGGAGGAGAGTGGAGCATGGCTCCCCAGCATCGCCCGTCACTTTGCCTCTGCTTTGCTGGGAAGCTGTTCTGCAGCAGAGCGGGGGCCGATGCTTGGGGCAGAGGCAGCACAGACCGTCCTGGGGAGAGGGGCTGCAGCCTCGTGGCACCGTCACGACACCATCACGCAGGGGGCTGGCGAGGGGCAGGGGCTGGGTGGGCAGAAGGAGGGATGCGCAGGTGAGGGCGGGCAGGTCAACGAAGAACCCACAATCACAGGAACCTCTGGCAAAACCTGTTTGCTCCCATCCTGCCATCTGCTGCCCTGCTGCCCGGTGGCTGAATGTCGTCGCTGTGCTTACAACCGTGCCTGCAGGCCGCACACCCTCCCATGCCCTCCTCAGCTCCCTGAGCACCCTGCTGACCTCCCGGGTACCGTAAGCGATGGTGGTGGCATCCCCTGGCGATTGCAGACGCCCGGCAGGGCCGTGCTCCGGGCATGGCCTGCTTCCTCCCCTGCGCACTGATCCCCGTGCAGCGGCTGCCACCTGCCAGCAGCATCCGCGCTGGGACGATGCCGCAGCGCCCCGTCACCCCCAGCCTCCCGCCCGGCCAGCCCAGCCCCGACTTCTTCGCTCTTGCCTGCCAGCCCTGGCTGCTGGCTTGCCCCCAGGACACGTGTGTAATCCCCTTGCCGTTGGGCAGCTAATTCTGGTGTGCTGGCCCCTGCCCTGCTTCTCTCATCTCTGTGCTTACCCCGAAGCTGCTTTGCCGGGTCAGGCGGGCAGCGGCGACGTTTCTGCTCGCTCTTCCCCAGCGGGAGGATGCTCCGTGCTCTGTGCGCAGCTCTGTGGGCGTGAGCTGACCCCAGGAGCCAGAACTGTTGGTGATTCTTTGGTCGTTTAAAGCCTGAGACGTAGCCAGAGGGATCTGGTCCCTGAGCCTGGGGAGAATCGGGGGGAACAGCTGGATGTTTTCTGCTCTCTCCAGTGTGGTGGTAGTGGCTGTGCCTGTCTCACCTCCTGGGGGCCCTTTCCTGCCCTGGGTTACGAATTCCCGGCTGGCAAGCAGTTGCAAACAGCCCAGCTGTACGGATCCAGCTGCTCTGAGGGCTCAGCAGGCTGCGTGTCCAGCGAGGAGACTGCTTTGGCAGGCTGATACCCTTGGGACAGCTTGGGTTGGTTTGTGCTCTTGCAGGTTTTCTCCCCACTACTTGCCTTTTGGGTCAGGGAGTTGAAGGAGAGATTTTTTCCCTTTCCCCCCGTCATGTGAGCATCCCCCAGCTCTCCAAACGGAGACCCTTGCGGTCCCGCTCGGGGTGGCAGATGCCCGGATCCGTTGGAAAGAGTGGCTGGGGTAGTTTCCTGCGTTGCTTGGAGGAAATCAGTGGGGTCTCTGTTCAGCAGTAGACTTTATTCTAGTGAAGCAAAGGGCTGAAGCCGTGGTTACAACATTGGAGGCTGTTTGCCAGAAGCTGGTGAAACAAACATGAATTGCAGGTCAGATTTGTTGCTAAGCCTCATCCCTCGTTCCTCCTGTGCCTCCGATGGCTGGACAAGTTGGTGATCTCACCCCTTTGCCCTGGGAGGTCTGGCCATCGTAGCGGTGCAGTAAGAGCTCCGGCCGGCCACAGGGGCTGCCTCCATATGCCTTTCCCTGTGTTAATCCAGCTCTTTTCAATAGGGAATTGTGTCTGCAGGAGACCTGGACGTGATGGGGGCCTGACTTTTGTCTGGAACTCCGGCTGCTTGTAAAACGCTGATGGTAGTTGAATGAGGAGACAATGACTAAGGGAGCTGAGAACCTGCTCAGCTTCATCTAAAATAGGTCACGGGTTGAAATGATTGTGCAGCGTGTCCCTGCCGGCCATTTCTGGGGTGGCTCTGAATTAAGGCATCTTCAAAATGCTTCGTCCCTTTTTCGCTTCTCTGCGGGGGAAGGAGAAGGGTTTGGAAAGCCAGGAGGTTTGGCTGCAGCCCTGTCCCCATGGTGCTGCGGGGGGGCTGTGGGGCAGCAGGGATGTATGGGGCAGCAGGGGCGTATAGGGCAGCAGGGACATGTGGGGGCAGTAGGGACGTGTGGGGCAGCAGGGACATGTGGGAGCAGCAGGAATGTATGGGGCAGCAGGGATGTATGGGGCAGCAGGGGCGTATAGGGCAGCAGGGACATGTGGGGGCAGTAGGGACGTGTGGGGCAGCAGGGACATGTGGGAGCAGCAGGAATGTATGGGGCAGCAGGGATGTATGGGGCAGCAGGGACGTGTGGGGCAGCACGGAAGTATGGGGCAGCAGGGACGTGTGGGGCAGCAGGGACATGTGGGGGCGGTGGGGGGGGGG